>BLSH010084874.1:7686-23210 GCA_018402905.1 Glandirana rugosa | reverse complement strand
TCCCCCCAGAAAAAGTCGTGTTTTTTACTCGACTTTTTGAGCCGAATATGAGCTCATATATACCATACAATGTAAATAAACTGAAACAAGGATTATGAACAAAACATGACTCCTTATAAGTATTAGAGAGAACCTGTGAATACACCTCATACCGACTATCATTGGGTCATAGTAAAGTGATTATTACTGATCTCAACTCGCTTGTGGACCTGCAAGCCCAAGCCTCCCAGGTTTGCTTGAAACCTTTTTTCAGGCCCAAGCCGTGGCTTGCATAGGGCCTGGGGCCTGGGGTAACTTCAGTTAACCCTGGGCTTGATTTTGTAGGACACTTGCCCTACTCTTACCCCCATTTTACTTCCTTTTGCAGCCCTCTAGCACTTTCCAGGACTTTGTTACAGCCATTTTTGTGCCTAAAAGTTCGGGTCCCAATTGACTTCAATGGGGTCCGGGGTCCGGGATACGTTCGGTGCCGAACCCGGACTTTTTTCCAAAGTTCGTTTGGACCCTCCGAACCCGAACGTCCAGGTGTTCGCTCAACTCTAGTCATTATTAGTGAAATGATACTGGGTTACTATCAGCCATACTCCACATAAGTGTCCAAGAGAGATTATGAATATTCCTCAGTACAAAACAAGTATTAGGAACAAAGTCAAATAAATGTAACATACCATATATACTCGAGTATAAGCCGAGTTTTTCAGCTCATTTTTTGTGCTGAAAAAGACCCCCCTCTGCTTATACTCGAGTCAGTGTCTGTGGGTGATTAGTAGATTCACATTAAACAGAGCCGTGCTGCTTCTAAGAGCCGTTCTGTGCTGTGTAACTGTGATTAAACACATTGGAATGCAGAGAATGCTGAGAGAGGTGTCAGATTCTCAGCTTGATGTCGGGAGGTGGGGGAGGTGGGCGGGACAAGCTGATGTTAGCTGTTCAATCCCGCCCACCTCCTGATCTCCGTGAAGTGCTGCAGCTCTCTCTCTGCATTCTTTGCATTCTAATGTGTTTAATCACACTTACACAGCACAGAACGGCTCTTAGAAGCAGCACAGCTCTGTTTAATGTGAATCTACCTTACTCATCCCTTATGTGTTCTGGCTACAGTCTCTGTGCCCTGGCTAATATCCCTGTGTCCTGGCTACAATACCTGTGTTCTGGCTACAGTCTGTGTCCTGGCTACAATACCTGTGTTCTGGCTTCAGTCTGTGTCCTGGATAAAATCCCTGTGTCCTGGCTACAATACCTGTGTTCTGGCTACAGTCTCTGTGTCCTGGATAAAATCCCTGTGTCCTGGCTACAATACCTGTGTTCTGGCTACAGTCTCTCTGTCCTGGCTACAATCCCTGAGTTCTGGCTCCCTGTCCCTGTGTTCTGGCTACAATTCCTGTGTTCTGGCTGCTGCATTTGCCACCCTAGGCTTATACTTGGGTCAATAACTTTCCCCAGTTTTATGTGGTAAAATTAGGTGCCTCGGCTTATATTCGGGTCGGCTTATACTCGAGTATATACGGTAATACTAAATCACATTTGAGCCACTTCAAATGCTCAGCAAATATTATCATTCTGATAACTAAAACATGTTTTTAATTATCTGTCCAATTTTTGTGCAGATCAGTACTTTGAAAATGCCTGGAAACTAACAAAAAATGTCCTTCATGTGTTTTATCAGTATTTCATGTTCTGCTGATATGCTCCTGTTTCTGACTAAGTTATTATTTAAATAAAGTTGGCCCCTTTCTACTCAGGATGCAGGTGTTTGGTCATGGCCAAGAAGGAAGATGATACTGTCCCTCCCTAAATAGTTGATAATGCTCAACCGGCTATATATCTATGCAAGTCTTCAACATTTAGACAGGAAACATTTGTAATAATGAAGATGGTACTCATTAGAATCCCCTATGGTTTGAATGTCACGGTTTATGTTTAATATTATTACGTCTGCAGATCAAGTGAAATGTTTTTTATGGAAAGTAATATATTTACTTATGATGACCTTTTTTATTAATTTTTCTGTAACAAAGAAACTCCAAAATTGAAAACATTAAATTATGCTTACATTTAGAAACTGCTATGAATGATATTTTCCAGTTTTTGAGAACTGTCCTTGGCTTGATAAAGTGATATCAGAATAGCTGCTAGGTTTCAAAATTTACTGATTATTCCTTTCTTTTGTAAGAAGTTTGCCTAAAGTTAAGGAATTCACTTCACTTCAAAAACACATTATTATGTCAGTATATATAGATTAGCCATTCCTCTATTTATCACTGACTTTTAAAATAATCATCCCAGCTGGACTGATTATTATTTCTGTGTAACAATGACAGAGTCTAGTAAGCAAAGAAACACTAGATATTTCATAATTAGGGAAATTATGGCCCCTTTATTAATTCATTTCTTGAATTAAATTAGGTCAGTTAAAGTGCCCATAACTTTAGACCTTACTTGATGATAATCAGAACACGAATGAGCTGTCTGACTATCCTGCACATGCACTATGCATTCAATTATCGTTTGGATAGACAGGAAAATGTGGTCAGAGGATCACATGCTTCCTGCATCAACACATTTTTTGTTATTGTGCAAGTCTTCTTTTGTCTTTAGAAAGGTGAATAATGTAGATGGTGCTGACATTGCTGGGACAAAGTCATTCAGTGCTCAGGGTGTAGATGCTAAACTGCCCCCCCCCCAATTTATTATGCATGAATCGATGTTGGGCCTGATCATTTAATGCAACTGGGATCACACTCACAGCTGCCAATGCACTTCTATCAACATTACTGCAAGGCTCCTGCATTGCAAGTATTGTGAAAGACCTGGGGCACATCAGGCTCTCAAAGGAGAACAATAAGGCAGTGCACACTGTGCTATTTGGCGAGTAATGGATGCGACCACGCTGCACTAACAGTGGGAAGGGCTAATGTCATAGTTAAATTGAAGGCAAGTCTACTCACATTTGTTTGCAGGGTATTTGTCCTACTCTTGCCCCCATTTTGCTTCCTTTTGAAGCCCTCTAGCCCTTTCCAGGACTTTTTTACAGCCATTTTTGTGCCCAAAAGTTTGGGTCACCATTGACTTCAATAGGGTTCGGGGTCCGGGGTCAAGTTCGGGTCAAGTTTGGTACCGAACCCAAACTTTTTCACGAAGTTCTGCCGAACCCGACGAACCCGAACATTCAGGTGTCCGCTCAACTCTACTATCTAGCTAAACTGCCTCTATTTAGGAACCTAAGCTATCTCTCTAACACCGCCGCCAACACACTACATAGAGCCACTGTACAAGCAGCTTTATATAGTGCGGGGCGTGGATTGAGGCTGCTTTGCAGTGATTGGCTAAAGGCACCCTGCCTTTAGCCAGTCAAAGCTCTCACAGCAGGCCGGCCGCTGATTGGCCAAAGCATGCAGGTCTTGTGCATGCTTTGGTCAATCAGCAGACAGCATTCTGCCGCTATTTGAAAACATTATGGGGCATGCAAAGTTGCCGCGAATGCCCCATAATATTTGGGTTTCCCCGAACAAACAAACAGCCGAACGTCCAGCTCATCCTTAGTCAAAAGGCCCAATAACGGCCTACAAAAAAATGGTGTATATGAACTTTGATATTGCCTGCTGCCCCTATGGCATTGAATTGTATCCAATCCCAAAAATTATAGTGTAATATACAATTTCAGCTTGGTAGTCATTTGATGTGGTGTCTGCATTAGTTTATTTTTTAAGGTTTATTTTCCTCTGTCTGTATACCAGTTGCTCTTGCAAATGACACAGTTCTGTCCTTCCATGTCTACACTCATATATTTATTGTATCTATGGAGGGAGCTGTGGTTGTCACACAGGCTGAATTTCAAACATGCCTGCTTTTGCTCATCACCAATACACAATGGATTAATGGGAATGGTAATTTATATAAGCTGTGGATGTTTGCACTTTCTATTCATCTCACAGGAAGGGACAAACACATCACATTTCTGGTAAGATCAACAGATTTTTTTTTACTCAATGAAAATGTTTTTTGGCCTGAAATAAGAAAACAAATCCAGGCACCACATCTAATGACTGGTAAGCTCCAATATTTAAAATGTCACCATTCCATTAATTGAAATGCCCTTGTTTGCTTACATGAGCCATTTAAAACCGTATCCCAAGATTAGTTATTGAGAAAATGTTTGGTGACAGGGGATGGACAACAGTACCTGAGAGTTCTCGGAATCAAGTTTAGTGGCCTTGTATGTTAAAAAACTTAAAGAAGCACAAAAATTGCTTGAAAGTCAAGCACACATGACATGGGGATTTACGACAGCAACCAATGGAGTCAAAGCCATTACTGACTTTTCTAATTGTCTAAAGGCTAGTCAGGAGTAGGGATGAGCTGACTTGCCATAGAGTCAGTTTGAGTATTGTTCAGTGAACTTCAAAGAAGTTGGGATGCCAAATCTGAACCCCATTGAGAAAAAAAGGGTAGTCAAATCTGTCAAATTACAAATGCCAGTCGATGATCCCCACCCTTACCTTGGCTTGGTTACCAGACTGGCCTACCAGTCTCCTCTCATCCCCCTTTACCTCACCCCACTACCCCCTTTTTTTTTACCCTGCAGAACATCTCAAATCAGTAGTTATTAATAGTCCATTGGCATGCAAAGGAATCCTTCTTGAATAGTGGATCTTACTTTACCAATATTAAATCCTCCTGTGTAGATCCCCCCTCCAAAAAAAAAAAAAAATACATACTAGACCCATACTAGAATCTGGTATAAATTTTAAGGGGGTATCTCATACCCTTTAGGTCTGGTATGGACTTTAAGGGGTATCTGTACTCAAAAAAACACAAAAAATGTGTTGGGCTCCCTAACAATCCATACTAGACCCTTAAAGCAAAAGTAAACCCATCAATTTAACAGTTTAAAAAAACAGTTACATTCCAGGCCCGTGCTGGGGATGCTCTCACATTAGTTGTGCTCTCAACAAAACTGTGAATCCATCCAATGGCTCGTGTCATAACTGATGACATATGCAGCATCGTGGCAGTTGAAGATTAAACAGAGACCAAGATGACAGCTTCCTTGGCTGAAAACTATAGGAGGGTTTACTTCCACTTTAAAGGTCAAGTTTACCTTTAGGGAAAAAATAATAAATGCACATATTTTTGCTGTAATAAAAAGGGGAATTTATTTATTTCCCCCAGTAGCCTACAAAGCATTGGACCTACAGTCAATGGATACTGCCAACATGTCCTCCAGCTTTCTTGACCATACCTCTGTACAGACTTTCTGTTAGAAAGCTGGAGAAACGGCCAGTGGACTTCGAGGGCACTCATTAGTGCCCTCGCAGTCCATTGTAAACTACAAGCTGTTTTTCATGGTGGCAGACGGGACTTTTTTTTTTTTTTCATTCACTGATATCTGTAAATGAATGACAAGGCTGGGTGAGGGAGAGGAACCCTGATTTTAAATGTGTCAGCAGCTGCAGGGGAGAGGAACCAGGGTCAGGGGGTGAGGAGGGGTAGCTTTAGGGGCATTTTACAGATTACACCTCAAATATGGGTGTACAGTATATGTTATGAACATGAACTTTTCCTTTAATTCAAACATGTAGCCCGGCTGTCCAGAAAGGAGAGGTGGCACGCACGTGCCTCCCTTCCTGAGCCATACCAGGTGATATCCACTCAATATTGGAGGATTCCCCATGGCATAGCATCTTGTCTCTATGTTGATTGTTGATGAGGACAAGGTCTTGATTTATTGGAATCTGGAAGCCCCCTTTAATAAGGGGGCCCTAAAATATCACAAAAAAATTAATTCTAAAAAAAAAAATGTATATGTACAGTATATCTTAAATGTATCCACCTTCTGGATAGTCACATGACATGTCAGAGGCCTTTTTTGTTCTGCTGTGAGCAGTTCTTAATGCTTCAGAAAGCAGCTCTGACACCAGCACCACTTTTTGTAGTATTGTACTTTAAATCAGGGCTGACACAGTCGCATGCCCTCAGAAGTGAGTCTATCTTGGGCTCATGGGAAGTGGGTTGAAAAACTGTGTTCACTATGACGAGACACCGAACACACAGAAAACTGCAGGGGATAGACCCAGAGAATGTAATTATTGTACTTAAAAACTTGAATTTTTGGATTTTTTAAACTTTGATGCAATTCATTTTATAAATCATATTTAAAATTGGTGTTCTGCTTTAAACCCATTAGAATTCCGGGGCAGCTAACACTCACACACTTGAAGCCAGATTATAATGGGGCCAAGAGTTGAAAACACTGTATTCACACTTTGTTTCCCATTGCCACTTGGATGCATGAAACAGAAGCAGGGGGAATTATGTGTCACTGATCTGGGCAAACTTAAACTATGTATTCTGACTTGGCAGCAAAGAGCATGACTTTTGGCTCCAGGTGCCAAAGTTTTAACAGATGACTAACGTTCACAGAAGAAACTAATATATTGTGGTGCCAACTTGCTGTTGATAGCTTTATTCTTGTCTGGCATGTACTGGACAGATGCTTCTGGGATAAATTCAATAATTCTGCATATAAACAATTATGTTACATTGTTTATGTGCCTAAATATGTGTTTTGCATCCTTGTACACTATATAGGTATGCATAAAGGTATATATCAAAATATAATTATGTGTTTTTTTTAAACATAATTAATTTTATTTACCCCCCAAAATAACATAGCTCTTTATATCCACCTACAGTCACCCCCTGAAAAACAGCACTAGGAGAGGGTGGCTCAGCATTCTATCAGGGCGGTCTAAAATCAAAAACATACATACAAAAGGGAGGGCAGAGGTTTAACCTCATTTGTATGCTGTTGATCATTTATTGCTAGTCAAATGTCATGTACCTAGTCCTAAAGCCGAAATTCTCAGAGGGCTCTGTTTGTGGCTGAGTGCTTGATATCCCTGTAGGTGGAAATAGGAATCACTAAGCCCCAAGAAGCAGGGATTGTCGTCTGTGCAACAGGTAGAAGATACTGGTATAGAGAAATTCTGCAGGTGGACGCCAGATGAGATGAGCAGCAGGACCCAGGAGATCTGTTGGGTGTGCAGACTACACACAGCAGGAAGCAGGTTGCAGCAAATTAGTGGAGTAAGCTGGCCACAGCAAGTAAGTACCGCAAACTGGAGCAGCAGGTAAGTATCGCAGGCAGGTCCAGCAATTAGGCACCTTGGGTGGATCACAGCAGGCAGGGAAAGAAAAGAGGCATAGTCAGAGTTCATAGCAAAAGGTCAGAGAGCAGGTGGTCAGTAGACAAGAGATCAGGGACATGGTCAGACAAGCCGGAGTCATACACAAGTCAGAGAGTAGATTCGTGGACAGCTGAGGTCAAAAGGCAGGAGAGAGATAAGAAGAATCCAAGAGCAAGCTGGGTCGGTAATTGGGTAGTTCACAAGCAAAGCACACAGGGTAACAGGAAGCAGGAAGCTGAAGACCAGTCAGCAGTGTCTGAGAGCATCAGGCAGTCTTTTAAAGGCTAAAGGGCACCAGAATATAGAGCGCAGATGGCTTGCACCTGTTTGTTCCATTACAAGTGCACGCTTTTTTGCACAAACTGGTGCAGCCATGTTGGGTATTTGCTAACATGCCAGTCCTCTGTTTAAGTCTACTCTGGCTTGTTCCCTGACACTTAGTTGGGTCTTGAACCATGCTGAACTGCAATGCAGTCTGCTGGCAAGCTCGGGACCTAGTTGTGTCGTCTTACAGCAGTGCCCAGATCATGAGAGAGGCTAATTTATAAATCTCTTGGCAGGAGAAAATGCAGCTCTGCTTTTTTTTATTCTTACAGAGAAAATTGAGTACTGTCCGTGATACTTTTTTTATTTGCACTAACATACAATTTTTCAGGACAAGCTTTTGGGGTGTGTCCCCTTCTTCAAGGACCAAGCTGTACTGATTCACAAAAGTTTTAGCAGAATGCTAAAAAAAGGAAAGAAAAAAAAAAAACAATCTCTGAGGGAAAGGAAAAAAAGGAAAAACAAACCCACACAAACCAATGTATATGGAGAAGGAGAAGAGTGTGGTGAGAAATGATGACCCACAGGTGTGCAGAAACTGTCTTCTTTATGTCCCTTGATAGTATGTCTGTGTAAATTCATCCTTGTTTGCAACTTCTGTATTTGCATTGAATGAGGTACACAACATTACTAGAGGTACAGCTGTATGATCCCATGATATTGAAGGTTCCATTTGTGTGTGTGACACTTCTAGATTGATTTATCTGGTTGCACAATTTGCAGCATTTTTTATTGCAGCGTTTGCTTCCATTATTGTGACTTCATAATCAGAGTGAAGTTTCCTGCTGATTAGTTTATGTCTCAGATTGGGTAGTTGTCTGAAAGCCAATATTGGCGGTTGTTGAAATATTTCTTTCAGAGTTTCTTCCTCTGTTATAATAGATTGTAAATCCTTTTTTTCCCAACTTTTTATTGATAGAAATATAAAAATGACAGTACAGAGTTAACATAGGTGTGAATGACGTATACATAGGCAACATGACAAGGTAAATCACAATTGTTGGCTGCAGGTATAATAATAGACATATTGTCTAGGTGTGTGGGGTTGACTTTAATAAATTCTAGGCTTGATGTGAGCCTGCTAGCATATGCCATGTGAGAAGGAAACCGTGGAGTGTGGCAGGCTGATGTTCGTCGCCGGATGCTTCCTGCTTGTGCAAGCCTTACCAAGTTCTTGGTGTACCTCTGATGGTAATATCATAGTGGTAGCATTTTCATGGGGGGGGGTTTGTTCCAAGTTGTTTTTGTGTGTGTGCGTGGCCCACACACATACTCAATATAGGTCTGTATTATCAGATTTGGGGGATATTGCATGAAATAGGCAGGTGGGGGAGGGAGGTAGAAGGTGGGGGTGGGGGTATGACAGGGGAGGGGGAAGGTCGAAGGGGAGGAGAAAGGGAAAGGTGTGGGAGGAAAAATGGGTTTGCATGCCTATATTTGGATTTGGGCTGTGAGTGAATGTGGGGTGACGGGTATGTATGTTGGTTTTGTGTGCGCGTGTATTGGTGTTAGTTCTTCTTTTTTTTTTTTGGGGGGTAGCATTGATCAGATGTGGGTATAATCCTTTTATGTTCATGTCATCCTGTGGCGGTTTTAAGGGAGAGGTGTAGTGTCCTTACCTTAAATTCAGATGGGTAGCTAGAGATTTGTGCGCAGGGATTCATTTGGCCAGGGGGTGGGGAAGATTTGGTGCCTGTTTGTATTCGGAGGATGATTGGAACTCAATCCAGTAGGCCCAGGGGGTGTAGAATCTCTGTGGTGCATTTCAGGAGATCAAGATGAGTTCCTCCATCTCAGCGGTTTTGTTAATCCGTCGGTACCAATCCGACAGGGATGGTATTGTTTTAGTATTCCATTATCTGGGGATGCAGGATTTTGCAGCGTTGACCATCATCATGGCTAGTGACCTGTGGTATGGAAATGCCTTCACTTCTTGGTGGTGGAGCAAGTATTAGGCAAGTGTGAATTCTAGTGTGTGTGATGTGATTTTCTTAATTTGATTGTGGACCTGTTTCCAATATGTTTGGATGTGTGGACAGTCCCACCAGATGTGGAGGAGGTTTCCAGGGGATTGGGAACACCTCCAGCATTTATCAGGTATGTATATTGTGTGTGGTGGCGCTAAACTGAATGAATGAAAGATATCATATGATGGCAAGTAGTGATATTAAACCAGACATATGATGCAATAAATAGTGATCATACAAGTGAAAACAATTTGTATAGATTAAATAAATAGGCATAAGATAATAAAATAATATGCTTACACACATTATTTTATTATCTTATGCCTATTTATTTAATCTATACAAATTGTTTTCACTTGTATGATCACTATTTATTGCATCATATGTCTGGTTTAATATCACTACTTGCCATCATATGATATCTTTCATTCATTCAGTTTAGCGCCACCACACACAATATACTTACTCTTACGATTTAGTTTGGTCGATACAGGTGGCCGCTTACTGCCCCCCCCCATCCTCACTCAGGGCATAGCGCAGAAAAACCCCCCATACATTGGGGGCGTGGCCGGCTGAGCTCCAGCATGGACGCATAGTCTGAGAGCTCCGTCCGACCGCCGGGGAATACAACAGAAAGAGCCGCCAACATCACAGATCCAAACGCCCAAACTCCCCTCATAGCAGCGGAGACACTCAGGAACATCGCGGTGATGTCTAAACGGAGGAACGAACCGGTACAGGTGCCGAAAATCCCGGAGTACTTTCCCTCCATCCCCAGAGGCCTATCCCAAGATGGCGCAGCCACGAGCAACGACCCGCAGGCTGAGCGGGGAACGGTGAGGACACAAAAGTACCTCCAACATCCAGGTAACCATAGCCGGGACACACACAGGGACATCCCTACGGGGGAAAGCAGCCCTTCGTTCAGAAGCCCAGCTAAATCTAAGCCCCGCAGAGATTCCACATCAGGGCGGGAGGACACAGAAGGGGAAGACACTGGAGGCATGGAGGTAGGGGAGACACAGGCCCAATACATGCCCGGGCCTAGTAGCAAGGAAGACCCGATTGCAATCTTCCCCACATCAGGCCAGCCTGTATCGGACATCATGCTAAAGGACATGCTGATGTCCCTCAGGGCCTCATTAGCTGCGGACCTAGTGAGGAACATACAGCAATGCCAGAGAGAAGTAGCATCACTGGGGAACAGGGTGAGCGTCCTGGAGGACAGGATGGGGGACTACATCACTCCATTCAACCTCCTAGTAGATGCACATAACTCCCATAAGGAAGACATAACATGGATCAAGGATAAGATAGCGGACCTAGAGGACAGAAGCAGAAGGCAAAACATAAAAATAAGAGGGATACCAGAGTCAGTCCCCAACCAACAGCTACAGCAATATGCCTTAACGCTGTTCTCTACGATGGCCCCGGAGCTGTCCCCTCAGGATCTGATGATAGATAGGATCCACAGGATCCCAAAGCCCTCATTCCTACCAGCCGAAACCCCCAGGGATGTTCTCCTAAAAATGCATTACTACCATATAAAGGAACTGCTATTGTCCAACCACAAAAAATCGGGCCACCTCCCGGATCAATACTCCTCACTGCAATTGCTCCCTGACCTCTCAAAACACACCCTGCAACGCAGACGTAATCTGGCAACGATCACAAAAGCATTGAGGAACCACAACATACCCCATAAATGGAAATATCCAGCTACACTATCCATTACCCATAATGGGGTCACCACCAACATACCCTCGATGGATGAAGGTCTGGCTGCCCTACGTAAATGGGGTATCCTCCCCGAACCATCTCAGCGTCCCCAGGGTCCTCACCATATTCAGCAATCTGAAAATGACTGGCACCTAGTTACACGTAAAAAACCTCCCAAGAACAAAAGCAAAGGCGGCTCCCTCCAACAATCATCGGATCAACACCATTCCCCCACGGGTCACTAACTGGACTGTCCAGCTATCACCCCTCCCCCACCTTGGCGAATCCAGTTTCGCTCTCAAGCTGCAAATCGGTTTCTACCTGTTTGTTTTTTATTACTCTTTTCCATTTTTACACCCCAACAATCACAAGTATGCAAGTTGTACTGTTTCTACCCTTTTTCTCTCCCCTTCGGTATATGTTATGGAGACCCTTATCCACAGTGATTTCATCTTCAAATCAACAGAAGACTGTACCAGCGTGCCAGCTCCAGTTTATCACAAACAAAGCAGCAAGTGAACAGCATCAGGACCAACTACCTTCTTCATCCTCAAAGTGGGCAAGATACTGTGAGTACATAATAACACACACAAACCGAACAAAAACACACCAAAATGTTAATATGCTTATCCCTTAACGCCAAGGGTCTCAACCACCCGGCGAAACGCCGATCTATGTGGGATGATGCACTGAAATACAAAGCTGACATACTAGCGGTGCAGGAAACCCATTTCCAACAAGGTGCAATACCCAAATGCACACATAAAAACTACCCAAACATCTTCCTAGCATGTGACGCAAGCAGCAAAAAAAAGGGAGTCCTTCTCGCTATAAGAGATTCACTAACTTTCTCCTTGAAAAACTCAGTAATAGACGAAGAAGGACGCTACATTATAATCACCTGTGATATCAACACCCAACCCTTCACTCTTGTGTCATTGTATGCCCCTAATGTACGCCAGCTAAAATTCCACAAGGCATTACTGAAACGCATTGAGGAAGTTAGATATGGCAGTCTACTACTATGTGGAGACTTTAACCTAATGGTTGACCCCAACTTAGACAGCACCGCCCACCACACAGGAAGAGGACCAACCCTAAAGAACCTACTTCACTCTGAGGACCTGTACGACATCTGGAGGTGCCAACATGCCTCAGAAAGGGACTATACGTTTTTTTCTACACGTCACCAAAGCTACTCCCGCATAGACCTGTTTGTAGCTGACAAGTGGCTTCTACAACAAGTCTCGTCCTCTCAGATACATGAGATCACCTGGTCGGACCATGCGGCAATATCAATACAAATTAGTGAAAGGGGGGCCTCCCCCCCCATTTCTATCTGGCGCTGCAACACCGATGTTCTTCAAAACCCCAATACAACAAAAATCATCCAAAATAACCTGAGGGAGTTCTTTACTATTAATGCTCCCTCGGTAAACAACCCCTTCACACTATGGAACTCACATAAGGCCTTTATAAGAGGTATCCTTCTCCAACAAACAGCAAGAGCCAAAAGAACTCATAATTCAAAAGTCAATAAGATACTGGAGGATATCCACAGATTGGAATCCCTTAACAAACAAAACATAACACCACAAACCTCAAGTTCATTGGTATCCCTAAGGGAGGAACTGAGGAAGCTTCTACTACACCGCCATGCCAACCTTTTGAAACACACTAAGGCTAACTATTATACCAATGCTAATAGACCAGGAAAACTCCTAGCCAACAAACTCAAAGCAGCTAAAGCAAAATCGAGAATAGCACACCTTATTCACCCAGTCAAGGGTCATAAAATCACAAACCCACAGGAGATTGCAAACCAACTCGCAACCTTCTATGGAAACCTCTATAATTTGGAGGAAGACCCTCACACCCCTCAACCCAGCATCCAGGATATAGAAGCCTTCCTCCAAAAAATAAACCTCCCCTCCCTCTCACAACAACAACTAGTGGAACTCAACGCCCCATTCACAGATATAGAAATACAAAAGACAATCAATTCTCTGGCAACAGGTAAATCACCGGGGCCAGATGGCCTCCCTAGTGAGTACTATAGAATGTTTAAGGATATCCTAACGCCCCATCTTACCCCCATGTTTACCGAGGCAGCATCTCGTTCAGAATTCCCACAGGAAATGCTTAAGGCTCATGTTATAGCCTTACCTAAACCTGGGAAAGATCCCTCCATAGTATCCAACTACAGACCCATATCCTTACTAAACGTGGATATAAAAATCTACGCAAAGATCTTGGCCCAACGTCTTGTAGAAGTATTACCAACTTTGGTAAGCAGCGACCAGATGGGATTTATAAGGGGGAGACAGACCTCTGACGCAACCAGAAGGATACTCAATATTATACACTATGCAGAACGTACTCGAACGCCTTCTCTGCTACTCTCTATAGATGCAGAGAAGGCGTTCGATAGAGTACATTGGAAATATATGTCATCAGTTCTGATCAAATATGGTTTCATGGGTAATATTTTATCTGCTCTACTTGCCTTATACTCACACCCCACGGCACAAGTATACACGGCAGGTATGTTATCAACTCCCTTTAGAATTTCAAACGGGACCAGGCAAGGATGTCCCCTATCGCCAACCATATTCAACTTGTTAATAGAACCTCTAGCAGCAACACTAAGATCACACCCCAAAATACAAGGCTTCCAAATAGGCACAAAAACGCATAAAATAACTCTGTTCGCAGATGACGTGATACTCTCATTAACGAACCCCGCTATATCACTTCCAGAGGCCTTCCATATCCTCTGGGACTTCAGCCAAATATCTTACTATAAAGTTAACTGCAATAAATCCCTTATTCTTAATTTAGGCACCTCAATACCGGTTAAAAACACCCTCCAAAAAAAACTCCCTTTCCAATGGAGTGCACAAGGCATTTCATATCTTGGAATCACCCTCACCAGCAAAACCTCAGATTTACCATTGATAAACTTTCGCCCCCTCATAAATAACATAAACTCACAACTCAAACAATATGCCAACCGAGAACTATCTTGGTCTGGCAGACTAGCAGCATACAAAATGATGATCCTACCCCAGATACTATATTTTTTTAGGGCCCTACCTATTCCTATACCTATGCATTTAATAAACTCCCTCTCCAAATCACTGAGCAACTTCGTATGGCAAGGTAAAAAAGCCAGATGTGCCCAAAAGAATCTAGTGACCCACAAACTGGCTGGCGGAGCGGGTTGGGTTGACCTGAAAGACTACTACGGGGCAGTTAGAATGGAACAACTGAAACATTGGTTCCAGAACAGCACCCAACTGCCTTGGATGGAGATAGAGACCACCCTGTCCGAAGTTAAGACCCCGCAGGGCCTTCTCATAAGAGACGTATGGAAACCCTGGGACCTCTCCTCCCTCCCCTTGACTACCCAGGCCTCCATTATAGCCTGGAGAACCCTCCACTCCCAACCCTCAGAGGAAAAACAAATTTTATATTCCTCCTACCCAATACAAACTCTAGAAGAGATTATACCAATACTCAACACTACACCCCTAAGGGATGCAGGCATATCACAAGTTAAAGACATAATGTACAACAATAAACCCAAACTTATAAACACAATTATCCAAGATCACAATATCCCCAGAGAACACTACTTCACCTGCGCCCGCATAGTAGCCTTCCTTTCCAAAAATCCCCCCCCGTTATAAAGTTGTCACCCCAAATAAAGTTATTTTACCTTTCGCAACAACCAAAAAAAAAAGGAATTTCAATCCTTTACAACGCCCTACACAACAAAAGGTCAATTGTTATATCGAGGGGCATGGAAGAATGGGAGACAGACCTGAAAACACGCTTCTCTGAGGAACAATGGTACACAGCATTTAGGGCTATACATACCATATCCAGATGCGTATCACACTGGGAAATGACCTTAAAGATTACCCACAAGTGGTATTACACGCCTCACAAAATTGCCACCTTTGCCAAGAACCGATCTCCTCTGTGTTGGAGAGGTTGTGGTCAAATAGGTAACCTCACCCACATCCTATGGAGCTGCCCACACCTTAGAAGCTTTTGGTCCCAAGTCTTCAAACACATAGCAAAAATAACAGGCATTCTAAAGCAACCATCCCCTCCCTTGGCAATCCTGCATATAGGTATAGAATCGTATCCCACTGCTCAAAGGACTATAGCCACCCATATACTACTTGCTGCCCGCCAAATAATTCTCCGGAACTGGAAAACAAATATCGCACCAAATGCCACAGAAGTGTTATCTCTGGTTCAACAAAATTACAACTGTGAACGTATCCTAGCGTACAAATCCTTCTCAGGAACC
>BLSH010084869.1:882372-897649 GCA_018402905.1 Glandirana rugosa | reverse complement strand
ACACTCACCGTTTGGATCCGCCTGTCAGTTTTTCAGGCAGATTCAAGCGGGCCACCCATAGACCTCTATGGGCAGGCGGATGTCAGCGCAGATGTGTCCGCTGACACCAGTCTTCCATCTGATCCGTCAAGATCCGCTACAATAGACATATTGGTGATACGTTCACCATTCATCTAGCGGATCAGATTGGATGAGATCAGATGAAAACGGACAGGCGGATCCGTTTTCATCTGATCTGCCCATAGAAGACAGCAGGGAGCTGACAGGTCCATCTCTGCACATGTGCAGAGACGGAGCTGTCATCCGCCAACTCAGTGGAGATCATCGGAGAGCTCTCTCGTTGAGCTGGCGGACCCCGCTGTGCGGATCCGCTCACTGTGAAAGAAGCCTAATATTCACCCCATCTCTCTCACTTCCACCTCTCTCTCTCTCTCTCAACATCTCATGATATACAATAATGGATTAGGGGGCCTTTTGGTGGGCCACATTTTTGTCCCAGTCCAGCCCTGGTGCTGGTTCACATTAGCGTGATGCGGGAACCCTGCAAATCCACTGCGGGTTCCCGCATCACACCTGACATGGCAGTTCACACTGCTATATGCAAATTGAGGGGAATGTCAATGCAAAGTTAATGACACCTCCATTTCAGCTCGCATATCGCAGTGTGAACTGCCAGTTCGGACATGAATCTGATCGCATAAGTGTGAACACCCATGCGATCAGATTCTGGCCCAGACACAAAAAAGGTCCTGTGTGAGTTTAGCCCGGCTGTGTTGCAATTTGAGCCACACAGACCTCACAAGTGATTTGCACTGCAGTGCGTTGCGAATCACATTCGATATCGCACCAGTGTGAACTGGGCCTGAGGGTCGGTTCAACTGCACAGTTCTCTGAGATTGCATGCGATTCACACCACACTGCAGTGAAAATCACATGTGATCCCTGTGTGATGAGATTTCAGCCATAGAGAGTATGGCTGAAATCACATCAGTTGGACCAAACCCGCACAGGACCTTTTTTGGTTCCGCAGCAGAATAGGTTCCTGTTGGAGTTTGCAGTGCAATCTGCAAACTGTTTTGAGGGTGTCAACTTTCTATTGACACCCTCAGCTGTTTGCATATGGCAGTATGAACTGCCTGCGAGTCAAGTGCGGTGTGGGAACCCTGTGAATCCATTGGGGGTTCCTGCATCGCACCCGACTTACAGGCAGCTCACACTTCCATATGCAACCTGCTGGGAGTGTCAATAGAAAGCGAATGACACCCCCTAATCAGTTTGCAGATCGCACTGCGAACTGCAAATTCGGACAGGAATCAGATTGCATGGTGTGATCTGCTGCATAACAAAAAAGGGTCCTATGCGAGTTTGGTCGGGAGGCGAAATCTGCCATGCTATCTGTATGGCTGAATTTGCATAGCACAGATCGCTTGTGATTTGCACTGCAGTGCGAATCACATCCGATCTCGGACACCACAGCAGTGTGAACTGGT
Organism: Glandirana rugosa; assembly: GCA_018402905.1. NCBI lineage: Eukaryota > Metazoa > Chordata > Amphibia > Anura > Ranidae > Glandirana > Glandirana rugosa. Next base: position 896,159 of record BLSH010084869.1, on the reverse strand, counting down.
TCTAAGGAAGGTAATCCACTTCCCCAAAATCACCACCCCCCAAAACGAATTTAACCACTTCCGTACCGGCGGACGTCATATGACGTCCTTGGGTTTGAGTGGTGATATCTGAATGGTGCTTGCAGCTTCAGGCACCATTCAGATACCGTTTTTTTCAGCAGGCGATTCCCTGCAAGATAAAAGTGGTCTTAGCGGCGGATTCGCCCCCTCCCGCCGCTTTCCGGTCATCTCCGCCGCTTACCGGACCCGCCGGCAGCGGCGGAGATGATCCGATGCTCTCCCCCCAGTGTCTGTGAGCCGACTGAGCGGCTGAAGCTGCTCACTCGGTTCCATAACACGGCCGGCTGAAATGACGTCAGAAATGACGTCTGCCCAACGGTCTTAAAGGGCCCGATTTTTTTTTTTTCTTCTGTCACTTTTTTCAGATTTTTTTTTTTTTTTTAATTTGAGTGTAAATATGAGATGTGAGGACTTTTTTCTATTACAAGGAATGTTTACATTTGTAATAGGAATAAAAGTGATCAATTTTTTTTTTTAACCACTTAAGGACCGGAAGGATTTCCAGCTTTAGGACCGGAGCCCTTTTTGCGATTCGGCGCCGCGTCGCTTTAACTGAAAATTGCGCGGTCGTGCGACGTTGTACCCAAACGAAATTTGCGTCCTTTTTTTCCCACAAATAGAGCTTTCTTTTGGTGGTATTTGATCACCTCTGCGTCATTTCTGATCGCCGCTATAAACAAAAGAAGAGCGACAATTTTGCAAAAAAAAAACAAATTTCTTACTTTTTGCTAAAATACGAATCCAAAAAAAAAAGATAAAAAAACATTTTTTTTCACCGTTTTTGGCCGATTTATATTCATCATATTTGCGATAAAAAAATCGCAATCGGCGTTTATTGATTGGTTTGCGCAAAAGTGGTCGCGTTTACGGATGATGAGAATTCATTTTTGGGGTTTTTATTTTTTTTTTATTTTTTACTAATAATGGCGGCGATCTGCGATTTTTAGCGGTACTGCGATATTTCAGCGGACATGTCGGAACATTTTGACACTTTTTTGGGACCATTGGCATTTATACAGCGATCAGTGCTATAAAAATGCACTGATTACTGTGTAAATGTCATTGGCAGTGAAGGGGTTAACCTTCAGGGGGTGCTCTAAGGGTTAACTATGTTCCCTGGGCGTGTTCTAACTGTGTGGGGGCTGCCCTAGCAGGGGAAGGGAAGTGGTTCCTTCACTCCGGGGGGGGGGCATCGCGGGTGGCCGGCGGCAATCGAAGCCGCTGCACCCGCTCCCTGGCCCTCCCCGGACACAGTGAGTGCGCGGGTGCGCCTCTGGCCACGCGCGCTCACTGTGCGCGATCTGGCGGCCGCCGTCGTATGACGGCGTTTTGCCTTACAGAGCCACTTTGCCGCCGTCAGATGCCGATCGGCGGTCGGCAAGTGGTTAAAAGAACAGTGTAAAAATAAAAAGTAAAAAGCAAAATAAATAATTAAAAAAAAAAATTTAAAGCGCTCCATCCCGCCGAGCTCGAGCGCAGAAGCGAACGCATACGTAAGTCCCGCCCACATATGAAAACGGTGTTCAAACCACACATGTGAGGTATCGCCGCGATCGCTACAGTGAGAGCAACAATTATAGCTCTATACCTCCTCTGTAACGCAAAACTGCTAACCTGTAGATTTTTTTAAATGTCGCCAATGGAGATTTTTAATTTGCAAAGTTTATTGCCGTTCCGCAAGCGGACGCAATTTTGAAGCATGACATGTTGGGTATCATTTTACTCGACGTAACATTATCTTTCACAATATGGAAAAAAATTGGCCTAACTTTACTGTTTTCTTATTTTTTTAACTAAAAAAACTGAATTTATTTAAAAAAAAGCACGCTTGTAAGACCGCTGCGCAAATACGGTGTGACATAAATTTTTTCAATGACCGCCATTTTATTCTCTAGGGTGTTAGGAAAAAAAATATATAATGTTTGGGGGTTCTAAGTAATTTTATAGCAAAAAAAACAGTTTTTAACCGGTAAGCACCGAACTCAAGAAACAGGCTTGGTGGGTAAGTGGTTAAAAAGGAATGAGGGAGTACCTCTGCGCTGCCACTTGATAAACAGGTTTTCCTTCTAATTGTGGACAGAAATGTTTGCTGAGTGTAGACAGCTGCTGGCACTTCAATAGTTATCCAAGACTATTTAGGTATGATTGTGGTAAGAGTGTTTTGTGCCGCGCTGTGTAGTACAGTTGGTATTATTTGTGTTAGGTGCAATAGTGTCAGTGATGAATGAGTTTATGATTAAAGCATTTCTTATTCGTGCATTCTAGTGATTAAAATATAAAGCCATGGTGGCTTACATACATATATACCAAACCAAAATTTTCAGGTAAGTATGTGACATATAAAAAAACTGTGATTAGCACTTAATAATTGGTGACAGTGAGGCTGGGTTCACACTAGTCCGATTCTCAGACCGACATTAGGAGCACAAGTCGCATTACGTCACAAAAAATCAATGATTCCCTATGAGAGCCGTCTTAACCGTACCGACTTTGAAAAAGGTTCCTGTACTACTTTTGTCCGACTTTGATCCTACTTCAGCCCATTGAGAAGCATTGAAGTCGGATCAAAGTCGTATCAGTGTCTTCACTGATCCAACTTTGGCATGCGACTTGTGCTCTGGGGATCATGAAGGGGAACTGCACACCAAATTAAAAAAAAAAAAACTGGCATGGGGTCCCCCTCCGGGAGCATACCAGGCCCTTTGGTCTGCTATGGATTTTAAGGGGAACCCCCACGTCGAAAAAAACGGCGTGGGGTCCCCCCCACAATCCATACCAGACCCTTATCTGAGCATGCAGCCCGGCAGGCCAGGAAAGGGGGTGGGGACGAGCGAGCGCGCCCCCCCTCCTGGACCAAACCAGGCCGCGTGCCCTCAACATGGGGAGTATGGGTGCTTTGGGGCAGGGGGGGCTCTGCGCCCCCCACCCCAAAGCACCTTGACCCCTCAGAAGATGAAAGACCCCACAAAAGAGCCGAAGAAAAGAAGACACCTGAGAGGGGAGAAGACCGCCGGAGCAGATTTAATAAAATATTTTAAAAAGCTGTGTGGTTTTTTGTGTACATATTTCTTTCCAGGTAAATGGGTAGGGGTACGATGTACCCCATACTCATTTACATAGGGTGGGGGGCTGGCATCTGGGGGCCCCCTTGTTAAAGGGGGCTTCCAGATTCCGATAAGTCCCCACCCGCAGACCCCGATAACCACCGGCCAGGGTTGTCGGGAAGAGGCCCTTGTCCTCATCAACATGGGGACAAGGTGCTTTGGGGTGGGGGGCGCAGAGCCCCCCCTGCCCCAAAGCACCCATACTCCCCATGTTGAGGGCACGCGGCCTGGTATGGTCCAAAAGGGGGGGGGGCGCTCGCTCGTCCCCACCCCCTTTCCTGGCCTGCATGCTCCGATAACGGTCTGGTATGGATTGTGGGGGGGACCCCACGCCGTTTTTTCGATGTGGGGGTTCCCCTTAAAATCCATACCAGACCAAAGTGCCTGGTATGCTCCTGGAGGGGGACCCCATATCAGTTTTTTTTTTAAATTTGGCGTGGAGCTCCCCTTCATGAGCCCCAGAGCACAAAGTGCTTGGCATTGTCGGGATCAAAGTCAGATCCCTGTTCACAGACAAACGGTCCGACTTTGACCCTATGTAGGTACGGAAAACGCACAGCAAAATAGGATAAAAGTCGGACCGTTTTTTTTGTCTGATAGTGTGAACCCAGCCTTAACCTGCAAGTTGACTTCCTTCTGACCTGTTCATATAAATTTTGCATTCATTTAAATTTGTACAGGAATGCAATACCTATTTGACTTGAACCTGTTGACAGGCTCTAAAAATAAACCAAAAAAAAACCAAAATTTTCAGACGGCATCCAGCATAAAAAAAAATAAAATAAAAATAAAAAAATCAATAAACTACTACTGATGGTACTGCCCTTTAAAATGGCCTATGTAAAAAAAAAAAAAAAACCCTTTCAATAGAATTACTGATACGTGTGACAGATTTAGGTAGTTGATAATCCTGCCACTTTACCAAAAATTGTCACTATTGCTGCATCAAATTCAAACAGAAATACCTCCAGTTCGAAGATTATGAAGCTGGAGGTAATAGAGTCCAGCTCATAGATGGCAGACAGGCAGAGTGCCCGTCTGTACACTCTGTAGCACGGTGGTATATTTGCCACTGACCCCCCCCCCCCCCCGGTCACTGGTTTTCAAGGCCACTTTTAGGTACACAGCCAATAGACTCCTAGCAACCAGTGATGCTGGAAGTGGATGCCGTCTGATAGGGAAGCTCAAAGACTAGGTCCCCATCCGCTCTTCTTGTGATTAACAGCAGGCAACGGGAGGATTCTATAGCCAATAGCAGGCTGTCTAATGGGTATGGATTCACTAGGGGAGAGGGCCTGATGCCATCAAGCTCTGCCCACTCAGCTACAAAAACCTCTTGGTTACTGCACTGTCTGTGTGACAGCTGCAATGGCATGTAAAAGTTCAGCTGCACTGATAATGGAGTGTCCATTAGGGTCATGGATTTGTCACTCGAACTGACATTTGCAGTGTCTAACCATGATGGAATTCTAAAGAGTGCCACAGACACTCTTTATGAATTCTCCCGTATACATTCCATTTAGAAACCATATGGATATTATAAAAAACAGTCAAATTATGAACCAGAAGAGATAAAACAGAAGAAATAATAAAACACCCCTATAGAGGCCTTGCTGAACAAACCTATACAGACGTCTCACATTCCACAGCAAAATTAAGCACCTATATTTTTAAAGCTACCAAATATGATTGGCCATCCATGGAAATCCTCCACGTTAAACTTTTCCAATGTACTTTCTCAACTAAACAGATCCATGGCGAATGAAAAATTGTCAGCTATTTCAAAAGACACCCATGAGAAATTCTTGAAGGGGTGGTTGCCATGGATATTGTACCCCCGACTGAACTCCAGAGCATCGCATCATTGAGTCATTGAAACACTCAAGTGGTCCATGGGGATGGGGGTGGGGACTTCCCCCAACCGCCCACTCACCATCCCCTTTCTCCACCCCTGTTGCCTCCATACGTTCTCCTTAAGTCCTATGCCAATTTTCTTCTTCTTTAAAAGCGGAGTTCCACTCAAAAGTGGAACTTCCGCCTTAACCAGTTCCACACTGCCTACCGTATATTTACGGCGGCAGTGTGGACGCTGGCCGCGAATCGCCGTAAAAAGACGGCGATCTGCAAATGGCCGCTAGGGGGCACGCGCACACGCCCGCCTGCCTGAGGAGTGTGCCCGCGGCTCGGGCGGACCCGATGTCCGCCGGCGAGCCGCGATGAACGGCCGCAGGCAAAGAACGGGGAACCGCCGATGTAAACATGGGGTTCCCCATTCTGACAGTGCAGGCATTGGAAGATCTACTGATCCCTGTCACTGGGATCAGTTAAATCTCTCATGCCCATGGTAGCCCAACCCCCCCCCCCCCCCCACAGTAAGAACACACCCAGGGAAGACAGTTAACCCCTAGATCTCCCCCTGCAGGTTAACCCCTTCACTGCCAATGACATTTATACAGTAATCAGTGGACATTTAAATTTCTGATCGCTGAATAAATGCCAATGGTCCCAAAAAAGTGTAAAAAATGTCCGACATGTCCGCTGCAATATCGCAGTACCGCTAAAAATCGCAGATCGCCGCCATTACTTGTAAAAAATAATTTAAAAAAACACAGAAATGAATTCTCACCATCCGTAAACGCAGCCATTTTTGTGCAAACCAATCAATAAACGTCGATTGCGATTTTTTTTTAATCACAAATATGAGGAAGAATATAAATCGGCCAAAACCGGTGAAAAAAAAAAGTCTTTTTATATTTTTTTTGGATTTGAATTTTAGCAAAAAGTAAGAAATTTGGGTTTTTTTGTAAAATGGTCACTCTTCTTTTGTTTATAGAGGTGATCAGAAATGACACAGAGGGGATCAATACCACCAAAATAAAGCTCTATTTGTGGGAAAAAAAGGACGCAAATTTTGTTTGGGTACAACGTCGCATGACCGCGCAATTCTCAGTTAAATCGACGCAGTGCCGAAACGCAAAAAGTGCTCTGGTTCTAAACTGGGAAATTCTTCTGGAGGTGAAGTGGTTAAGAGAAGGTGACCCCATGACATGCCACAATCGGCATGTCATTTTTTGGGGGGGGACAGAGACCCTGTCTTCACACTTCCTCTGGCGCCGCAGAACCGGAAGTCCACCTTCCTCCCCTCCCACCTGGCGGATCTTCTGAGACACGTCACAGGTCCCAGAAGATATGCCGGCTATTCCCAATGCGACTCGCCAAAGCCTGGTGCCCACACTAGTGATGCTGGCGCTGCCAAGGGGAGGGGGAGAGGAGTGAGCCTTTGGGCGGCTGCATTGCTGGAGCGTGGGACAGCTGAGTGTCCAATTGTTAAAAGTCAGCAGCTACACTTTTTGTAGCTGCTGACTTAACTGGGTGGAACTCCGCCTGGAAGTTCACCTTAACACTTAAATTCTCCCCTTCAATCCTGAACGTGAGCCAAGTTCAGCCTTATGGCTCAATATGAAAAAAAAAATCCCAGTTTTTATTTTGCAGTATCCAGTACAGTCACATGACCTCAATTCTACTTCCTTCTAGGAGTAAAATCAGCCAGTGGGTGTGGTTACTGAAAGCTAATGACATCACTTCTATCCTGTATACGCCCACTGGCTGCACGGGAAGGAGCTGGGGTGGGGGGCTCTGTCAGTGTAGCTGGAAGTGCTCTGGGGTCTCATGTCACAGTCTGCAATGATCACTATACACTAAAGGAACAGTACAGGCAACCACACTAAGTCTGTTTCCACTACTGCAACTTCGGACACAAAGTCGCATGACAAGTCACAACCCATTGATTTCAATGGCAATGGCCCGTTCCCATCTATGGGACTTTGAAAATCAGCAACTTTGAGAAAAGGTACCTGCACTCCTTTGATGCAACTTTTGATGCGACTTTGATCCAGAGTGTAAAGTTGAATCAAAGCTGCCCTCAAAGTTGCACTTTAGCCTTAGGCTAGGTTTCCACTAGTGCGACTCCAAAGTTGTGCGATTTAGAGTGCGACTGAGTGCAGCTTTGATCCAACTTTACTCTCTGAATCAAAGTCTCAAAGTAGTGCAGGCACCTTTTCAAAGTCGCTGATTTTCAAAGTCACATAGATAAGAATGTTTGCCATTGAAATCAATGGGCTGTGACTTGTCGTTAGACTATGTGTCCAAAGTCGCACTAGCCTTACGGAGCCTTAAACGCATTACTCACATGTAATGAGCAATAGAAATTGATCTGTACACAGTGCCCTTCGCAAGGCCATGCAGAAACAAACATGTTGTTCTACACTGTAGACAATCTGCAGCATGCTGCATTGTAATCCGTTAGGCCCCTTCCACACTGACTTTCCATGTGCCGGGTCCGTTTTTGCTCAGCGGGAATCCCCGCTGAGCCGGCGGATGACATGGTAAAATAGGGTTTCCATCTGTCTGACTTTACGGAGCACGGATCAGATCGGAGCGGCAGATAGAAACATAGAAAAGTGACGGCACAAAAAAGACTGAGTAGTCCATAGAGTCTGCCTTTTTTTTTTTGTTTTGTTTTCACATTAACCTTGCTGTCTGACTATAGATTTATGTTTATCCCAAGCATGTTCGAAGCCATTTACTGTTGAATATCTCACAACCTCTGTTGGTAGTTTATTCCAATCATCAACCACCCTTTCAGTAAAATAATACTTTCTAAGATTAGTTTTGAACTTCCCTCCAGTTAGTTTGAGGTCATATCCCCGTGTTCTTGATTTTGGTTTCATATTGAAAAGACTGCCCTCCTGAACCTTATTCACCCCCTTGATGTATTTAAAGGTTTCAGTCATGTCTCCTCTTTCCCTTCTTTCCTCCAGACTGTACATATTAAGTTGCTGAAGTCGCTTTTGATGTGTTTTATCCCCCAGACCTTTCACCATCTTTGTTACCCGTCAGCGGACATGTCAATGCTGACATCCGTCGCTCCATAGAAGAGAATGGGGCGTCAGTTCAGGTCCGCCTTAAAAACGGTCAGGTGGACCTCAACAAAACGCCTGTGTTAAAGGGGCCTTACAGTTTCTATAACAAACAGTGTGTGTGTGTGTGTGTGTGTGTGTTATGTGCTGTAGCATGAAGAGAGCAGAACATACTTCCAAAGCCTGTCCTCCCCTCCCCCCTCTCTCAGGGGATCATATTCTCTGAAGGCTAGGAGGGATGGGGGGGTGGGGCTGGGCAGGTCTGGCCAAGAATGAGGGACAACCTTTTCAGGAAGTGAAAAGACAGCTTAGCAAATTCAGATAACAGGAAATAGAGTGGTCCCTGAAGAACAGGAGGAAGCCAATTGTCTGGCTTAAATTAGACTTAGGCCTCATGTATGCTGCTGCTGGTAAATGGATGTTTAGGAGCAGCTGGGCGTTTTTTTCAGCTGCCCCTGAACCATCCTTATGTTATCTTATCAGTACATGTACACAGGGTCGTTTCTAGGCAGTTGAGTTTAGAAGCTTTTTTTTGGAGCCCAAAAAAAAAAAATGCGTTCAGACAGAAGTTCAGAGGCTTATGAAAACGCCAAATGCCTGTAACAGCTTGTAAACGCTGCTAAACAAGGTAACTCACATTTAGCAGCGTTACGTTTACAGTCGTTTTCATTTAAAAAAAAAAACGCCCTTAAACGCTTACAAAGCCAAACATACTTTTTAAGCGTCGGCTTCTATCGGTCATAAAATCGTTCAGGGGCGGTTAAAAAAGCATCCTATGTACATGAAGCCTAAGCAAAACAATCAGCTAGCCAGAAAATGAATAGTATCAAAGATAAAGATATTTAACATACTATTCATAGGAAAAAAGGGATTTTATTAAAACTTACCGTAAAATCCTTTTATCTGAGCTCACTGACAGACGCAGCCCTTCATTAGACAAGGGGTTTTATGCACCTCCTACCAGGAGTAGACTAGGCAAATAGAAAGAAAGCAAGCTGACCCCTCCCAGGGGGCCGTCCTCACTCTAACATATAACCCCCCAGCTCTGCATAGCATATCAGTTCGTAACAAGCCCTACAAACGCAACGCAGAGGGGTGGGTGCTGCGTCTGTCTGTGAACTCAGTATTTTACAGTAAGTTTTAATAAAATTCCTTTTTTTTCTTACGTTCACTGACAGACGCAGCCCTTCATTAGACAAGTGGGGATGTCCCAAAGCTGTGTCAGTCAAGAGGGGTGGCTAAACAACAACTGTACCCAACAGAGTCATCTCAGGAGGCGCCAGCCGCGCCTACACTGCCACCTGCAAAACTTTGCGGCCAAAGGCAGCATCCGCGGATGCCGAAACATCAACTTTGTAAAACTTAGTAAACGTGTGCACCGAGGCCCAAGTGGCCGCCTTGCACACCTGTGACACCGAAGCCTGGTGTCTAAAAGCCCAGGAAGTGCTAACTGCCCTGGTGGAATGCGCCATGACTGGAAAAGGGGGTACCTTGCCCCGAACAGTATACGCACGGGTCACGGTCTGTCTGATCCAACGGGAAACAGTGGCCGACGAAGCCGCCAATCCTTTGCGCGGACCATCCGTCAGCACAAACAACACATCAGACTTCCGAAAATAAGCTGTAGATGCCAAGTACACCCGCAAAGCCCTCACGACATCCAAAGAATGTAACTAAAATTCTTTGGGATGCAACGGGTGCGGACATAATGAAGGAAGAACAATATCTTCATTAACGTGAAAAGAGGCCACCTTCGGTAGAAACGAAGGAGAAGGGAGCAAAACCGCCTTATCCTTATGAAGGACTAGGTACGGAGACTTGCAGGACAACGCTGCCAACTCAGACACCCGCCTAGCGGATGTAATGGCCACCAAAAACACCACCTTCTGTGACAGCAATTGTAAGGGAATATCCCTGATCTTCTCATATGGCTGTTTCTGCAGTACAGAAAGCACCAAATTCAAACCCCATGGCGCCAAAGGCAACCGTACCTGAGGAGCCACGTCGTACACCCTGTACAAATGTACGTATCAACGAATGTGATGTCAAAGGCCGTTGAAAAAGAATCGCCAGAGCCGAAATCTGACCCTTGAGCGTACTCAACGCCAATTTTTTATCCAGGCCCTGCTGCAAAAAAGCCAGGACCTGGGACACAACGTAAGAGCGGGGGTTCCAACCCCCGCCTCACACCGGGCAATATAGGCCTTCCAGGTGCGACAATAACTCTTGTGCGAAGTACACTTGCACGCTTTAAGCATGGTAGGGATCACGGAGTCAGTGACACCCCTATCCCTCAACACCTGGGACTGAATAGCCAAGCCGTCAAAGCCAGCAAGGGTAAAGCAGGGTGCAAGATGGATCCCTGAGAGAGCAGATAATCTTGTAGCGGAAGACGCCAGGCAACATCTGTCACCATCCGCACCACGTCGGCGTACCAAGGGCGCCGAGGCCAATCCGGAGCTACCAGGATTATCGGAATCCCCTCCGCTTCTACCCTGCGCAGTAGAAGCTTGATGGGGGGGAGGCGTACAGGACCTGATACCGACCCCAAGGTGCTACCAACGCATCCGTGGCGGCCGCCAGCAGGTCTCTTGTCCTGCACACGAAGGCCTGCACCTTGTGATTGAACCGGGACGCCATGGAGGTCCACGTCTAGCGCGCCCCACTTGTGGCAAATCTGGCGGAACACCTCTGGATGTAGGGACCAATCCCCCTGATACAGTGTCTGGCGACTGAAAAAGTCCGCCTGCCAATTTTCCACGCCTGGAATGTAAATGGCGGAGATTGTCGGCACGTGGAGTTCTGCCCATCGCAGAATCAAAGCCGCTGCCGAGCTCCTCGTTCCGCCCTGATGGTTCACGTACGCCACAGTTGTGGCGTTGTCCGACTGAACCAGAACCGGGAGGCCGCGCAGCCTCACCGTCCAGTGGGAGCGGCAGAGCCTGATCGCCCTCAGCTCCAGCACATTGATCGGGAGGCGGGATTCCTGCGCCGACCAACGGCCCTGAGCAGATAGCTGTCCCAAGACCCCCCCCCCCAGCCCGAAAGGCTGGCGTCCGTCGTGACTATCGACCAAACCAGTGGGAGAAAAGTCTTCCCCCAACGTTACAGCTGGAGCCTGAAGCCACCAGGCCAACGTTCCTCTGGTCTGATGATCCAATCTGATCAGCTGGTCCAGGGACAGCGAAGACTTGTCCCACCGTGACAGAATCGCTCGCTGCAGGAGCCGAGTGTGACTCTGGGCGTAAGGTACCGCCTCGAAGGCCGTGACCATGAGCCCCAACACCGGCATACAGAACTGTAAGGAGGACCACCGGCGTGAGAGAAGGGTTCGCATCGCTGCTTGCAGTGTCAGTAAATTGGCCGGAGATAAGAACACTTTCGCCTGCTCAGAATCAGACCCAGATATTCCAGGCGACAGGACGGGGTCAATGTCGACTTCTGCAAATTGATCAGCCAGCCGAAGTCTTTCAACGAGGCCATGGTGATAGCCACGTTCTCCTCCAGAGCCGAGGCAGACTCCGCTCACAGGAGTAAGCCGTCGAGGTAAGCTACCACCGCAATGCCTCAATAACGCCAGCACTGGAGCCACCAGCTTGGTGAACACCCGAGGCCAGACCGAAGGGAAGTGCCACAAATTGGTAATGTAGATCTCCCACCGCAAAGCGCAGGAAGCGCTGGTGCTGGAGACAAATGGGAACGTGGAGGTACGCGTCCCTGATGTCCAGAGACGCCATGAAGTCCCCCTGTTGCAGGGCGGCCACAACCAAATAGACGGATTCCATTCTGAATTTTTGCGTCTTCACAAAGTGGTTTAGCGCTTTTAGGTCCAGAACTGGCCTGACCCCCCCCCCCCTTTTTGGGCACCACAAATAGATTTGAATAGAAACCTTTCCAACGGAGGTACCGGCACAATCACCCCTTGTTCGGAGAGTGCCTGGACAGCCCCTAGGAGAGCCTCTCGACGCCCCTGATGGAGTCTCCAGTTCAATGGGAAGAACCTGTCTTGGGGTAGAGTGCTGAACTCTATCCTGTACCCGGAGGACACCACTTCCTGCACCCACCGGTCGGGAATGCGAGCAGTCCCCCTGTCTGCGAACCCCAGAAGTCGGCCCCTCACCCGGGAATCGGGTGGGGGCAACCCATCATGCGAAGGACGACTTATTCTCTGCCTTTTTGCCCTTGTGCTGCCAGGGTCGTTTACCGGGCCCCGAGGCAGACTTGCCGGGCCTCGAACCGTTGCCCGCTGCGCCGGGCGCACGGAAAAAACCTCTTCTGACCCGAAGGAGCAGGGCCCTGCTTACGGCGGAACTCCCGCCGCCTGGGCTCTGGAAGAAAAAGTACTCTTCCCCCCCCAGTGAAATCCTTAATGATTTCATCCAACTGCGCCCCAAAGAGCCGACCGCCCAGAAAGGGGAGATCCGTGAGGCCCTTCTTAGACATGGTCACCCGACCAAGAGCGTAACCAAAGCACCCGTCTGATAATGACTACGAAAACAGACATTTTAGACAATATGGGAAGCAGGTCCAGAGCTGCGTCACACAGGTACCGAAGACCCTCTATCAGGTGGTCTGCTCGATGCGACACCTCAAGCGGCCTCCCACAGCTCAGGTCGTTTTGCCACTCAGTCACACACTCAGTAAGAGATTGCGCCGCCATAGCAGACGCCAGAGTCTGTCTCATGGCTGATCCTTCCAACAAGAAAAGTGCCTTGGACACTGCCTGCGTCCGCCTATCAGCCGGATCCTTAGAGGAGGGGGACCCCTCCAAGGGAATGGTCGCTGCCTTATTCAGGCGAGCCACCGGAGGGTCCACTGCGGGGGAAGCCCACTGCTTTACGAAACCATCCTCAAACGGGTAGCGTATAGCGAAGCGTTTGGGCAGGGTGAAGGAATTCTGCGGACGCTGCCATTCCTTATAGACCAAATGGTCAAAAAATTGATCATAAGGGTAAGCCCTAGGGGACCTGGGTGGCCTAGCCGACCCACAAACGTATGCAATCTCCAGCGACTTCCTCACGAGTCCGACGGGGGTAGGGGGTAGCAACCCAGTTGCAGACCTTCCTCCCACTGCCGGAGAGGGATGCTGCAGGCCACAGGCCCCTGGACGGGAACAAGGTCCGGTCACTGGGCGTAAGTGGGGATCACCCACTGGCCACCCGCACGGAACGGGTACGATGCGGCGGACCCCGCCAAAGCTAAGGGCAGCTTGCATTGGTCGGCCGCGCTGGGGAAAGTTCAGGATTCTGGATATCCTCTATGCCCCAGCCGGCTTCTTGATAGCAGTCTTCATCAGATAGCTTGAGAAAAACAAAAAGCGGTCTTAGGACTTGAAAGGGGTCGCGCCGGCTGGTTACGTTCGACGGGAATCGAAACCGCCCCAGGCGGCGTAGCATGGGCAAGGCACGCCCACCGGTCACCCACTAGGGGTGAATGCGGGTCACTGGCCTGGAACAAGGGCAGGTCCCCGGACACCGGACGTCGTAGGGAGAGGCCGTCACCCTCCTTCCAGACGTTGACCCAACGATGGGGGATGGGGGCAGCCTGAGCACTCCTTCAGCGACCTCTAACGTATGCAAACACCCAGCCGATCCGGTGGGTCCAGGGGATCCCGAATGGGAATACTAGTTAAAAAACTGGTAAACCAGATATTCCTTACCGTCGCAGGCGTCTTAAGGAAGTGGGACGGGTTTGCGAAGCGATA
>BLSH010084869.1:862055-872146 GCA_018402905.1 Glandirana rugosa | reverse complement strand
ACACCCCCTGCCTGTACCTACCTCCCCTCTCTACTCCGTCTTTATCTAACCCTCCCACACCACCCCTGCTGTGTCTGAGCCCCCAGCACCGCCACTGTTGCATGTAAATCTGACATTTTATTTTAGTTTTAATTGTCATAATATAAAACAATGGATGTGGGGGCCTTTTGGTGGATGTTTTTTTTTTTTTTTTTTTTAATGGGGCGGGGGGGGGGGGGCAGCATTTTACTCTTGGACCCAGGCAGCACAATGTCTTGGGCCGGCCCTGCCCCTAACAGCCAATCACTCCACCCTCTAACAACCAGACCTGTGATCAGTGGGGAGGAGAGGTAGGGACGGCTCCTCCCTCCTCTGTAAAGTCAACGCAGAAAGTCTGGAACCTGTCCTTATTGTCGGTGTCACACAGTAAGTAAATGACATGTGTGGTGTGTGGGGACACTGACAGCACCTGTTATGGTGATCAGGAAGGGCCATTGTAAGTGTTCAGCAGACAATGTACAGGGATAGGAGATAAGACAGTACATGGATGGACTCTGACCATCTCCTGTAGTACAACTGCAGTCTCTGACCATCTCCTCCAGTATGTCTGCAGTCTCTGACCTTCTCCTGTAGTACACCTGCAGTCTCTGACCATCTCTTGTATGCCTGCAGTCTCTGACCATCTCCTGTAGTATGTCTGCAGTCTCTGACCATCACTTGTACACCTGCTGTCTCTGACCATCTCCTGTAGTACGTCTGCAGTCTCTGACCATCTGTTGTAGTACGCCTGCAGTCTCTGACCCTCTCTTGTACGCCTGCAGTCTCTGACCATCTTCTGTAGTTCTCTGCAGTCTCTGACCATCTCCTGTAGTACACCTACAGTCTCTGACCATCTCCTGTACTATGTCTGCAGTCTCTGATCATCTCCTGTACTATGTGCGCACAACCACTATCCTCCCAGTGAATATAAGCATACATAATGCATTATACCATATCAATCAGAGTTTAACATGTTAGAGAATGGTATAGGAAATGACATATTAAAAAGAGTCCCTACCACATCACGCAAAAGTGAAGTGGTGGTGAAAGCCCATAAACACTCCAAGGAGAGGCAGCCAATTTCCAGGAAGCTGAACCGGGCTCCAAAAAACTGTAAGAACAAGAAAGAAGGAAGGTGCCTCTAAGTGTAGTATTTTAAAAACTATTTATTCATGAGAAGATTAAAAACACTCACAAGACTCTAATGAGTGACAGCATGCAGGTCCAGTCCATAGGTGGCGTCACAATCGCTCTGTGTGCTGTGTCATCCTAAGCTGCGGTGACTGTCCGCTCGTCGGAGAATGCAGATGGTAAAGCCGGCTTGTGTCCAGAACGAGGCTTGAGCCACAGGAGACCAGGCACAGGTGGGTGACGTCACTAAAGTGCAACGCGTTTCATTAGGCGGCCAGCCCAGTTGACTTGAGAGCCGCGCCTCTTCCTCAGGCAAGGACTGCCACATCTAGGGACGTGCTGTATATATGTTGATAAAAACTAACAAGGGGCGGAGCAAACTAATTGGTGACCTCACTATGTCAATACTCAAGATAAAGAGGCAATGTGTGCATATGAGATCTGGACAAGGAGGGGACCATATAAAATCAAAGTGCATGTCTATGTGGGTAATACGGCTATGTAAAACACAGCCAATAGATATATAACAATATCCTCATGACGTGACGAGTAAACAATTTATACCAACAATGCATATGTCTGGCTACTAACATCGTTATGAAAACAATATATTAAATAAATATATCTTAACTGAGAACAAAAGCATATATATACTAAGGAAACGTGATATATAAGAAGACTTTATATATAAAAAAAGGGGACAAAGGACTATATGTATATAGGAGGGAATATAAAAAAAGAGGAGTATGTAGAAGAATTTATAAAGAAAATAAAAAGTACATGAAATATAGAAAAATAAAAAAAAAATAAAAAAAGTGCATATGCTTAACGTGTCAATGCAGATGCGTGCAGTCTGCATGCGTACCACACGCCCCCGCAATTGATGATATGGAGCACGCGAATCGCATCCGCAGACAACACGCCCCAAAAAGGAACGCCACAGGGGGAAAGATATGTAGAATGGAGAAATGAAAAAAAGGATGCATATGCATAACGTGTCAGTGCAGACACGTGCAGTGTGTATGCGAATCGCATGCCCCCACACATATAGATATGGAGCACACGAATCACATCAACAGAAACATGCCCCAAAAGGAACGCCCTGCTAAAGCGCATGGGGAACCCATTAGGGTAGATAAGGTTGATGTACATAAATAATAAATAGTAAAGGTTCAGAATTACGAGCAGATATAGGGATAATAGTAAGGCATGGGTCTACAGAATCGAAGATGCTTCAATACTTCCACTTTAAGTCATCCTCCCCAGCTCCAGATGCTGAAACTGAGCTTTTGGGGAGGAGGGGGGGTGGGGATACCCGATTTTTAGGGATACTTCTGCCTTGGTTGCCTTAGGCGATTGGAAGTGGAAGGTCTCCTTCCCCCTCCCTCCCGAAGTCTTCTGGGACACAGGACAGGTCCTAGAAGACTTCGGGACCAATCCCAAAGTGCATCGCCACTCACGCATGCACAGTGTGCGCCCGGCCATGAAGCCGCGGTCGGGTGCCCACAGTAGCAATGCCGGCGCCGCGGAGGGGAGGGGGAGAGTAGCGAGGCTCCGTGCTGCTCCATCACTGGACCGGGAGACAGGTGAGTGTCTGTTTATTAAAAGTCAGCAGCTACACTTTTTGTAGCTGCTGACTTTTAATAAACATAAGGAAAGGGTGGAATTCCGCTTTAAGGACATTAGAACTCCTGGCAAGGGCGGCTCCAGACAAAATTTTTTGGGGGTGCTATGCTGGTGCTGGAAGTATGAGTGGGGTGCTAATGGGCTATGGCTTGTAGTGTAACCATTTTCTACTTTTGTGTAGACCAAATAAGAGCAGGAAGTGAACTGATGAGACTGTGGGATTAAAACAGGCCCAACTGGGGACAGAAATTGTAACTCCCATCAAATTCAGCAATAACCCCAGCATAGCAAATAATTAACTCACAGAATTCCACAATATTTAATCCACAGTAGTACACAGAAATTAACCCCTATCACAGCACAGTAACCAGAGCATGGTTCAATACTTTACCCTCCGAATGGCACAATAATTAACCCCAGCATTGCACAATAATTAACCCCAGCATTGCACAATAATTAACACCCAGCATTGCACAACAGTTAACCCCCAGCACTGAACAACAATTAAAGAGGAAGTAAACCCTGATGGGGTTTACTTCCTCTATATTCCCCTGCAAAGTAGAAGCATAATGGCCTACTATGCATCACATAGTAGCCCATTATGTGTCACTTACCTGCAAACAAAGCCTGATACATCCAGCACTGTCCCCTGTGCAGGCAGTTTCCATCTTCAGTCCCTCTTCCTTCCGAGGCTGCGACTCCGGCTCTGTGACTGGCCAGAGTCGCATGACGGGAGCCGCCAGTCACGGCACGATCTCAGTGCAGAAACAGCATGGAGGCCATTGCTTCACTGCGCATGTGGCGAAATGATGTCGGCACTTCTAGTACACTGTATATCTCCTAAACCGTGCAGGTTTAGGAGATATTCAGGGCACCTACAGGTAAGCCTTATCATAGGCTTACCTGTAGGTTAAAGTGGTTGACAACCACTTTAACCCTCAACATTGCACAGCAATTAAACCCAAACTTACACAATTAGCCCCCCCAACGTTGAACAATAATTAACCTCCAATGTTACACAATAATTAACCTCAAATGTTGCACATAATTAACCCGCAGCACATCACAATAATTAACCCCCAGCACGGCACAGTAATAAGTGCACAACAGAATAATAAACCCCCAGCACTTTAGCAATCTGTGTGCCCCCTTTATTGCGCAACATACAGCAGAGCATACAGAGTGAAGAAGTCAGCACTATTTGGTGTATAGAGTGTGGGGGTCAAGACTACGTACAACAAGGACTACGTCAAAACTCTTTGTGCCCCCTTACATTAGTGGTCATTGTGCATCTGCATAATGGTGGTTAGTGTGCCCCCCTGTACAATGGTGATCTGTACGTCCTGTCCTCTGTATAGCAATAAAAACCAAAAAATGCAGCACGACCCTACACATCCTCTATAAAATTGTACAAATGTAAATGGCAATGATAAACCCCCATATATGAATATCCAGTGCAAATCAACCGATGTATTGCAATATAGTAGCGGTGGTGTCATCCTCTTTGCAAAAATATTTTGATACATTTCAGAGCTGCAATGTGCAAATAATTGTGAAACCCCTACATACAAAAATAATAGCAATAATGATAGCAGAGGTGCAAATTAACCAGTGTGTGATTATGTTACCGTCTCTGCAAAAGTTAAGAAATATTCTATAGCTGCAATGTGCAAATAGTGGTGAAACCCCCCAGGGAGTGCTAGGGGGGTTTCATCATTATTTACACATTGCAGTTCTGAAATTTCTCAAAATATTTTTGCAGAGAGGATGACACCATCACTACTATATTGCAACACATTGGTTGACTTGCACTGCATATTCATATTTGGAATGTAGCAGAAGCTGCGGAGCAGGCCTCACCCGGGAGAGAGTCCCCAGTCTGGGGGGAGGGGGTGGCCTTGGGGCCTGGAGGCTTGGGTGCAGCCAGGCGTGGAGTAGATTCCTGGAGTAGCACAAGGAAGCAGGAGAGTTCTACATTCTGAGAGACTCTTTGAAGGATCCACTGGTAGTCGGTGAGAGACAGACCCTGGGAGCTGGATGAGAAGGCTGGAGCAGGCTGGGGGAGGATAGTGGACAGTCGGTGAAGGTCGGAGGAGCCAGTCAGGGGAAGGAGTGTCACTGGATAGGAAAGCAGGCCGGAGCGGCCTGGAAGAGGATGGGCTGGGACTTGTAGTCCATCAATACCCCACTAGCACCAACGTACTTAGCTACACAAGAGAGGGCCTGTGGCTTCACAAACAGGAGCCTGTGGACCTTGTCCATAATGGGTGGTTCGGAGGTCCTGCTGGCAAAAATGCAGGCCTCACCATGTGCTAGTTGGGGTGGAGGAAGAAGTGTCATGGCGGCCTGATAAATTGCCTTTCAGGCCAGGAAACTTCTTAGTGTGCTGGAGTGAAGTAAGGAGAGGAATGGTCAGCAAGTCATTGTGCTGGAGTGAAGTTGGAGTGTATATACTGCAGATGTATATAGAAGGTCCTGTTATCTAATTTTTTGGGCATCCCACAGTTATCCCTTTCCCCAGCTAAGTTTTATCCCCTCAAATAAAATAACCAAACAAAGTACCTGCCTGTTCTGTGACTTTGGATGTGTCAACATAGTGTGATTGAGGGCAGCGGGCAGGTGAACTACAGCTACCAGCTACCCCCCAGGGGGCACATTGCTACATGTGCATCAGTTCATAAAGGATGAACAGCTTTCAACAACAGGTGGCTCCAATTGATTTAAGTCATTATTATTTTGTAGACCTGCTCCTGTGAACAATTGTATGGCATTCACATATCCTCAACAGTGTAATCCCAGAGCATGTATGGGCTCCAGCACCCTTCATATATCCTCATATATGAATGTAACTTGTAAGAGTCTTTTCACACTGAGTTTCTTGAAAACTGCCCATAAAAGGCTGAGCGCTTTTGCGGCGTTTTTCAATCACCTTTGAGGCTTTAGCGGTGCGTTATTTTGAAGGTCACGTGACTCAAAAACTGCTTTGAGAACCATTTTGAGACACTTTTGAAGTGCTTCCCATTCATTTCAATGGAGAGGGGCACTTTTGAGGCACTTGTTTTAGCACTCCAAACATGCTGCAAAGATGCTGCTTGCAGGAGTTTTTTTCCCCTCCCCGGTAGCGCACCGCCCCAGTGTGAAAGTATTCATTGATTTTAATGGAAATAGGTTTTCGTGAGCTTTATAGGGGCTTTTTTTAGTGCCAAAGTGCTTGAAGAGCGCTTCAGTGTAAAAGGGCTCTTAATCTTGGAATCCTAGATGAGGCAGGTAGATTCAAACCACTGTGGTACAGGAGGTGCCTCAGGGGGATGGAGATGAATAACCTAAAAAGGAAATCGAGGATTGTTCATAATTATAATAACCTAAGTCACCTCCCTCACACAGGTAAACACATGACACTGCAAGGCAAGCCAATAAGAGGAGGTTGGTAACAGTACACTGGTAAGTTGTATAGGTATATTCTTCCACAAATATATATTCCCTCCCTCACAGGGTATCTGCAATGCCCTTGTGGTAAGTCCCAAATGTCTGGATGCCAAATTATTATGACCGTAATCCTTTAATAGCCAAAAAGAGGAAATATCCAAGGCAGTTCAGTTCAATTATAATCCACAGAGTCTCAGCAAGTACTTCAAAGTCCCATGTATCCAAATACAGCTAGCATGTAGCATCGCAGGACTTGCCAGCTCAAAAGCTGTATAGCCCTGCTCATGTTGCAGACATTAAAGCTGTTGTATCCCCTAATTTGTGATTTTTACCTACAGTTAAGCCTATAATAAGGCTTACCTGTAGGTAAAATGAATATCTCCTAAACCGTACAGGTTTAGGAGATATTCACCTTGCATGCAGCCATTGACGTCAGTGGCGCATGCGCAGTGAAGGCCCACTGTATAGCGCCGGACCTTGCCGGAAACTTTGCCGGAAAGAAGAGCTTGATGATTATCAGCAGAGGGTTTTTTTCACAGAGGACACAACGGGAGACCACCCAGGAATCGGAGAGGTTTCGGTCCACCCAGACCATATTAGGGATGGGGTCCCCCCAGAAACCAGACTGGTGGAAACACATGGGCCCACGAAAGACCCTTCCACCCAACCCACAGAGAAGTGACATGGCAACCCTAGGAAGGGAATTGGAGGAATGGACCCGAACCTCAAGTCAGGCAATCTGGCTGGGTAGAAGGAAACGGACAAGGGGCAAATGAGGAAGAAAAACAAGGAAAGAGTACTAGGAATGGGTATTTTTAGTTTGAGTAGCTTGAATTTAAACAAGGAGGAAATAAAGATTCTGGACCTAGGTCTAAAGTATGCCCTGGACAAAAATCTGGATAAATTTGAGGTATTTATCGACCTACAGAAGTTTGTCAGGAAACTCAACATAAAGAAATTTTTTGCAACCAAGAAAATAAGTACGACCACCCCAGCACAAACGTATTATGAGCATACTAAACTGAAAAATAATTATATTTTAAATCCAAAATGTTCGGGCAATGACATCCTTGAGGTATTCAAGAAAATGGTTTAGGAGGATGTAAAAAAACTGAAAACCTATAAATCTAAAGAGGAGAAAATTTGGAACATCATCAGAGAATTAGAGAAGAAAAAAGAGGTGGTTATACGCCCATTGGATAAAGGGGGCGGCCTTGTCATTCTGAATAAAACGGATTATGAAAAGGAGATGGGCAATTTACTGAACAAAGAAGACACATACAAAAAGTTGAAACATAACCCAAATAAAAAATACGATAAAAAACAAAAGGCATAAGTGGGTAAAGGAAAAGAAAAAGGCTTTTTGAATAAAAAGGAGGAGAAATATCTGGTTCCTGAGGCATCAAAAACACCCGTCATATACTACCTGCCAAAAATTCACAAAGACCAACAGAGACCTCCTGGAAGAGCCATTGTGAGCGAGATAAACTCCCTGTTTTCAAGGTTGGGGGAGTATTTGGATGAGTTCCTACAACTAATAATAGTACCAAAAGAGAGATCATATCTCAAAAATAGCAAACAACTAATTACAGAGATTCAGGACATCCAAGTGACAGATGATGATTTCTTGGTGACGATTAATGTTAACTCCTTGTACACAAATATCGTACAAAAGGATGGTCTTAGGAGTGCAGAGTGGGCGCTACATACATTTATGAACTTAAAACAAGAACAAATCAAGTTCTTCATAGAAGGCTTAGATCTAGCCATGAAAACCAGCTATTTTGGTACAAAGGAGACCATTATGTTCAAACTAAAGGGGTTGCTATGGAGGCTAAATATGCCCCCAGTGTAGCTAATTTATTCATGCAAAAATGGGAGGAGGAACAGATCTACAGGGGAATGAGACCGAATCTCCTTTTTTATAGACTCTATATTGATGACATCATACTGATTTGGAGAGGAACAGAGGGTGAACTGAAATAATTTTTTGAAGAAATAAATTCCAATCAGTATGGGATTTCCTCCTCTGGTGTCTGGAAACAGGATAGTGTCGACTACTTGCATATACAACTGTTAAAAGTAGGATATAAACTATACACCAACATTTTTTTCAAACAAACGGATCAGAATGGGTACATCCCGACTAGCAGCTGTCACCACCCCAAATGGATAAGCAATGTCCCTAAAGGGCAACTGATGAGAATCAGAAGGAATTGCAGTGATGACAGAGATTATGATGAATGAGCCAATCTGCTAGTTGAGAGGTTTAGAGATAAAGGCTGTAGGAAGGGAGAACTGATGGAACTAAATGAAAAGGCGAAAACTATGAACAGGGAATCACTCCTGACAAAGAAAATAAGGAAAATAAGAAGATGGATTTTGCATTTCTCACAGAGTTCAATATACAATATAGAAAAATAGAATGAATAACAAAGATGCACTGGACCTGTCAGGACACAACTGTTGCCCACGGAAACCAGGTATGGAAGCCTGTGCGCGCACGTAGCATGTGCGCGCGCCTGTGCAGGTGTGCGCGCGCATATGCATCGGCACTGGCGCCAAACTGCCCCATTTAAGCAGACAGCACCCTGCAGCCAGTGCTGTCCGTTCTACAGCGTTTGTGTGTTCCTGGGAGACCTGTATCCTGATTATCTGTTCCTGCAACCCGGCTTGTCTTTGACCCTGATTTGATCTCTGCCTGCACCGACCCCCAGCTTGCCCACTGCGACTCTTCTGCCTGATCCTTGTGTACATTTGCTGCCCACCTGTTGACGACCCTGCCTGTACCTGACGACTCTTCTGCCTGCACCCTCTGTACCGCATTGCCAGCCATATGCCGACCCCAGCCTGCATCACTATTCTATTACCTGCACGAGCCACTACTGGACCACTCACACAACCAACAGTGAACCAGTCTAGCCCTCATGCCCCCCTGTGCTCCTGAACTCCCTGTCTATCCTACCAGGGGTTCACGAACCAGGGCCGTAAGAGTGGTTGTGTCAGGAAGATACAGCAGTTCCAGTGGTTTCCGCGGTGGTGCGCACGCCTGTGCGCGTTCGCGCGCGTTCGTGCGCGCCCGTGCGCGCACCCGCGTGTGCGCGAGCGTCCCTGCGCGCGCACGTGCCGGAAACAGGTGCCAATCGGCCCTATTTAAACCTGCAGGACTTAGTGCACGGTGCTGTCCGTTCTACAGCGTTTCCTGCACCTGTGCCCCCAGCAAGCTATTTCTGAGTGACTACCCGTTCCTGTGACCCCGGCTATCCCTTTGGACTTGTTGCTATCTGCCTGCATCTGACCCCGGCTTTCCTACGACCATCCGCTTGTCTAATCCCTTTGTACCTTTTCAGCCAGCACGTTGCCGACCCTGCCTGTACCCGACCATCCGTTTGCCTGATCCCTCTGTACCGCACCGCCCGCTAGTTGCCCACCCGGATTGAATCACTACTCTCTTGTTTGCACGAGCTCCAGTGGACTTCCGTCTACCAGCTAAGGACTGTCCAGCCCTCGTGCCCCCCTGTGCTCTTGAGCTCCCTGTTCCCACTATCAGGGGTTCTCGAACCAGGGCCGCAAGAGAGGTTGCCCCCACATAAGCCAGACTCTACCACCAGGTAGGTGACAGAAACGGACAGCCACGTCAGAGTCTGCGCCGGGGCCCTCTCCCATGGAGGAAGTGTGTGTACACCTTGCTGGACTATCCCAAGCAGTAAAGACCCTTCAGGAAGGATATGTTCGCTTGGAAAACCAAGTACAGGACCTGGCCACTCTTACCTTTCCAAGTGGAGGTCATATGCCTACCCACACAACAGGAACTCAGCCCATGGATCCAAGGGTGCCCATGCCGGAGCGGTTTGCAGGGGACCGCAGGAAGTTCAGGGCACCCTTGGATC
>BLSH010084869.1:786778-811630 GCA_018402905.1 Glandirana rugosa | reverse complement strand
TGGCTATACTTTAAACGCAGGAAAAAAAGTGTGTTTATCTCGAAAGAAAACCACCATAAATTAGTAGCGACCCAAAAAATAAAAAACGCGATATTAATTTTTTTCTGGCTTTTAAAACATTTTTTTACTTAAAGGACTGTCTGAGGTACCGTCGGATGCACACCCAATTGGGGCGGAGGAGAGGTTCCGATATCCTGGGGATTAGGGTATTTACACTCGAGGGCCGATCGAGGGCACAAGGAAAAAACAGGAGGAGGACCTAGTCACACAATACACCAGTGAATTGTCCCCACCACTGGACTCTCACAAGCCTGAAGCCACTCACCCGCCCATGGCTGGGTCCTGGGCTGCACCGCAACTGAGGGATGCCCGCTCTCTTGATGGACGCCGCCTGATCCGTAAGTGACCACATAACACACTGATCCAGGAGGAGGACAAAAAAGGAACACGGGAGCTAGCCGGGAGCTCACATTTATGGGATTAGGGGTCCTATAGCCTTGGAGAGGAGGCGGGGTTAACCCACACGTAGGCTGCCATGGAGTCTGTCAGGAAATTCATTTTTTTACAAAATTTTCGGTCTTTTTTTAATTATAGCGCAAAAAATAAAAAACCCAGCGATGATTAAATACCACCAAAAGAAAGCTCTATTTGTGTGAAAAAAAGGACGCAAATTTCATATCGGTACAATGTTGCATGACTGAGTAATTGTCATTCAAAGTGTGAGAGCGCTGAAAGCTGAAAATTGGTCTGGTTGTTAAGGGGGTTTAAGTGCCCAGTGGTCAAGTGGTTAAAGACGTAGAGATGGACCTAGCTGAATAAGCCTCTACCACTTCTGGAGGCTCTTGTCTCGCTGAACTGTAAGTTTTCTGGGTGACCTTAACAATCCAAGATGACAAGGTTCTGCTGTAGCTACCTCTACATTTTAAATACTTGGTACATCCAGCTTCTGTAGATCTTGTGGACAAAAAGGAAAAATAGGGGAGGTTGCTCTAGCTTTCCTTTTATAGATTTAAACAGGTCCTGTGGGTGGATATAGGGGTGGAGCTATATCACATGTATGCTGCCATTTTAGCATCAGGAAAAGTGTATGTTGTAGTGTTCCTGCTGGAGAAATTTTATATGACTTCCTGTACTGATAGGAAGAGAGGGTAAATATCCCCTTAGGGAACACAGACTTTAAAGAATCCTGTAAATAAAACAAATGTTTTAATAGTTGCCCAGTCTGTTCACAAATAATAAACTAAGGCCCCTTTCACACGATAAGCCCGCTGGGATCCGCCTGTCCGTTTTTCAGCCGGATCCGAGCGAGCCACCCATAGACCTCTATGGGCAGGCTGATGTCAGCGGAGATGTGTCCGCTGACACCCGTCTGCCATCTGATCCGTGAAAAAAGATGTATGGATGATACGTTCGCCTTCTGTCCAGCGGATCGGATGAAAACAGACAGGCAGATCCGTTTTCATCCGATCTCCCCATTGAAAACAGTGGGGATCTAACAGGTTCTTCCCTGCACAGAGAGCAGAGACAGACCTGTCATCCGCCGGCTCAGCAGGGATCAACGGTTCGATCTCCCATTGAGCTGGCGGACTCCGCTGAGTGTAAAAGGGGCCTAAAAGTTCTAATTAAACTTAAATACATTTCAAAAACCCAGGTGCATGAGGCAACATATTGTTCATGAAATTTTACTCAGTTTCCATTCAGCTCTGTTAGATACCAAAAAATCACCTGAGATGACTGCACCGGAATAGGTACAATGTTTAGTTAGAAAAATAATTTAGATTTAAAGCGGTTGTATACTCAACTAAAAAACAAAACAAAAAAAAAAACACAACCTGTAAGGCAAAGGCATAATGAGCTAGTATGCACCGCATACTAGCTCATTATGAAATACTCACCTCAGAACGAAGATCCGACCGGGCGGCTCGGTCCCCCCAGAGGGAGCTGACATCTTCCCTTGGGCTTGCTTCCAGGTTCGCGGCTCCGGCGCCGTGAGTGGCCGGAGCTGCGAGACGCGCGGGAGCTTTTTTTTTCCGGCAACGTGATGTCAGCGTCTGCTTGCAGGGGGAATATCTCCTAAACCGTACAGGTTTAGGAGATATTCATTTTACCTACAGGTAAGCCTTATTATAGGCTTACTTGTAGGTAAAAATGACAAAAAGGGGTATACAACCACTTTAAATGCTCAACATGCAAATATTTTTTATCATTCTAACAAAGTAGTCAGATGGAAAAGGACAGAAATCACATTACTCTATATGTAGCAGATAGAGTTGTCATTACAAACACTTGCAGCTTCATTAACTTTCCTATAACAATATTTTTTATTATGTGTTTTTTTTTTTCTTTTTACAAAACAAGTGAAGATACTGTAGCAGAATGTATAATAATAAAATAGTGAAACACTATAACAATATACAGGACTGAAATATTTAGATAATTTAACAAAATATAATAATTTAATAACAACAATGTACAGAGGTTACATATGGATTCCTTCGATTTCCCTTGTTTGCACCAAAAGATTGGATTTATGTTTCAGTCTTTCTATTCAAGTTTTTCTAAATAGTCAGAGAACAAGAAGATTGGATTTAAAGGAAACCTGTACTTAGAGAAACCACAGGCTGCCAGTGCTAACCTCCCTCTGAAAATGCTATTACTTGGCAGTAAACATTGCATTGTTAATTGAACTATAGATAAGGACAAGTCAGAATTCCTGATCTACATGTATGCAGAGACTGAAAATTTAATTGGGCCAATAAAACAACCAAGCAACCATCTTTTTCAGAAGATGTCCACAATTTAGTTGTTTCTCCTCACACAGGTTTTCTTTAAAATGAAATTAAACAGGACCACATTTGGATTCTTAGATTATGAGACTCATACATTGTCGATCACAAAAGAAATTAGCAAATTTAATTCATAGAGAAGCATTAGTGTCTCTTTTCCCATGAACATATATACACCTTTATTCACTCCCTTGCCACATACATTCCAGCTGCCTGGTGTATATAAAATTCCTTGTACATTCAAGTATGGAAGTAACATTCATGTTACAGCACTGAGCCAATAACCAGGCACCAGCGTTGTCAGATGGGGAGTCCATAGCCCTGCTTAAAGTGTAACTCCACTTTCATGGGAAAAAAAATAGCAAATCAAAAAATATAGCATATACAATTCATATTGAATTCAAAGTCATATTGTAATTGAATGTTATTAAAAATTACCTTTCCTTTTCAATCTGCAGCCGCTGTAATTTTCTGTAACATTCAATGCAAAATGGCTACCTGGAGGTGTTCTGTCCACAGAATGTGTACAGAATGCCCCCCAGAAACATAAATTCCTGCTTGTGCGATTGGCTCACTGATTTTCCCAGAAGTCTTTACTAAGATACAAGTCAGATATCAGGCATCCCCTTCAACAGAAATGTCATTTTGGGGAGATACTCCCAGTAGGAAATCACGAAAGGAATGCAGACCCTGCAAGTTATCTCATTAGAGCCCTGCAGGTGCATCAGCTGATTGATAATTAAGAAACCACTCCTATTAGATTCACTTACCACATGGACACAGACAAACACACAGGGATTTCTTCAGAATAACAAAAAGGTAGGAATCTGCAGCAAACTTTGTTAAAATCTTTGCAATGTACATAGTTCACCCAAAGGGAAATGTTTTTTTCTCAACAAAAGTGGAGTTACGCTTTACATTATGACTTGAAGGACAAGTAGTGTACACAGGGCAGTTTAATTTTCCATTTTAACAAGTGTGTAGCTTACAGCAAACAATATTATTGCCCAAATGATTAGTGCTTGGTAACATCGCCTGTGAACTTGCTTTATAACCAATAAAGTTAAAACATATGCAGGACCTATTTGCAATGCATGCAAATGTCCCCAGGTTTTAACCCTTTTGTTGCCATCAACATACATAATGACTTTTGGTCCCTTATGCGGTAAAAATGAAATGAAGAAAAAAAAAAAAAGAAAGTTCGCTCTGCCCCACATACATATTATTTTAATGTAAACATATGCATCGGGGGCACCTATGTACAAAATTGTTGATTGCATGACATATCAAAATAATTCTAGAGCCATTACTTAAGGTTATCTCTAAACAGATGACAGGTAAGGGCTTTTAAAGTGTCATCTTTAGAAAATTTGGGTACCGAAGTTTGTTGTTTCACAGGCACACACGGTATTAAGGCTCCATGCACACTGGACGCTATAGGGCTGTTTCAGCGTCGGGCAGGAGACGCTGCTCACAAAACGTTCTATTTGTAGTGTTTTGTAAGCAGCGTTTAGCGGCGTTTTTTGGCGTCAGCGTTTTTTGGCTTTTTTTTTTACTTCATTGGCTTCCATTGACTGCGAAAAACGCCAGACGCCGATATGCCGGCGTTTAGCGGCGTCTGGCATTTTTTGTGGTCAGGAGAACGACTTTTGAACGCCAATTCAGGGCGTTCAGATAACAGCCCAAAAACTCCACTGCTGATAAAAGACAATAAACGACCATGTGTGCATGGACACATAGGATAAAATAAAGTTGCGTTTTTGGGCTGTTAAAAAAAAACGCCAAAACGACCAAAAACGGTAGTTTTTGAGATACAGTGTGCATGGAGCCTAAGCCTTGACATGTTTGGCCTCTGTCTACTATACAAGACCTTTTTTTAATATTTTACTAACCAATTGGATAATTTATTGTGTTTGCGTGCCTTAAATTTACCTTAAATTTATTTTTTATTGTAAATTTGTGCTCCATATAACTATTGCATTAATACCATGTAACATAAAATTACTACCATTTTATTCTCCAGGGTCGCTATCTTCAGAAAATATATAATGTCTTTACCCAATCTTCAGGCCTAAAATGATTTTATAAACGTGTGAAAAACTGGTCCTGGCAGCAAAAGGGTTAAAATACTGCAAGTATCGTAAAAATAATTGTTGATCTAAGAAACCCAGTGAGCCTCTGTCTAAGTTTTCTCCTGCTGGACTACAGAACTCCTCCTATCGCCCACCTCACATACATAGTAGTGAAACGCTGCAGATTAGTGAAACATGTTGATTTAATAAATATTAAAGTGAAAGTAGATTCAGTGCTTTTCTTTTTTTTCTACTTTTGGATAGAGTGGTGAAGTTTAGAACCTCAGTATAATTCATTTCCTGCTACCTGTATCCCCGTTGGAGGAGACTTTCTCTCATTTATTGTTTAGTAAATGTTCCTATTAGTAGTGAAACACCGATAGAGGGGAAGTGGTAGAGCTTATGTCATATTTTATTGCTGTCATTGTCTCTTCACACTGGAGATTCCCTCAACGTTCTGCTGGTCACCGAAAGGAAAAGTGTGGAATCTCCATAAAAGTGACACAAACATCAATAGAAACAGTTTAACAATACTGAATCCAAAACAAGATAAAAACTTTGGAGCAGCATATTTAAACTCTACCGGATAGAACACGTCCTGCCTGTGCAAAAAGGAAAGCTGCCGTATGAAAATCTAGCGAATGCATCGCAGTGCTAAGGCTCTACATGTGCACTAGGAATATGAATGGGCATGAACACTCCAGCTTTTGGCCAACAGGGAATTGCCTGGTACAAAAATCTGATATGCATATTTTTAAGTCAAGTCCTGTCTGTTTTTATGGCTCCCAAGAGGGTGCCTATAATGTTAACCCATTCCCAACCAACAGAGGATTAAACCAGCATCCCTTCACCACATATCAATAACCATTTAGGCCTGGAATGACACAAACTACCAATGGATAAGGTTAAATGAAAAAAAGAAAATCATACTCATCATGGTATATAGTAAAAAACACATCAAAGCAATACAATTGGCAGCTGGTATATACTAGTTATTGATTACTGACCATGTGGGTCACGGAATTAAACTCTGGTGTCAATGTCTTGTTGAAATATTAAAATAAATTGTTTTAACGTCGAGGTTTTCGTCTTCTTTTCTTGCTAGGTCTTTCTTCACTCAATTCCTCCTCTGAGTCTGTTGGAGTGGGCTGCTGTCTTATAACTTTCTTTTCAATGGTATACTCCTGTTCTCCAACCTTGGGATCCCCTTTAACAAGATATTCACCATTCTGGTAAGTTATAGACACAAATGTCCTGGGATAGGTCCCGTAAACTCTACGAAGGTCCTCCTTGACAAACTCTGGAAGTTCACGTCTTACACCAAAAACTCGGTCTAGCCGGCCCCACTGAAGTTCCCCTTTCATGGTGAAGCCCTCTGGCCAGGTGCTGGGGGCTGGTTTGGGGTAGGCTTGAGAGTGATTGTAATTCATCCAGGGAATGTATGGTGGAACTGCATTTAAAGAGCCATAGGGCCAGCCTGGCATGGAATATTGGGGATTTGCACCATAAAAATGATGGTATTCAACATGTCCATTCTGAGAATAGTATGGATCTCCTGACAGGATGGCATAGGGCCGACTATTGAAGTTGTGCATTTGTATAGGTGGCAACATTAGACCATTGTGCATGTTTGCATATTGTCCAAAAGCATAAGGCACCGGTGTATTTGGCTGGAGGAACATTGTGGTATAGTACTGCTGAGGCCTGAAACCATAATGGTACATATTCTGGTCAGGTGACTTCTTACAGGTTACTCATCCTGGAACCAGAGGTGTCCATCTGCTTTACAGAGAAAAAAAATGATTACCTGACTAAAGGAGAAACAAAACAAAATGCCTATATGCAACGATGAACGAGTGTGTAAACCCTAACTAAGAATATTTCTTACACAGTTAAATATACAATTTAATGCATTTTGTTGTATTGTTCAAGTGCAAACAAATACCTGTCAATTCTTCCAAAAATGTGACAGCTGATTTCCAGCTATCTCTGGGGACTACAGAACCCTTCCCCTTTTCTTGAGATGGGGAGAGAAGGGGAAGTGTTCTATGCTCCTGTCCTAGGGTAACAACATCGCTTCTCTTTAAATATGGTATGGTGAGTGAGAGGACAGGTAAGCAGAAAGATGTTATATTTTTGTTCTTAAATTTAGCATAGGTTCACATTAGTGCTGCTGCATAATCATGTGCTTTCGTAGCACATTTTTTGATGCGTTTTCATGTTTTATATATTTTTTTGTAGGAGAAGACTGGTTGTGAAGCACATAACCCTGCCAAATACACATAAAAAATGCATGTACATGAGTTTTTTCATATGGTCCCATTGATGTCTATGAGGCTAAAAAAAGCACTATGCTTTATTGCTGCACCAAAAGAATCACCTGAAATGCACTATGGAGCATTGATGTCAACAGGCACTATACAAAGTAATGAGATTCCCATTGTCGTGCATTGCAGTGCAAAGGAAAATTCACAAGTGTGAATGGGGCCTTAGATACACTTTGATCTATAATTGAATATTACAATCATACGTAACATGTAATACATAGTACAATTTCACTTAAACTTTTTTTTATTTGAATTGATTGATGTAGGTTGAGTTAAAACACCTGTCAGGTTTTTACTGATGTCCTTGTCTTGAATAGATAGATTTTGGTGAGAATGGTCACAGAGTTGTAGGGGAAGTCTCAGAGATGCATACAGCAATAAAAACACTTTGTTACAGAGTGAAAGAGTAGTAAACATGGCCACTGAAACAAGGAGGAAGGGGAAATCTTTCCAGGGGGGACAACAATATATACACTATATTGTCAAAAGTATTGGGACGCCTACCTTTACACACACATGAACTTTAATGGCATCCCAGTCTTAGTCCATAGAGTTCAATATTGAGTTGGCTCACCCTTTGCAGCTATAACAGTTTCAACTCTTCTGAGAAGGCTGTCCACAAGGTTTAGGAGTGTGTCTATGGGAATGTTTGACCATTCTTCCAGAAGCACATTTGTGAGGTCAGGCACTAATGTGGACAAAAAGTACTGGCTCGCAGTCTCCGCTCTAATTCATACCAAGGGTGTTCTATCGGGTTTAGGTCATGACTCAGGTTGTGCAGGCCAGTCAAGTTCCTCCACCCCAAACTCCCTCATCCATGTCTTTATGGAACTTGCTTTGTGCACTGGTGTGCAGTGATGTTGGAACAGGACGGGACCATCCCCAAACTGTTTCTACAAAGTTGGGAGCATGAAATTGTCCAAAATGCCTTGGTATGTTGACGCCTTAAGTGTTCCCTTTACTGGAACTAAGGGGCAAAGCCCAAACCCTGAACAACAACTCACACCATAATCCCCCCTCCACCAAATGATTTGGACCAGTGTACAAAGCAAGGTCCATAAAGACATGGATGAGCGAGTTTGGGTTGGAGGAACTTGACTGACCTGCACAGAGTCCTGACCTCAACCTGATAGACCACCTTTGGGATGAATTACAGCTGAGACTATGAGCCAGGCCTCCTCCTCCAACATCAGTGCCTGACCTCTCAAACGTGCTTCTGGAAGAAAGGTCAAACATTCCCATAGACACACTCCTAAACCTTGTCAATAACCTTCCCAGGAGAGTTGAAGCTGTTATAGCTGCAAAGGGTGGGCCACTGGAACTAAGGGACAAAGCCCAAACCCTGAAAAACAACTCACACCATAATCCCCCCTCCACCAAATGATTTGGACCAGTGTACAAAGCAAGGTCCATAAAGACACAGATGTGCGAGTTTGGGGTGGAGGAACTTGACTGACCTGCACAGAGTCCTGACCTCAACCTGATAGACCACCTTTGGGATGAATTAGACCTGAGACTGTGAGCCAGGCCTTCTCCTCCAACATCAGTGCCTGACCTCTCAAACGTGCTTCTGGAAGAAAGGTCAAACATTCCCATACACACACTCCTAAACCTTGTCAACAACCTTCCAAGAAGAGCTGAAGCTGTTATAGCTGCAAAGGGTGGGCCAACTCAATATTGAACCCTATGGACTGAGACTGGGATGCCATTAAAGTTTATGTGCATGTAAAGGTAGGCGTCCCAATAGTTTTGACAGTATACACCCTTGGACACGAGGCTGTCATCCTTCTTGGTGGTTTAGTGTGGCCAGAAGGGACAGGTACAGCGTCCAGCATCACTGCATGCAGCTTGTTAGTCTATGCCCTTGAACACACAGGGCCCTAAACACAGGTACCACT
Source organism: Glandirana rugosa (assembly GCA_018402905.1). Classification (NCBI taxonomy): domain Eukaryota; kingdom Metazoa; phylum Chordata; class Amphibia; order Anura; family Ranidae; genus Glandirana; species Glandirana rugosa. Next base: position 802,547 of record BLSH010084869.1, on the reverse strand, counting down.
CAGTACAGTGTTCAGCCCTGTGAAGTCACAGCCTACCATAGACTGGCACGCTGCAGGCAGAGGGCTGGATGCTACACCTGGGCTTCCCAGGTGCACTAACTCGCCACCAAGGACCCGCTGCAACCAGACTGCCCTATGTGCAAGGGGCCTTAAAGGGGAACTCAAATTATACAATAAAAAAAATCTGTTGGAGTCAAGTGTTTCTATTAATTTGGCAGAAGAAACACGTAGAATCTTTTACCTGCCTCCAAATAATTTTCTCATTAACACAGATCTCTGTGCATGGCGTGAACAAACTTGAAATCTGTCCTAACTTGTCACAAAACTATTTGGAATCACAGTTGGCATCACCGAGAGAGATTAAGATCCACCATCTCCCTAAAATGAATAATGTGCCCCCACTACACATCCTACGTATAGGAGTCTATTTATAATTACTTTCACCCAAGATTCACATTTTTCTAACTGGATTCAATTGGGAAATGTGTGAATCCTGGAAGAAAACATTGATAAATAGAGCCCATTGTATTTTTTTTTTTTTTTTTTTGATGTTTGGGTTTTTCATTTTATAGCTGTCCATGATGGTTAATTTTTTTCAATGTAGAAAAAAATATGAATATACAGCAGTAAAGCAAAAAAAAAAAAAGACTACAATACTTTGACGTCACTGCATATGGCGGATTTGCAGATTAAGATCTGGCCAGATTTTTTAATTTCAAGATTAAGCCCATAGTATTTTTTAATACGTCATCCCTGGTAAAGATGACCACCTATTAAATCAGACCTTCGATAAAACTAGAAGGTCCCCTTAGATGACAGCTGGGCACCATTTACAATTTATATAAAAAGATACATAAACATTAGCAAAAAATAAGAAAAAAAGTACTTACCTTGGAATTCAGCTTCCGACACTTTCCTGCGGAGTGGGTGACATCTCTGCAGGTCTTAGCTACATGTTGGGAGAGCTAGGTGCTTGAAATTCTGCGAGAATGACCTCCTGCACCCGGCTCTCCCAGCATGTGGTGGAGAGGTCACCTACGCCTCCAGGAAACAGCACAAGCTGGGTTCTATGGTATTTTTCCTTTGGGTATTTTAATTTATGCTGCATTTTTTTGCCAGAACTTGGCAGACAAAATGTCTCTAATTCTGCGTTTTTTTAACAGTGGTTATGTGTGTATTTATGCACGTATATTTAAAGGAGTATGAGTGTAAAATCATTCTGTTGGCTAGAATATTCATTTATAGCCACTAAAATAAATTTAAACGCACCTAGATATGAGTATGTGTGCAAATTATGCTCATACTCTCCTCTACAAATGCACCTTTGGGACTTTTTTATGCCCCTGAACTGTGCCCCTGAATACGCGCAAAGACGGACATACTAAAAGGAATGACAGAATGGAATGCCTATAGATTTTAACAGGGAGATGGAATGCATAATGGAACAAAATGGAATGCCCATAAAGAATAATGCGCATAAACCCCTGCATGTGTATGACCATGTTAAAGCGGTTGTCTCCCCTAAAAAAAAAAAACACATGCAAGGCAAAGGCATAATGAACTAGTATGCACCGCATACTAGCTCATTATGAAATACCTTAGAACGAAGCTCCCGCAGGTCCTTCCGGTCCCCGAGGAGGGAGCTGGCATGTTCCCTCCGTGGATCCTTCCGGGTATGCGGCTGCGGCGCTGTGACTGGCCGGAGCCGATAGACGTCACTCCCGCGCATGAGCGGGAGCCTGTCTTTACGGAGGACTTTCTGGCAGGGTCCGGCGCTTTGCCCCGGGCCTTCGCCGGGACATCACTGCGCATGCGCCTGCTGACGTCAGCGGCGCTTGCAGTGAGAATATCTCCTACACCGTACAGGTTTAGAAGATATTATTTTTACCTACAGGTAAGCCTTATTATAGGCTTACCTGTAGGTAAAAATGTCATTTTATGGGATACAACCACTTTAAATAACATGCAGCTGCGTTCATGGGTATAACAAAAAAATTAACCCACAAAAAAAAAAATCATACAGCAGCATTTGTTCTCTGCCTGTGTGCATAAGGCCTAATAGTTTTTGCCAATGTTTATGTACTTTATTTTATACAGGTGGTGCAGGACTGATGTCTAAATGACAGCCAAGCACCACTTGTTACAATAACCTCTCTTTGATCAGTGCCTGCTCTACGTGCAATTGTTCCACTTATAGTAGACATCATAGGAATGACTATCCCTGCAATTAATAGGTAAGTTAAGCAATATGGATAATGTGATGGCATTGCAATGTAAGATCCTACCTGTATTTAGAGCTCCTCTGTCTCCTGAGTAATGGTCAGCAGGACCATTTCATTGCTCTGTAGTGTGAAGCTGCAATAAAATAATCATTACTTGGAATAATAAATCCCCCGCAGCACTGACTGCTCCAATGACCCAGGAAATGTCCTGTACTACACTATACTAATAGTCCCATCCAGCTCAGGAGACCCCGCCCCCTGCTGACAGCAAGCTGTAACCATGAGTACAAACACAATCAGCAACTCCCCACAGCATGCAGAGCCAGACACTGCTCAGGTCCAGCAGCCTTCCTTCCATTCTTCTTATATACTGTATGTGGGAGATTTCCAGCAACAACTTCTATCACTGCACAATTATCTGTCAGTATACAATGACTGTATAATCTCCTATATAACAGCCAACTTTAGACATCTAGATGTCTTCAACACTCTGGATGAATCAAATGCCTATTGATCACTGTTCTCTAGTATTTTCACTGCTTTCTCCAATTTGTGTAATCGAATTGAAGATGAAAGTGATCTGGTGGGTTGGAAACACCCAGTGAATTTCTAGCCACTTGTGAACCAACAATCAGACAAATATAAAATTATTGCTTTTGATTCTTATGTAATTTTGAGACAAACTTTAACAAAAGTGTTAACTCTTCCATATTCAAAAAAGCTACAATAAAACGTCAAAACATGACCACTTGCTTACCTTCCACTTTTACCCCCTTCTTGCCCAGGCCAATTTTCAGCTTTCAGTGCTGTCACATTTTGAATGACAATTGTGTGGTCGTGCAGCACTGTACCCATATGAAATTGTATTACATTTTTTTTCACATAAATAGAGCTTTCTTTTGGTAGTATTTTTCTCCTTCACTGATGTGCACTGGTGAGGCTGCGCTGATGGGAACTTATAGGCTGAACTGATGGGCACTGATGAGGTGGCACTGATGGGCACTAAGTGGCACTGATGGGAACTGATGAGGCCGCACTGGTTGATGAGGAGGCACTGATGAGGCTGCACTGATAGGTGGCACTGATGGCAGCACTGATGGGCACTGATAGGTGGCACTGATAGATGGCACTGGTAGGCAGCACTGATGGGCACTGATAGGTGACACTAATGAGCAAGCACTGATTGGCAGCACATAGTGCACGCTACCGCAGGGGGCGTGCAGGCAGCGTGATCAGGGGAGGACATAGGACATCCATGGATGCCCCCCCCCCCCTGCAAACTAAGGCCACACTGTAGCCATCATTCGGTTAGAACGTGGGCAGGAAGTGGTTAGGTTTTTTTTTTCTAACCACTTCCCATCCCGGCCATTTCTGACACATTGCTCCTACATGTAAAAATCTACTTTTTTTGCTAGAAAATTACTTAGAACCCCCAAACATGTTATATATATATATTTTAGCAGGGACCCTGTAGAATAAAATAGTGGGTGTTGCAATTTAATATCTCCCATGGTATTTGCGCAGAGGTTTTTCAAATTCAATTTTTTTTTGAAAAAAAAAAACACTTTCATGAATGAAATAAAACAAAACACTAAAGTCAACCCAATTTTTTTGTATAATGTGAAAGAGGTTACGTAGAATAATTAGATACCTAACATGTCATGCTTTAAAATTCCATCTGCCTGTGGAATGGGGCAAACTACGTTGCTTAAAATTCTCCATAGGTGGCGCTTTAAATGCCTTTACATGTTACTAGTTTAGAGTTGCCCAGGAGGTCTGGTGCTAGAATTATTGTTCTCACTCTGACGTTCACGACAATACCTCACATGTGCGGTTCGATCACCATTTACATATGTGTGCAGAATTAATGTATGTGTTCACGTTTGTGCGTAACCACGGTGGGACAGGGGCACTTTCATTTTTTTTTAGATTTATTTATTTTTATTTTATACAAAATAATATATATTTTTTTGGTACTAACTTTATTGCTACCACAAGGGATTAGCAACATCCTGTATGAAAGCGTGGGCCATGACAGGTCCTCTTTATGGAGGGATTTGGAGTCTATTAGATATCTCTCCTCTGGCCTCCCATGCAGCCGATTAGACACAGATTGGCCTGATTGTCTACTTACCTGGCCTCTGCTAGCCAGTTAACCACTTCAGCCCCGGAAGGATTTCCCACTTTAGGACCAGAGCACTTTTTGCGATTCGGCACTGCGTCGTTTTAACTGACAATTGCGCGGTCGTGCGACGTTGTACCCAAACGAAATTTGCGTCCTTTTTTTCCCACAAATAGAGCTTTCTTTTGGTGGTATTTGGTCACCTCTGCGTCATTTCTGATTGCCGCTATAAACAAAAGAAAGCGACAATTTTGCAAAAAACCCCAAATTTATTACTTTTTGGTAAAATACAAATCCAAAAAAATATATAAAAAAACATTTTTTTCCATCGGTTTTGGCTGATTTATATTCTTCCTCATATTTTTGGTAAAAAAACAAAATCGCAATCGGCGCAAAAGTGGCCGCGTTTACGGATGATGAGAATTAATTTCTGGGGTTTTTATATTTTTTTTATTTTTTACTAGAAGTGGCGGCGATCTGCGATTTTTACCGGTACTGCGATATTGCAGCGGACCATTTTGACACTTTTTTGGGACCATTGGCATTTATACAGCGATCAGTGCTATAAAAATGCACTGATTACAGTGTAAATGCCATTGGCAGTGAAGGGGTTAACCTGCAGGGGGCGCTCTAAGGGTTAACTGTGTTCCCTGGGCGTGTTCTAACTGTATGTGGGCTGCCCTAGATGGGGGAAGAGGATGATCACAGCTTCCATATACAGGAAGACTGTGATCATCGCCCTTCCCCCTTCAACAGAACGGAGGTCCGTGTTTACTTACACGGACCTCCATTCTTTCAGTGCGGGGGGATCCATCGCGGGTAGTCGGCGGCAATCAAGTCCGCCCTACCCGCTCCCTGGCACCCCCCGAACACAGTGAGCGCGCTCACAATGCTAGTTATCGCGGTCGCCGTCCTGTGACGGCGGTTCGCGATAACAAGCCACCTTGCCGCCGTCACGCTGCGGCAGGCGGTCGGCAAGTGGTTAAACAAAGGGGTGGAACCGGAAGTGAGGAACTACTTGTCACTCCTGGTTTCCAGGGTTACAGAGAGAGGGTAATGATGTCAGTTCCTCTCTCTCTGCACAGGGCAGCCGTATCGATCCCGGTCTCTGCAATGGAGAGAGCCCAGGAGAGGCGGCGGTGGCAGGAGGGGGTGGGACCCCTTTCCACCACCTGCAGAAGTGATCAAGTGGCCAATTAGCCACTCAGATCACTTCTACCTTGTTCAGAATCGCTGGCTGCAAAGAATGATACCAGGATGATGTCTGTAGGTGCAAGCATTATGCCGGTATAACCACTGGAACCAGAGGACGTCCATGTACACCCTGCTGGTGGGAAGTGGTTAACCCTTTTGCTGCAAGGGACATTTTTGCATTATTGCACATATGTTTCAAAAATAATTTTAGGCCTGAAGATTACATAAAATAGATAAACATTATATATACTATATATTTTTTCTGAATGCAGACACCCTAGAGAATAAAGTAGTTTATGAAATGCAAAAAATACACAATATATAATTGCAATACAGTATATTAGCCAATTTTAGTAAAATATAAAAGATGAGGTTGTGCTAAGTAAATAGATCACCAGCATGTCAAGCCTTAAAATTGCATGCACCCGTGCAACAGGTGACAAACTTATATGGGGACAGTTATAATGTGTCTTGCTGATCCTCCTATCTTAAAGTAAGTGCCCCCCACACAGTAAACGTTTTGCAGTCTCCAATGACATGAAACACTCATCTTTTTCCTGGGATTCAGATACCATGGGTTCTTAACTTAGGTTAGTTAGACCTATGAATGCAGTGGTGTTTTTTTTCTCATTGCAAGAAGAAGGTACTTGTTTTAGCCAAATACTGTATAAAAATGTGATTTGGTGATGTTATGTGCTGCATTAATATAAAATGTGAATTTAAATATAAGGCCCCCTTTAAAAAAGAATTCTGCTAAAAACTATTTGCATCTAAATTGCCCCTTAACATAACCCAATGTGGCTACTTACTGCCTAGGGTATCCCCCTGCCTCTAATTATCATACACATGGAAGATGCTCTATAACATTTTAAAGAACAGGACCCATTTGTGCGGCCACTCCTACTCCTTCCTGAGTTGTAGCTCAGTGGTCCAAAATCAGATAAACATAGAAACAGAAATATGGTGCAGAAAAAGGCTTGGAAGCCTTCCCCTTTTTGATTTTTTTTTTTTAGTTTTTTTTTTTACCTTTTGAATATTGAATCATGTTTATCCTTATACCGTTGACTGGCTCACTACCTCTGCTGGATGTCCAAGCATTAAAGTGTTACTAAACCCACAACAGTAAAATCAGTCTGTATATGCAGTAAAGCATGCTTGTTATACTCAATGTGGAACCGTATGTGTTAATCATCTGCATTGTGTAAAAAGGCTGTTTGATCCTGTCTCCTCTGATCCGCCCCTTCTTCCACTGTCCCCAAACCATCTCCTGATAAGACAGAGCCTTGGGGGCAAGCTGCACATGCTCAGTTTGGTGTGTTTTACTAGAGAGTTTTTTTGTGGTGCATGTGATCAGCACATGGCCAATCAGCAATGTCCAGACCGAGGGTCGGGGTCCTGCAGCCTCATAGGACAATCAGGGGAGAATGAAAACGCCTCCTACACGTTTTAGCCAGACACTGGTAGAAGTCACAATACTGCTATATACTGCTGATGAGAAAAGGTGTTTAGCAGTTTATATTTACTAAAATAATTGCATTTCCATGTTCTGTGTACTGTGGGAGACCAGATATCTGGCCAATATCACCAATCACTGGCTTCCTCAGAAGACTTTTGAAGTACCGCATAGAATGCCACTACAGATGGAAACATAGTACTGTATATAAGTAAACAATGTACATGTATAGTACATACTGTATATTTCAATGTGTAATTTCTTCAGTGTTGTCATATGAAAAGATATAATACAATATTTACAAAAATGTGAGGGGTGCACTCACTTTTGTGAGATACCGTAAATCAAGATGGTAAAGGTAATACAATAGGTAGTTCCCTAGAGCTTAGGATCCTCTCTGTCCAAATTATAAGGGACAACCTGATTATCAAAGTTCATGAGGCATATGTTTTCCCCAGATGAAGAGCAATCATCTTGGGTATCGCAAATAACTAAAATACAAAAGAAGGAAATCAAAAGGCACTATTAGGAATCCCCCAAGAAAAATGTCCACAGGTCCCAGAATATCTTTGGTTTAGGGGTTATAGTTTTTACCTTTAATGTGCATGTGAGCTGTTCACATGGCGTCCCTCATGGCTCAATGCCGCAGCAAGATGACAGCTGCTACATGGGCCTATTTGCATCCCTCCCACCCCACCGGCATGTGACATTGCCAACGGGATGCAGACACCCGAATGACACCAATGTGCATACGCACTCTGTCCACCCAAGGTGACGACACGCGCATGCGCAGTGGCATCCGTCAGCCATGTTAATTAACCACTTCAGTACAGGACACTTACACCCCCTTCCTTCCCAGACCAATTTTCAGCTTTTAGTGCTCTCACACTTTAAATGACAGTTACTCAGTCATGCTACACTGTACCCAAACAACATTTTTATCATTTTTTTCTCACAAATAAAGCTTTCTTTTGGTGGTATATAATCACTGGTGGGTTTATTTTATCAATATAAGCGAAAAAGTAGGGAAAATTTTGAAAAAAAAAAAACACTTTTTTTTAGTTTATATTGAAAAATTTTGCAAAAAAAGTAATTTTTCTTCATAAATTTGGGCCATAATTTATACTGCTACATATCTGTAGTAAAAATAACTCAAATTAGTGTATATTATTTATTCTCTGTGAAAGTTATAGAGTCTACAAGCTATGGTGCAAATCATTGAAAATTGATCACACCTGATGTACTGACCACCTATCTAATTTCTTGAGATCCTAACAAGCCAGGAAAGTACAAATACCCCCCAAATGACCCCTTTTTGGAAAGTAGACATTCCAAGGTATTTAGTAATAGTCATGGTGAGTTTTTTGAAGTTGTAATTTTTTTCCACAATTCTTTGCAAAATGAAGAATTTTTTTTTTACACAAAAGTTATTTCTCACACACAGCATATGCATGTTTGCAATGACACCCCAAAATGCATTCTGCTACTCCTCCTGAGTATGGCGATACCCCATGTGTGAGACCTTTACACAGCCTGGCCGCATGCAAAGGCCTAACATTGAGGTAGCATCTTCAAGTGTTCTACGAGCATAAATTAAAGATCTCATTTCTCAGCCACCTATTACACTTTTGAAGGCCCTGGAGCACCAGGACAATGGAAGTGCCCACAAAATTACCCCATTTTGGAAAGCAAACACCCCAACATATAATCTATGAGGCATAATGAGTCTTTTGAACAGTTAATTTTTTTCCAGAAGTTTTTGGAAAATGTGGGAAAAAAATGAAAACTATTTTTTTTTACACAAAGCTGTCCATTTATAAGATACTTCCAACACATAGCATGTACATAGCAAAAATGACACCCCAAAACACATTCTGCTACTCCTCCTGAGTATGGCGATACCACATGTGTGAGACTTTTGCACAGCCTGGCCACATACACAGGCCCAACATTGAAGTAGCCCCTTTAGGCGTTCTACGAGCATAAATTACACATCTCATTTCTCAACCACCTATTACACTTTTGAAGGCCCTGGAACACCAGGACAATGGAATTGCCCACAAAATGACCCCATTTTGGAAAGAAAACACCCCAAGGTATATTCTATGAGGAATTGTGAGTCTTTTGTGCGGTTATTTTTTTCTATAAGCCTTTGAAAAACGCAGAAAGAAAATAAAAACTTTTATTTTTACACAAAGTGGTCAATTTATAAGATATTTCTAACATATATAGCATGTACATAGCAAAAACTATACCCCAAAATACATTCTGCTGCTCGTGCCTCGTGTACAAGTCTGTGGGATGGGAGCAAAGCAATCTGGGAGTAGAACTGTCAGTGCTATGAGTGGACTGAAGGGACCACTTGTCCTGAAGAGAGACTGTCACTATTACTCAGGACGGGACAAGTCCTGTCAATGAGGTTTCCTCCACTGTGCTGCTGCACACTGTCAGTGTCACTGTGAGTCAGTTTCATGTGTGTGTGCCACCCATTCTAATTTCATGCCCTCCTGATTCCTGTCCCTGAGCTACTTACTTATTATATCAAAAATAAAATATGAAATATTTTTCTGCTTTAATATCTACCTTAAATCACATTGCTAGTTGAATATTGTACTTGTTTGTAGCCTAAATACTGAAATTTGCACTTAAAACTGTAATTTTGTAGCTTTTGGAAATACCAGTAAAAACTTCTGTGCCAGTGAATTTTGGGTGTGGTGTCAGTAAATTTCAATATGGTAGGTTGGCAACACTGTTCACAGGACACATGTGGTGTACCAAAACAACGAAGTTCAATTAAGTAAATACAAAGTATCTTTATAAATGTCAAATATTAAATTAAAATATGTGACAGCAGGCAGGTAAAAACACCTGGTTGCATGCAAGATGGCAGGTATGTGTGTCCGGGATTCAGACTCTATGCAGACTTATACCACTAGTGGGAAGTACTAGAGTCTAGTCAACTAATAGAGGAACTAATAGAGTCTATAAGGAGTAGAGGTAATGAGCCCAGCTGAATTGAGCTGGCTCATTAAGGCCTCTACGAAAACTCCCAGGTGGCCTAGGGAATTGCTCCACCCTGGAACCAGTTTCTGTGTCAGCAGACTGGGGAGCGTAACATCCTGAACGATAAGGCCTGTGTGGCTGAGTGTGCACAGTGGGAGATAGGAGCTAGGTTCAGCAGTAGGCTGTACCTAGCGGACAGACAGGGAAACCTACCGTGCAGTTAGTGGCCAAGTGGCCTAAGATTTATTTTGCTGTTTGTTTTTGTTTTGCTGTTTTTTCACCTTGTAAATAGTGTAATAAACTGCCTTGTTGATTTCACCTACAACTGCTGTCTTGCTGTGCCTAAATTGTGTAGTGAACCCTTCCAGGGGGTCACACACCCGCTGCCGAGCTAACCCCTTTACAAATAGTATAAAAAAAAAATCACACACATATATAAATACCATTCTTCCACCAATTAAAAAAACTGTTGTCATTTTTATTGCTGGAAGAAGGTATACAAATATAGGTGTGTGCTTTTTTTATACTATTTTCTTTCAGTACTTGACATTTATAAAGATATTACATACTTACTTAAAGTATAACTAAAGGAAACATTTTTTTAAGTTTTGGATAGGGTGGAGAGATTTTTGAACTGTTAGAACAGCAACAGCATGGTTGCATATAAACTGACAATACTGTATGCAGTATACCTATCTATGCAGCAGGTGGCACTGCAGTGTTATAGTGCGTTATCTATGATAATGTATTAACAGGATGTATTGTCTGTATCTAAGTATGCACTTGTTTGTTATTCTGTTCCTGTTTATGTTCTGATATTCCTCCATAACAGTAAAGAGGTCTACGGCAAACACAAAGCTTCCAGCAATTGATTGCAATACTCTGCACAATAGGTTATGTGTCCAGTAGGCACCCAGGCATCCAGAGGCACTGGAGAGGATACTCAGTGAGTACATGTCAGGACCCATGAATCAGACAAAGACAGAAGTGCAGTAAAATCACACTTTTTAATAAAAAGATAAAATGTTATAAACAGAGAAAATGTGGTAAAAAAATAGCCAGGATTCGGTAACCAGAGAGGATAGTCAGAGCAAGCCAGTGAAACAGGAGTCCAGAGATCAGCAAGGTCAAGCAAACAGAATGCAGGGCCAGGAGCCAAGAGAAGAGTCAGCCGAGCAGGATCTTGAATCCAGGACCCAGAAGGGAATGACAAACAGGCAAAATCTTTCACAGGAACACACAGCAGAGATTTCTCCAGAGATGTTGACCAAGGCGAAGGCATCTGCAATCTGATCCAGGCAGTTTATATAGCAGAGACTATGTAATTGAAGCTTGACAAGAACAGAGCCCATCGCGCCCTCCTGGGGGAGAGGCGTTTAGCCTCAGAAAAGAATGTGCGATTCTTGTGGTCAGTCAAAATAAGAACCGGAACAGTGGTACCCACGAGGAGATGCCTCCAATCTTTAAGGGCTAAAATGATCGCTAACAACTCTCTGTCCCCGATCTCGTAATTGCATTCTGCAGGAGACAACTTCTTGGAAAAGTAGCCACAAGGATGCATAGCGCTCTCGGATGTGGGACGTTGGGATAGAAGGGCACTAACTCCAGTCTCAGATGCATCAACCTCAAGGATGAAGGGTAAAGTAGGATCTGGATGTGCCAACACAGGTGCAGAAACAAAGGCTGCCTTGAGACTTTCAAAGGCCTTAATGAACTCCGGAGACCAATTCTGTGGATTACCGTTCTTTCTGGTCATATCAGTCAGGGGCTTGACCAGAGACGAGAAATTATGAATAATAATAATTGGCAAAGCCAAGAAAACTTTGTAGTGGATGTAAACCCACGGGTCGGGCCACTGTAGAACTGCTGATAGCTTCTCTGGGTCCATCGAAAAACCAGCAGTGGAAATGACATAGCCCAAGAATTTAACCTGTTCACGAACTCGCACTTCTCCAATTTACTATACAGGTTATTATCTCTCAGCCTCTGAAGCACACAACAGAATCTGTGTGGTGACTCTCTAGGGACTTGGAATATATGAGGATATTGTCCAGATACACCACCACACATTACTGCAACATATTTCGGAGGACATCGTTGATGAATTCCTGAAAGACTGCCGGAGTATTGCAAAGACCAAATGGCATCACAAGGTATTTGTAATGTCCTGTCCAGGTATTAAACGCAGTTTTCCACTCATTGCCCTTCTTGATCCTCACGTGATTGTATGCCCCTCTCAGATAATGCTTCGTGAAAACCGTTGATCCCTTGAGGCGGTCAAATAACTCCGTAATCAATGCAATCAGATAAGCATTCTTAATCGTGAAGCGATTGAGACCCCTATAATCGATACAAGGTCTCAGTTAGCCACTCTTCTTTTTCACAAAGAAGAAGCCAGCACCAGTAGGAGACGAGGATTTGTGGATGAACCCTCTAGAAAGTGATCTGCGACATACTCCTCCATGGCTTTATCCTCCGAGACAGACAAAGGGTAAACCCAGCCATGAGGGGGGTATGGCACCAGGTTGAAGGTCAATTGTGCAATTGTATGACCAGAGTGGAGGCATACTACTGGCTTGACCTTTGTCAAAGACATCACTAAATTTGCTGTACTCCTCCGGCAGGGAGGAGAATGAAGAGATACACCTCTTCACAGACCTTAGCCACTTTCTGAAAACATGTCTTACTGCATTGTGGTGACCAGGAAAGAACCTCAGCACAAAGCCAATCAAAAGAGGGGTTGTGACCCTGTAACCAAGGATAACTAATAAACACAGGAAAATGAGAGGAAATGATATGGAATTGGATTACCTCATGGTGAAAAGCCCCTACGGCCATGGTCAATGGAGCAGTCTCATGAATTAGCTGGGCAGGCTGTAGAGGTCTCCCATCAATAGCCTCAATGGCAAGTGGAGTAGCCTGACGCTGCAGCGGGATTGTGTGCTTAGACACAAAGGCGCTATATATGAACAGGCCTGCAGCTCAAGAGTCTATTAGAGCCTGTATCTTGATGGACGACTCAGACCAAGAAAGGGTAACCGGAACCAGGGGCTTATCCTTCTGGATAAATGGGGACGAAACAACGCCACCTAAGGTCTGTCCCCTACAGGACCTCAGGTGCAAGCGTCCCCCCAGACGGGTAGGACAAGACTTAAAAAGTGACCTGCCTAGCCACAATAAAGGCACAATCTCTCCCTCCTCCTAAAGGCTCTCTCATCCTCAGAGAGTCGTGTGAAGCCCAACTGCATGGGTTGTACCTCACTGACAGGCTCGGAACCAGGAGGTATGGGAGGCATGAGCGGGACTACCAAGCTCGGAGAAACATACAGGATCCGAGAGACCATGAGAAAAAGCAGCCATGAGAGTCTCATTGTTACAAGCGACCTCTGCTGGCAATGTATGGAATTGAATGGCGTAATCGGCAACTGTTCTCATACCCAGCTTGATGTTCAAAGAATGGAAAGTAGACCGTGCTGGAAACATAATCCCTCGTTTGGGGATATTGTCCGTAGGGAGATAGGGGTAGATCCCCAATATCCAGTGCCTCTATGGGGCGTGATCTGGAAATTTTGAAGGTACGCCCTCTTGCGGGGCCTGGGACTCCTCTTCGATGTTTAGAACAGTGCCAGAAGAAAATGACATTTATAAAGGAAAAAATGTAATTTATTATCACAGCTGTAATGTATTGCCGGCTCACGACAATATAGAAAAAAAATCACTGAAAAAATTTGTGTAGGGTCCCCCCCAGTCCATACCAGGCCCTTCGGGTCTGGTATGGATTTTTAGGGGAATTCCACGCCAAAATTTAAAAAAAAAATGACGTGGGGTCCCCCCTAAAATCCAAACCAGACCCTTATCCGACAACGCAACCTTCCGAGCGCCCCCCGAACTGTTCCAGGCTACGTGCCCTCAACATGGGGAGAATGGGTGCTTTGGGGCAGGGGGGCTCTGCCCCCCCACCCCAAAGCACCTTGTCCCCATGGGGACAAGAGCCTCTTCCCCACAACCCTGGGCTGTGGTTGTAGGGGTCTGTGGGCAGGGGGCTTATCGGAATCTGGAAGCCCCCTTTAATAAGGAGGCCCCAACAGCTCCTCCTTCATGGGAGGGCTCCCGCCGACTGAGCTTGCTTTGTTTTGACAGTTTATTTATAGTGAAGGGCGAGGCCACCCGGTGACGTAATTGAGTGACCCATACATCACCAGGTGGCCCCGCCCTTCACGATAAATAAATTGTCAAAACAAAGTGAGCGCAGACAGCGGAAGCCCTCCCATGGAGCAGGAGCTGTGCACGCCGTCTGCGCACTATGCATTATGGTGCATTTGGCGGTGTCAAAGTTGCGCCAAACACCCCATAATGTTCTAAATTCAGGGATTGGGCGAACAACGGAAGTTCGGCCCAAACTTATGCTCAGGCCGAACCGTTCGCCCATCCCTAGTAACCACTTGAAAGCTATGCTAGAAATCATGGAACAGCTGCGCGCCATCGGAGAGGGCATCAAAGATAACCATATTGTTGCCCTGCTCCTCTGCAGCCTTCCAGAGACATATACTGCTCTTATTAACGCTTTAGAAACCAGATCCAAGCAGGAACTAACGTTAGGATATGTCAAAGGTGAATTAATCAATGAATATGACATTAGGAAGGAAAACCATGATGACAAAGCTCTTAAGATGTACAAAGGCACAAAGCACAACAAAGAAAGCAGAGCCTGTTTTTGCTGTGAAAGGACCGGAGGACTGTTCTATTTGGAAAGCCGAACAGCAAAAGCTAGAGCTATCCACAAAAGAAAGAGTCAAAGCAACCACAAAGGAAACTGCAGACACTTCATGGAGTGGCACCTTTAAAGTGACACAGAGCGGAAAGTCACGCGGCTGGTGCATAGACTCAGGAGCGACAAGCCACATGACTAGCGATAAGATCTTCTTCACAAACAAGGTAAAGCTCCACAATGGGACATAGATGGCAAAAAAAAAGAAAAAAACAGCCAGGGGTTGATATTACTCTATCCAAAATGAAAAAAAAAAGTTTCCTTTAGTTACACTTTCAAGCAGAAGAAAGCCAGAGGGGGGTAGTACCATGCTATGAACTAGAGATAAATAACTAAATAAATAAAAATATACAAATGGCTGCTGCCCCCATCAAAAACGCCTGCCGAAGCAGATGTCTATGAAATTAGATCGATAATAAAAAGTGGGTGTGGCGCTGCTAATAAAGTGCAATAATGTGCAAAAATAACTGGACAATCCTTGTAAATTTGCAAGTCCTGCAATTGTGTGCTAAAATGAATAATTGTGCAATGACTGCACATAACCTTAAAATAATGAAAAGACGTAAACCGATTCAGTTCAAAGCGCCACCAGTGTCAACAAAATATATATACAGTATCTCACAAAAGTGAGTACACCCCTCACATTTTTGTAAATATTTTATTACATCTTTTCATGTGACAACACTGAAGAAATGACACTTTGCTACAATGTACCACCGCGAAACTTGACTTAGCCAAATGCAGAAAAGTAATAAAATTCCAATACACGTCAGTAACGTGTTAATAAGTAAAATCGTGTGTTAACGTCCTGAACGTTTAAATGTTCCTAACAGGTCAATAAAAACGTGTAATAACGTGAAATAATCGTCGCGGTGTGGGTGAAAAATAATAGCTAGATTAAAGTATCTGTAGACGAAGCCGTCCGCAAAAACTACCCCCGTCGTCGGTAAACATATAAAAATAAATAAATCAATAAATAGAGATCAAGTATCGTACCATGATGGGGG
>BLSH010084869.1:764824-784365 GCA_018402905.1 Glandirana rugosa | reverse complement strand
CAAGGAGCCGAAAAAAAAATATAAAAAAAAATAAAATCAATATACCGCCGCCACCTGCAGGGGGTTGGGGCTGATTTTTTTTTTTTTTACACCAGCCGCCACTGATCCTCAGAGAGTTCTTTGTTGAACTTCCAGTGACCAGTATGAGAGAGTGAGAGCGATAACACCAAATTTAATACACCTGCTCCCCATTCACACCTGAGACCCTGTAACACTAAGGAGTCACATGACACTGGGGAGGGAAAATGGATAATTGGGCCCAATTTGGACATTTTCATTTAGGGTGTACTCACTTTTGTTGCCAGCAGTTTAGACATCAAATTTACACTGTTATACAAGCTGTACACTCACTACTTTACATTGTAGCAAAGTGTAATTTCTTCAGTGTTGTCACATGAAAAGATAGAATAAAATATTTACAAATATGTGAGGGTGTACTCACTTTTGTGAGATACTGTATCTGTAATTAAGCAATATGCAGAAGAATCCTAACTCAATCAATATATAATTTCATAAAAATAAAAAATAAATGAAAAGTTATATAATAAATAATACTAAAATGAGAAACATGTGACATAATACATAAATAAAATCCAGTGGAACCGGTGAACATGATAGAAAATCAATTAATGTTCATCAAAGCAAAAAAAGTCTCTTAAATCTCTTAAATTTGGTGAATTCAGTGCTGTAAATTCCACACAATGGTGTCCGTGTTTCTCTTGTGCTCCCCCTCCTGCGCATGCACTCACCAGCTCAAAGGCCCCACTGAAGGGGTAGCGCGCTCTCACAGTGGCAGCACAATTGACTCCTCGGATGTATCACTTTTATCAGCATATAGATCATATGGCCAGCATGTAGGGACAATAAGAAGTCTCCATAGTATAATACCGTAATTTATTTGGCAATAAAAGATAAATATCCACTCACATCAAGGTTCAGGAAGTAAAACACAGAAGGACAAGTCCGGCGCTTGTTTGCGTTCCACGGACCAAAACCGGAAGTTGCTTGACTAAGCTCTAGCTCCGCCTTACGCATTTCATCATCAAGACTTCATTATGATTTCTATTAACCACTTCAGCCCAGGAAGGATTTACCCCTTCATAACCAGAGCAATTTTTGCGATTCGGCACTACATCGCTTTAACTGACAGTTGTGCGAAGTTGGGCCCAAACAAAATTGATGTCCATTTTTTCCCCACAAATAGAGCTTTCTTTTGGTGGTATTTGATCACTTCTGTGGTTTTTATTTTTTGCGCTATAAACAAAAAAAGAGCAACAATTTTGAAAATATATATATATATATATATTTTTTTTTTTTTTTACTTTTTGCTATAATACATATCCAAAAAAATATATAAAAAACAAATTTATTCACTCAGTTTAAGCCAAAATTTATTCTTCTACATATTTTTGGTGAATAAAATAGCAAAAAGCGTTTATTGATTGGTTTGCGCAAAAGTTATTGCATCTACAAACTATGAGAATTGATTTATGGCGTTTTTATTTATTTTTTACTAGTAATGGCGGCACTCTGTGATTTTTATCAGGACTGCGATATTGCGGCCGACATATCGGACACTTCTGACACTTTTTTGGGACAAATGACATTTATACAGCGATCAAAGCTAAAAATAGCCACTGATTACTGTGTAAATGTCATTGGCATGGAAGAGATTAAGCTGTAGGGGGCGATCAAGGGGTTAAATGTGTTACCTTACTGTGTTCTAACTGTGTGAGGGCTGGGCTGGCAGGGGCATGACAGATCTAACTGATCCCGATTACAGGGATCAGTAGATCACTGTCATGTCTCCTGACAGAACGGTAAACCGCCATGTTTACATTGGCAGCTCTCTGTTCTTTCTCTATAGTAGGCGATCGCGGGTCACCGGCGGACATAGAGTCCACACGACCCGCGGCCACACTCACGGAGCATGTGGTGGGCATGAGAGCTCGCCCGCCCGCAACTACGGCTTGATGAATTGCTGTTTATATATGGCGATTTGCACAGCGGTACTTTTTTTAGTTTTGGATAGAGTGGAAAGGGATTAGCAAGCTTGTCAATTTTTATTGCTGTGCTCCCGTTAAGGAGATTCCCCCTCTCTATGTGTCCTGTTTACCATTATCATTAAAAGTGAAAGTAAAAGAAAACCCCAAATTTTGGGTTGTACCCAAAAAAGTAATAGATGGGAAATCTTCCAATGGGGACACTAGTTCTGTGACCCTGGGGGTCCCCAAGAAATTCCTTTAATTTGCCGAGATTTCTTCCCACTTCCTGTTTGTTTATGGGACAGGAAATTAAAGGAAATCTCTGCAATGGGACACAGATGGGCAAAAAAAAAAAAACCTGACAGGGGCTATAACCGCCTCTTGCTCTATCCAAAATGAAAAAAAAAGTTTTGCCCATAGTTCTACCTTAATGTTAAGCTTCTGGTCTGCTGTGACTGATTTCTGCTTTCAATGAGTTGGCAAGTGCCAAGTCTGTCTCTGACTGTAGGTATGCGTAGGCACCACTAGGCTGTGAAAGTGGTAGAATTAGAAAAGTAAGCCCCATGCAGTTTTCCTTTTCAGAAGCCTTTTTCAGCCTATTTCTACAATTGATTATCAGGTTATCATGTCTAGGTATTATGCCCATTGTTACCTGGTCACCAATAATAGGTGCTAGAATAGTGTTATGAATATTTGCAGTAGCAACTTACATTATAGTCACATGTTATAGTATGTGTTTTTGTTACTGCTTGGTTTTGTGTATTGTCTGTTCTCGTGGCTCCACTGGATATGAGTAATACCTTAATCCTAGAGATTAACTGCTTGAATGGTCATTGTAATCCCTTTTCTTGTTTTACACATAATGTCACAGCTGAGGCATATAATGCATGCTAGCTAATTTACTTTCCAAATCCCAGGCAGTTGCAAGATAATATGTGTGAAATTAGGGTTGCCAAGCAAGACAGTACTGGGCAATTCATAATGCAGTGGCTGTAATACTGAAACATCAATTATGTACATTTTAAAAATAAACCTGTTATGACCCTGGGCAGTTAGTACTGAGCATACTAAATGCTAATGCTGAGGTCACATTGACAGATCCAGAGTTTTAGGTAGCAAAAATTATATGTGCGTTTTATCATTTCCTGTAAATCCAAGCTTGGCCCTGTTCCCGTTTTACATTCTGTGTTTTTGTTTTCCTATCGGCCCCTTATTCTGATACCCATTTTTACTGATCAAAATAATACTTAGGCCCTTTCACACGATCAGACCGATCGGATCCGCCCGTCCATTTTTCAGGCGGATCCGATCGGGCCGACCATTGACTTCTACAGGGAGGTGGATGTCAGCAGATATGTGTTCGCTGACACCCATCTGGCATCCGATTAGTCAAGATCCGCTGAAAACAGACGTATGGTGATACGTTCGCCATCTTTCCAGCTGGTCAGATTGGATGGGATTGGATGAAAGCTGACAAGCTGTCCATTTTCATCCGATCTCCCCATGGAGGAGAGCGGGGATCTGACAGGTCCGTCTCAGCACAGTGAGAGGAGACGGACCTGTCATCCACCTGCTCAGCGGAACGATGCCCGCTGAGCAAGTGGGGTCCATCGAAACAGATCCGCCACCGTGTGAATGGGGCCTAAGTTGGGTAAGTAAAGGGGGTGGGGGTGGGGTGTCAATGCCAAGTTCAACATTAGAGCAATAGTCAACATTTGCTTATAACTTCAGCTACTTATATCTCTGGATCTACTGATTGCTTTGACATGCATGTATCACTAAGGTTAACCTCTACATTTTTTTCATTTGCGAAGTTTATTTGCCCATGTTTATAACATGTTTACTCATTAACATAGCAATTTGCACAGTGACAGTGGATGTACATGTGCTCTGTGCAAATAGGCCAACAATAGCAAAAATGAATGTTATTAGGCAATTTCCTGTGTTTATACCAAAGGTATGAGTGAAAAGTAAATAAATACATTCAGAGTCCAACAAGACATATAATCCCACAAATAAATATGGTGACAAATATGTCACATTTAGTGATCTTTAAAGTTAAAAAAAATAAATAAAAACAATATCCCAGTATATGGTATGTGGCAAATTAATGCAAGTAAGTTCTTCTGTAGAAGTTTAAAGAATAAAGTAAAATTAACAATCCAAAGGTGTGATTGGTGAGATGAGGTAAGTAACGTGCACAACTCTGTGTAATCCAACAACATCTAGATAAAAGGCTTAGCGGAGGGTAGTATATTCAAGCCCGAATATATATATATATAGAGACCAAGGAGACACCTCTCGCAGCAGAAGAATCCCACGTGGGATTATGGGGGGGTCCTCCTGTGGGCGTCCTTAGGGACTCCTTAGGGATTGTGCTCCAGCCACAGTTGGGGTGTATAAAAAGAAAAACGTTCCGGCTTGCATTCCACATCTCACTCATGGACGGGAACCGGAAGTGACATCTGCGCTTGGGCCGGAAATGACGTCCGCTCTAAAGCAGAACGTGTAAGCAAGCCTCGATTTGAAAGACGGAAGCACAGAACATTCATTAACATTCACATTTGACAATTGGTTATATAAAATCCACATATATATTGAAGTACAATGACTGCTAACTAGGGGGATAGTCATATTTACCAATAAGTCAATATTGAATTTCCTGTTGTGGCTGAATGTTTTTAATTGATTTAAACCAGAAAATACTGCATTTGGCCACTAGATGATGCTAAGTATTATAGGATTTTTTTTATGATACTGCATCTATTGACAACCCAAATCAAAAGGAAGATCATGATTCCCAGCAGCAGCAAAGGCATTCCAGGAAAGACTAATGCCTCACAGCCCATATTTTAGTATGATATATCTGCCTACTCATTGGTGTAAAGTTGACCAAACATATTACAATCTGACTTAAAAATCTTGTAGTGGAGTGGATTGTTTATACAGGCCTGTACATGACATAGTTTGTGATTGCTCAATCTCTCCAAATAGCAACTATGTACTGTGAGAGGCCGCCTACTAGCTAGCATACAAAAGAATGTACAGCAATTGTAAGATCATAGGTTGTATGGCCTTTGTAAGGCCAGTAAGAGAACTGCAGAGAAGGTAATCGTATTATCTTTCTCTTTGTGTTGGAGCCTTAAAGAGCCTCAATTTATAAGTAGGTGTTACAGAACTATATTTTGTATACAGTAAACCAATTTATGTGAAATAATATAAAAAAAACATTATAACACAAATAATGTCAATCCTGAAATTGCTTCCACAAAGGAGTGAAAGAAAACAAATAGCCACAATGGCCTTCTAAATTTGTATAGCCCGTCTTTACATACCATAGCAGAATAACGGTTCTCAATTCAATTGGCTGAAATATTAGAAGCCTTCCTTTGGAGTCCTTGACATTTCTGCTGCATAATGCGTGAGAAAGGTTCCAGTCTTAAAGCTGTATTAAACCCCAAACCACAAATGTAATATATTACAGCTTGCCAATCATTAGATGGGGTGGCTGCATTTGTTTTCTTTTTTTTCTGGCTTTTTTCCTCTATTTTTACCTGGTGATCTAGCCAGTAACACTTCTCCTGTATTAGAGTCCCCCCACTCTGGATTAATGAGCACATGGGGTACAGCAGACAGCAATATTGTGATTCTTGGGGGGGGGGGACTATTAGATGTTCTAGCAAATTTAAATACACTGGAAAATTGAAGCCAAACTCCAGCTAGTACTTTATAATCAGTTACAGTGAACCTTTTGGGATAACGTTTTTTTATGAATATATAAAAGCTGATCATTGTAAGCACCGCTCCAGTATTAAATCATTTGTCTCATCCCTGTAATCTAATACATATGGAAGAGAGGTTGCTCTTTCGAAAAAATAACAGACTTACTGGCTGGATCACCAGATGAAAGAAGGAAGAAAGCCTAAAAAGGAACTAATGCAGAGATCATATTTCAGAATCGGTAAGCTGCAATATAATAAATGTATTCATTTATTTCAGGTACTTATATAGCGCCGTCAATTTACGCAGCGCTATACATATATATTGTACATTCACATCAGTCCCTACCCTCAAGGAGCTTACAATCGAAGGTCCCTAACTCACATTCATACAAACACATACTACGGCCAATTTACATAGGATTTAATTAACCTACCAGCATGTCTTTGGAGTGTGGGAAGAAACCGGAGTACCCGGAGGAAACCCACACATGCACAGGGAGAACATGCAAACTCCAGGTAAATAAATGTTTGCTTTTGGGTCTAATACTGCTTTAATGTATTCACTCTGTATAAAGTATGTATGAATGTGTGACAATGGCGAATGATCATACTAACCAGCATGTAGTGCTGAAGTGAGGCAAGTCACAACATACCTAGAGAGAATTAGCAATCTGCTATTGCCAAACTTTCCTTTTGAAAAATACTAATGACCCTAGCTTATACAGTGTATTGATCCAAAGACTTCATTATTACTTTATTACTTGCATTTTTCCAAAACAAGTATGCTAAACAAGACCACTCGTTGTATGATCATCCGACCGTTAGTACACGCGATTAAAACAGCCTATGTACAACGGTCCTACAACAGAAGTTGGATGAGCAAACTATAAAACTTTGGTAGTACCAACAAGCGGTCGTACGACCATTGTATCGTGTGTACAGAGAAGTTGGTCCAACAAGTCGTATTGTGCAAAACACGGGGAGTTGTATGAGCAGACTAGAAAACTTGGTCATACGACCGGTGTATTGTGTGTACAGAGCAGTTGGTACAACAAGTTGTATTGTGCAAAAATCGCATGCTCAGAAGTCAGGAACGGCCAGACGCTAATTACATGCACCTGAACTTTCTCTTTATACGTTCACAACACGCCACTACGTTCGGCTTGGTCGTAAGGTCATGTAGTGCATGTCAGTACGCAAGTTACATGATCCAACATACGATTTGGTCCGTTTGGTCGTACGACCGCCGAACCGTGTGTACGAGGCTAAAGTCTCCTAACTAGCAGTAGCTATATCCATGTTCCAGACCAGTAACTCAAATTACTGAGGACAGAGTCAGCCAGACAACTATCATCTTTAAACAAGGTCAGCAAGCAGGGCAGCTGATAAGGGGGGACTACCAGCCCTCCCGTATCGGCTCCGGATCTGCCATCTCAGCAGGGGGGCCCAGAGCTAGAGCTGGCGGGGACTCCCAAATCCTGTCCACCAATAAATTAATCCCCTGCTGTACAGATATTTAGAAAACAAATGTCTAAGGGCCCCCTGTGTTCGGCGGGGGCTGGGGAACAGAAAACGGACAATTTCTTCATTTTCGGGTTTAGGTGGATTAATTTGCCGCAGCGCGCTACAGTCGAAGCCCAGCCTCTTCAATATGAATACACCACAGCCGGCCGGGAGTGCTGCGGCAGATTAATCCACCTAAACCTAAAAATGAAGAAATAATCCGCTTACTGTCCCCTGGCTGCCGCTGAACACAGGGGGCCTGGGGACATTTGTTTTCTAAATAGCTGCACTGCTGGGGATTAGTTTATTGGTGGACAGGATTTGGGAGTCCCGCACCCGAGCTCCTCAGTTCCCTCCAGCCCTGGATGCCCAGCTCAGTGGTGCCCAGGAGGAAGTGAGAGGGCCAGATGTACCTGCATTGCACAGCTGGTCCCAGGCTCCCATCTCCAGGAGGAACCACTTGCAGGAGAAGCACTGCACCCGGGACCCAGGTAGAAGAAGCTGCCTAGACCAGGTACTGGGGGGGAGGGGGACTAACAATGCTGCATTTGAACTCTTGGGTAATACCAAGCACGTTTGGAGTGACACATCTGAGAGGCATTGTTGTAGATTAGGCTACACTAGTGTTGCCCTCGGAAGAGTGAACCACAGTGGATCACTTTTCAGAGAGTGTTTGACTGGCGGCAAGGAAGCATTATTATGCCTCCTCACCATCTAATTTAATCCCTAAAAACCTGCACCACCTCTCTTCAACTGTGTTGTACATGGTTGTGAGGCATCCCCATTCAGTGGAGTGGGATGCATTTGGCCACTGAACGCTATCGGGGGATATTTTTATATACCCCCCATTTTCTGCCTTTGCCATTACCCCCTCATAACCACTGCATTCTGTACATTACATATCCCAGACCCCTGCATTCCATGCATTACCCACCCCTGACCTCTGCACTCTGTATATTAAACACTCCTGACTCTTGCACTATGTATGAACCCCTGACTCCTGAAAACTGTACAGTACATACTCCTGAAACTACACTATGTAAGTTACATAGTCCTGACCCCTCACCCTGTACATTACACATTCTTGCCACCTGCATTTTGTAAATGACATACACTTGATACCTGCTCTCCCACTGTTACTACAGTTTTGCCATATCCTTATTTCTCCAAGGCACACAGTCCATGCTGCCTCCATTTTCTCTGCTTGCTGCCCTTGCTGCCCTGCTGCTCTGGTTGCGGGCCCCTGTCATGCTGCAAGGGGCCCCGTGATTTCTAACGGCAGCCCTGTCAGCAAGCACAGCTCCCAGGTAATTCTCAGGCTCAGAAACACAGAGTTTAAAAAACACTGCTTTACAGACATAGTTTTTGTTTCAGCCTGTAAAAGCACATATCTGAAATTCTATGGGGTTGATTTACTAAAGGCAGATAGGCTGTGCACTCTCCATGTGCAGTTGCTCCAGAGCTTCGTGAACGAGGTAAAGCTTCACTTTGCAGAGTACCCAATCACATGCAAGGAAGATAAATAAAAACAGCATTTTTGGAAGATGGAAGTCAGCAGAGCTTCTGCTCATTTACTAAGCTCTGGAGCAGCTGCAATTGCTAAGTGCACAGCCTATTTGCCTTAAGTAAATCAACCCCAATGTGTCCATGCACATGTAGGCGTCTACAGACATATTAGAAGAGCAGCATTTAGAGGCTGAAAAAAAACACCAAAGGCATGTTCAAGAGAGGAGCTGAACGCCTAAACATGCATAAACACTAGACACGTCTTTAAGGGTTATTGCTTTCTAGTGGCCAGAATAAATTAATACTTTAGTCTTGACGCGTTTGCAATACATATCTTTTAGCATGTTTTTTTAAGCAGCATTTTCAACAGACGCCCTGTGTGTGTGAGGCCTTATCTCTACAAATAGTCCATGTTTACAGGCTTCCTAATACAATTTCATCTGAAATAAGTGCAGTGGTTCTTTAGAACTTTACAAATTATGGCCCAAATAAAACTCTCTTTTTTCATTATGGATAGCAGTGGCGGCTGGTAGTTTTTTCTTTTGGGGGGCGGCAAACAGCCACCCCCCTAGGGAGGACAGTCGGGACATCAAAGTACCACACTTACCTGATCTAGGAAGTGGGCGGGCAGTGTGGACCGTGCATCCCCCTCCTCCTGGGCATCCAATAGGATCACCTGATCTTTCAGCCAAATGGGTAACAGACCTGCAATTCCTGATTGACAGAGAGGCGATTCAGTGATAGAAAGTGACTATTCATTTGCTTTTCTAACACACCTGGGTGGGCTCTGAGCGCAATGCTCTGCGCCGTGTGTCCACCCTACTTTGAATCCTATTAGAGCCTATGGCTCTAATCAGGTGTTTCAAAAAAAACACCCCCGCTGCTGTAATTCATACGCCAGCTGTCCTAAAAGGGGTCAGACACATGAATAGGGGGTGGCCCCGGTGGCCATGGATAGATTCATGCTATGCATGAATCTATCCATTATTCATATGCAACTAGCGTGCCTCCAGCTGTTGCAAAACTACAAGTCCCATCATGCCTCTGCCTCTGGGTGTCATGCTTGTGGCTGTCAGAGTCTTGCTATGCCTCATGGGATTAGTAGTTCTGCAACATCTGGAGGTCTGCTAATTGCATATCCCTGATATAGGATATAGGGGGTGGTGTGGGTAGAGGGGGCAGTGCCCGTGCACCCTTAATGGACGGGCCGTCCCTGATGGACAGCATGGGGAAAGAATAGAACCTTGGTCAAGTTTTTATTGTGTTCCCCTTGGGAAGAATTAACCTTATGCCCTGTCTCTCTGTGTGACTGTCAGAGAAGAATCATAAAAAAAGTACCTTCTTTTCAGCTAGCAGGCTGAAAGAAAAAGAAAAACTAACAAATTTCTCCATCCACACAAGTAAGGTAGATGGAGGAATTCCTTCGCTGCCATCGTGGCCTTAGTTGGAGTCACATGCATTTAAGGAGAAGTGGGCACACCTGCCCTTAATCGATCATACTGCTATATGTGCTCCTACTGGTGACTCTGGAAATTTATAGAGTTAGGACTACAGTTTATGGAGGAGTCTTGACGTGGGCACTGCGGCTTATGTATTTGCAAATGTGTGCAAAGCAACCCTCTGTTTTTGTATATTGTTAGAGAGGGTCGAATTGGTTGTTTCACAGGCTGGCTGGTAAGTGTGCTGGGAAATATTTTGTTTGTTTGTGATATGCATTGCTCTTCCATGTGCACCTTACTGCAAAGACTAGTTATAGGTTGGAGTGGTTCCCAATTTTTTGTACAGTTGGATGGAGGAATTCCCCCCACCGGAACATTGTATTCTGACAGTGGCATCTGCTAGTGTCAGAATGCACTGATCATCGGCAGCAGCTAATTGGGTGCAGCCACTGATCGATATCGATGGAAGATCTTCCAGCATGTACCTTTGACTGAAGTTGAGCTGGGGATCCCACACACTGACTGCAAGATACAATCTGAATTTCAATCAGTGTATGATCAGCTTTAAAGAGTCCTAAGTTGTCTGATATCCCCATCAATGAAATTTCTTCTCACCTCCTGCCCTGGTACCTCAATGTGTGTCACAGTGTCACTGGG
This sequence comes from Glandirana rugosa, assembly GCA_018402905.1. Lineage (NCBI taxonomy): Eukaryota > Metazoa > Chordata > Amphibia > Anura > Ranidae > Glandirana > Glandirana rugosa. Next base: position 773,553 of record BLSH010084869.1, on the reverse strand, counting down.
ATGGGAAGTAAGGGAAAAGCAGCCCAGTGGGCAAACATACAGTACATGACTATAAAACCCAACAGAGGCTGTAACCCTTCTTCATCTATCTAAACAAAATGTTTTATGATCAGAAACATGACTACAAGCAATGGTATTGTATTCCCAAGGTTGGTCACATCTCTGAATTTGTGCCTTACAAATTGTGACCAATTATTATCATCCAGTAGAAGCAAAAACATGAACAAGAACACTGCCACTGCAGTGTCACTCAGACTCGCTGGCCCGCTCCTTCCATATCAGCTTTTGTTTGACAGAGGTGTTTCTGTATAATCATAAAAGAAAATAATTTGATCATTAGATTTGACTGCAATCTGACGTCTTTGGGCAGCTTTTATTTTGTGGTCACTCCTGAAATATTTGTCTGAAAACAAACAGAGTATTTGAGAAAAGACCAACACTCATTACTCTAAACATTGGCAACTCTTCCGTAATACATATGGTGTCAGCCTAAAGCACTTTATTGTTCACTGTTAGTATACAAAAGATCCATGGAATTGCACAAATATTATACAGGCTTAGTGTCAACATTCCTTTGAAAATAAGATACCATGTGTTCCTAATCTGTTTACTTTTTGGGTGTAACAGCAGCACAAATTGTGTGCAGGTTAACAGAAATGATTCCAGTTTATTTAATGAGTAAAGTACACCAAATGTGTATCCAAGATCTCAATGTACCTACAGACTGTATAGAATGTTTAGGCACAAATAAGCAAGCTTGTCCATGTGAACGTGTGTTAGAAAGAACTTATGTAGCAAAGATTGTTTGACTGCCAATATTTGGAAGAAACTTAAGTCATCCAAAGATTTACAGCAATCATCTAGATATCCAAGGTGGCCATTACAGTATGATGGGTCAAATATTGTCTGATGATCCATCAGTTAATCATGACACAATTTGGTCATGGACATGTTTTATGGCCAGCTCACCGAACAACTATCTTCACCCCTCTCTAGCCTTCACTTTTTAACATAAATTTAAAAAGTGCTGAACAGCATCAAATTGAGACCAACATTCAGATGCATTTACAAACACAGGGACTCATAGTTCAAAAGCTATATGGTGTTTGCTGTCCAAAAAAGGCTCCTGAACATAACAGTGGTGCAGACCATTGGGAAGTAAATACTTTGATAACATTACTTCCTTACTGAGATAATAGGGGTTGATCTAAAACTGGAGAGTGCAAAATCTGATACAGCTCTACATAGAAACCAATCAGCTTCCAGGTTTTTTGTCAAAGTTTAATTGAACAAGCTGAAGTCAGAAGCTGATTGGCTACCATGCACAGCTGCACCAGATTTTGCACTCTCCAGTTTTAGAAAATCAACGCCATATTGTCAAGGTGTCGACTTCTGCCGAGGCTATAGCACATTTGTTTATACCTGTATTTGCATGAATCTAAATTCTACCCAAATGACTCCCCAACATTAAACATGCTAAGAGCTCATTAGCAATTTTGTTACCAACATGACTTCTTTCTTGGACTTCTGTTACACAACCTTAGGCTTCATGTACACTTGGCCGTGAGAAAACACAAACCGCAGCAAAATCACGGCTGCGTTTCTTTCGACAAAAACGCTCTGATCCTGAACACGATCCTTCAGGAGAGGGAGGTTGAACCTCCCCTAACCATTGCAGCTCCTAAAGGATACTAAAAGCCTATGTGTACATTGACACACATGCTTTTATTGAAGTTGAGCTAAGGAGCTTTGGCAAAAAAACTCCAAAAAGGTCCTAAACTCAAGTTTAGGATCTGCTAGTGTTCATGAAGCCTTACCGATAATTTGGCTTCTACCCAAATTTCATAGGTCCTAGCATTCTTGTTGAGGGCCTCTTCTGTTCTGTTCCTGACTTCAGTTCTTGTTTGCTGCCCTGATACTTTGTATCCAAGTGTAGGGATCTGCTGCCCTCTATTGTTAGTTGCAAATATCATAGTGTTATGTATGATTATGTATTAGCACTTCTTGTCTCTTGGAATGCTGACTTAAAAAAAAATAGAAGGATGAAGTGGTGAGAGTAAGAAACTGACATGTATGTCTATGTATATATGTCTACATACAGGAGCTGCATTACTGCATTTTATCCAGGACAGAAGCAGAGACTATTACAGTAGGTAACTGTTCTTGTGTTCTGGCTGTTTAACTGCATTTAGTTAACCCTGTCCCTTCTGGTTGGGGATTCTATAGCTAGCCTTAGCTTAAGATTTGATAACTATTATAGACTAGAGGCAGGTTTAGGTCAGTTCTGGTAGTTAGAGGTCTGGTAGTATGTCAGATTAGAAACTACTCGGGAGTGAGTAAATCACAGAGTATATAGGTGGACTCTGAGTTCCAGTGCTACACCATAGTTTCTGTATGTGAGAAGCTCAGTTCCAGGCTGGTTAGGCAACAGTTGGAGGATCTCCCATCACCGCTGATCTTGTCTTCAGGTCTCTGAAACAAAGATGGACACCACATCATGATTATCCTTAGGGGCCCCTGCAACCTCCAATCCATCCACCAGCCTCCCCCATCCAGGTCATGGACGGCTTCCCCAGCTTCTCCCCCTAGCCAATCCAGTCTTAGACCCACTTCCTTTCCTGATTGGCCGAGAGGAGAAGCAGGAAGACAATAGCGAATGTTGATTCGCTAATGTCACAAGTGGGTGGGCCTGGGGTGCAGTGCCCTGCACCCCAAGCCCAGCCTATTTGAAGCCAATTAGAGCCTCAGGTTCTAATCATGTTCTTCAAAAAAAAAAAGAAAAACCTTGTAGAAGTCTATGCATTCGGTGCCTTGCATTGAGATTAGGGGCTGGCGCATAGAGATTAGTCCCTTTTGGACCAGCCGCCGCTGGCTACTGTGAAAACTAGCTTCATGTGATAGAGTTTTAAGGACTCGCTTTCTTTTTTTTTTTTAAGGGCTTTTCTTGCCCAATCATATTAAAAGAAGATTCAGAACAAAACAAAACAGGAGTTTTCTTCACAGGGGTATTCAGCATTGTTCTTCCATTCAAAAAACCAAACATTCATCCTCCTGGCCTTTAGTTTGATTCTATAGCCCGACCATGACACAGTACTACTCAGTACCTCTCTCAAAAGCTTGGTGCATACACTTGGCAGCCCCTTGCTGCTCTGGCTCCCATCTGTACTCCTGGACAGAGCCCCCCTCTATCTGGAATCCCAGATACATTAACACAATGCCTAGCACAATTACATGTATGATTATTACCAAAAAAAATCACATTCATGGTTAGACTTTGGTTTGTTCAGATAAAAAAAAAAAATGAGAAAACATTTCTATGCTATTTCTTTGAATTTTGCTGTTACTGCGGAAAACGATCATCAATTATTATTTTATTTTTTTTACAAATGTGTTTATTGAGTTATTAAAGGCAAGAAATACATGCAACAATCATCTCTTTGAAATTGAAAATTTCCAAATTAAATTCTACTGGTATATGGACAGCTGTAATAACTTTCCCCATCTCAGTTCAGCCCCATTGCAAAAGGATCTTTTCCAAAGCTGCATGCAATAATGAGAATTTCTATGTGCAGTTAATTACCACTACCCTAACAACCCGATTCTCGCCCAGGTATCACATTGGATTTTCAAATTCAGTATGGCATCAGAAAATGTATTATAGTTACTAAAACAAAGAGTTAACATGCATGTAAAGTCTTTTTACATTTTGGACACAGTAAGAAAGAGTTAGAACCTCTGTATAGCTTTTTGACACAGGGCCTGTCAGAAAGGTGAGCAGAATGCCTCTTTTTTTACCAGCATTGTTTCTCTGAATTTTGACCTTGTAGTGACTAGTCAAAAAATCAATTTACTCATATCCATTGAGGTAAGATGCTACATTTAAGTGCATAAATAGATTTTCCAGTGCCTGGCCAATTTAGCCTTTACACACATTCATTTGACGGTATGAAAATTAATTTCATATAGAAATCCCATTCCGTTCATTGACTACAGGTGCTGTGATTGACAGCACCTGTAGTCAATGGCTCCCACTGCTGCTTCTCTGTCCAATGAGATGATGCACAGAGCTAAATCAAGGTCGGGCACAGGTAAGCATAAGGGGAGCTGCACAAAGAAGGTTTTTTACCTTAATGGGCATAAGAAACTGAGTGGACATGGACAGAGCCTCTGCTCTATGAGTAGTCGGATATAAATGAGCCGGCTGTCAGTTTACACCTGACTGCCCTCTGTTCTGTTCCGGCCACACGGAGGGGAATGGATCCCCTTAAGTTTGTTTTTGCCGGATTGGATCTGATTGGAGGAAGGTGGGTGAAAATGGGCACAAGTCTATTTACTTTCGACGTTCCATAGAGAAGAATGGAGGGTCTGATCCGGTCTGCCTGAAAAATAGACAGGTGGACCCGATAAAACATCTTGTGTGAAAGGGGCCTTAAAAAGACACAGCACACAGTATTAATGTAAGTATTACAAAACCAGCACTGTATACTTCATATTTTTAGATCAGCCTTGGGTTAGGCTTTAAATCACAAACTACGAACAGCATGCTGTAAATCAGTGAAAGGAATCCTTATCTTTAGGTCCATCACTCAGAACAATTTGAAGCCAAAGCATCAGCAGGATGGCCAGGCAACTAGAATTCTCAAAAGTAGAAGTCAACAATGGCAGCCTACATAATTTTCTCATGACAGTTTCCCTTTAAATTCAAAGTGTTAAGCTTTGTCTCTTTGATGTACTCATTTGCCCATGTGAATGAGCCCCAATGCTGATCATACATAGACATTTTCAGACAATTCCAACTACCTTCAACCAGCTTTCAATTGCAAAAATGCTTGAAAGCAGAAAGGTAGCTTACCACCAACAACTTTGGCTGTTTTGACCTCTTTTTGACCTATGAGCTAAAGGCTCTGCTCTGTTCATTTACTTTGGTTCATCTTTCTTATTCAGCAGAACTGTGGACCTACAGCAAGTTCCCGGTTATTAACACCAAAAGAGCAAATCTCTGGCTGGTGCGGTTGTTTCTTTACGTGCCCCTGGGAACTATGTTTAACTTAGTTGGACTACTAGTTTCCAATCTTTAAAAAGGGACTGAACCTCATACCACTTTGGAACAGGGAGTTTATTTCTCCCACTATCCTGGACAAACGGTGGTCTCCTTTTTGTTTGTTTATAGTAAGTAGAATATGTATATATCTATACTTTGTTTCTACCTACTTACCCCATTTCTATAGATTTATTATACAATTTATTTTACTATTGGATGCAGGCAGCTTTTCAACATGAATTTCTAACTAGCTTCCCCGGTTCTATGGTTCCGAGAAATATGACTGACAGGTGTTTCCAATATTGATCCATCGATGCTTGATATATGAGTTAATGGTAAGATACTTATTGATACATGTATTTGTACGTAAGGATTTTTAAAATTGCCATATAGTGAGGAATATATATATATATAACATTGCTAAAGAAATAATACTTACATCTGCATAATTTATGTAGTTATTAATAATGGATATTTATGGAGGTTAGTACCAAACATGAGGGTTTTGAAAGTATTATTATTCTGCAATATTAGATGTATACCAATCTAATTCCCATGTTACCACATTGGTTGAATACATGTAGTATGAATTTTTTCAGTATTATATTAAATGACAACTATTCTTTATATCGCAGTCAGCCCCTTTGAGTCTCCTGATGAAGCCCCCAAGGGCGAAACATGTCGAGCGGGGTTCAAGCTGACCCTAAGTAGGATCCATCTGGATTTACTTTATGATCTCATACCATATATGTATTATGTATTCGAGTTGATTTGTATATGTGTTTCCGACACAGGAAACATATTTCATTTTATTTGTGTATGTAATGAAATAAAGTGGTTTTAGATTTTTTACCTTATAATTTGTGTATTTTGGAGTATCATTACGGAGCACCTTTAAAGTCCTTGGGACCCTCGTTTGGAGGGTTCCCCTTCTTTTTCGCTTCTTGGATATATTTACCTGGACGCGGTGCTCCAATCTTAGGCTCTCCACTTGCTCAATATCCCTTTGGCCCAGATTTAGATGTTTAATCATCACCTTGTCACATTGAGCCAGTGGATGTAGCCTATTTTTCAGCCTTTTTGCTACCTTATTAATAATGAGGATAGTGACACTTTTTGTACTTTGTGTAGGGTATCCTTCCATTTTCCTTTGTATTTTCTATACATGAGATTTGTGGGTTTTTTTTTTTTTTTTGTTTTTTTTTTTTCTCAATATGGCCAGCTATTGTGGAAATGCCTTTGAAGGTCTTATGGATCAAATACATCGTTCTCAAAATGCAACAGAGGGCGGTATATCTATGGAGAGATTCTTTTCTCGACTACAACGGATGTTGGAAAAGAAGTCTCGCCTGTTTTGGAACAAGAGGTATTTTCTGAAATATATGGAGGAAGGAATGTCCCCTTGGGGACTCCGCATCCAAATATTTCCGAATATCCCAAGGATTGAACCTACTTTTAGGCAACAATGGGAGGAAGGCTTACAGAGCTGCTCCACACGGATGATGGAGATGCTCTGTAGCCATTACTCTGCAGAATTAGAGTCATTGGACCAGGAAATTGAGAATCTCTACAAAGAAAATCAAAAATTGATTCAGGAAACAGTCTTTCAAACTAGAGAGGCTACTCTCAAAAATCATTTAGAAAAATTTGTCTCTGGTATTTTAACCACTAAGGAAAAAAAGTTTATAAGAGACAAACTATCATATGATAATAATCAAGCATATAATTGGTCTAATCCCAACAGGAACAAGAAAAAAAATTTGAAATGGAACCAACCTGGGGCCTCCTCCACATCCCAACCCAATCCAGACCCTACCGATTCGGACACCTCATCCCTTGTATCGTCGGCATCCTCACGCCATTCCCAACGCACCAATCGCACTCGGGGTTCCACTTCACAGAAACGTAAACATGGCACAGGTAACACACAAACATCTGCACCCAAACGCACTCCCAATATGGGCTTGGACAATTTGGCCTCTGGTAGAGGTTCCAAACCAACCCCTTCCTCCACTTCTCTCACCCCGGGACCCCCTCCCAAGGGTGCCCCTTTAGGGTCCCCTTTAGGGCCCCTTCCGCCACCCCTCATTCCTTTCCCTGTTTCCCTTCACGATCACATGCCGACACCCGAACCACGCCCAGCTCCCATCTTTTCCCAGACCACCTCAGACCCCAAGAGGTTGGTCAATGTGGATCAGGGAAACTTGAAGAACTGCACTCCCAAAACGAGCTCCAAGTAATCAATCTGTCTTCCTTTGCGTTATCTCCTACCCAGATTGAAGTACTAAAACTGGGCCTTACGTTCTGTCCCACGCAAGATATAGACCAATTTGAATTGATAAAAGATCTTAACCTGTTCTCACGAAGACTGATGTTTAAAGTCCTTTATGATAAAGACACTCCCCCTAACAGTACACAATCTGCACAAATTTCCTCTTTGAACCCTCTATGGCAAAATTCCACCATCAATGATCTAAAAGCTTTAAATGATCTGATGGATCTTTGGGAAGAAGGCCATACGGAAGAAACTCTTCCTGATGCACAGACAGATTCTCGGCATTTCAGTGAACCCACGAGATCGTTTCTGGCCAAATCCCCCATCCCCCCCACTCAATTGGAACCCCCTAAAAAATACAAACCCAAATCTAATAAATTTCCTGCTCTACAAGGAAATCCGTACATTTGGGCCTTCACCCAACAGGTCACAGCAGAAATTAAAAAATCCCATTGGGGCAAATGCTCCAATACAAATATATCTCCTGCGCACAAAGATGCCATTCAATCACTAGAACGCATGAGCGACATCATCATTAAGCCCTCCGACAAGGGAGGCAACTTGGTGGTGATGAATCGCTCAATGTACGTCAATATGGTATTAGACATTCTTAAAAATAAAGAATGGTACAAAAAGACCACAAACACCTATAATCAACTTATTCAAGCCAAATATAGGAAATTATTAAATGTTGCTCATCACACCAATTTGATTGACAAGAAAACCTTGGATTTTCTTAATGTAGAGCACCCGCGTACACCGACATTGTACGCATTACCCAAAATTCATAAGAATCTCACGAATCCCCCAGGCCGACCCATAGTAGCGGGCAATGGATGCCTTACCGAAACCGCGAGTCAATTAATTGATGACTATCTGAGACCCCACGCTATGTCTTTACCTTCGTATCTGCAGGACACTATGGATCTTTTGAGAGCCATTGATGATCTGCAGATTCCAGATGGGGCATGGCTTGTGGCCATAGACGTGGAAGCTCTATACAATTCCATTCCACATGATTTAGGCACTCAGACAGTGGGGTCCTTCCTCTCAGAACGACCTGACACTGCCATAGTAGATATATAGAAGAGGTCTAGTTGTGGAAAAGTTTTTCGACTACATCTAGGAGAGACTTTTTGTTTAATGCAAGGGTGGGGGGGTCCATGTCCAAACGCATACTGCCCCGTGTAGATCAGGGGTACCGGTGAGGGACGTGGACCTCCATCACCCTTGGGAGTTTTTCTTTTTATAACAAAAGGTTCTACTTAGAATCATTCAGTTCCTATTTGTATAACATGCCGGACCGTCACAGTCCAGCAAGACTCTCCTTCCTGGGGTGACAGACTCACGGATTTAGTACACCTTACCTTAACATATCTCGAAGGTGCAGATACCGGTGTTCGGTACGGGGTA
>BLSH010084869.1:736553-756538 GCA_018402905.1 Glandirana rugosa | reverse complement strand
CGAACGTACGATCGTTTCGTTAGACAGAGTTTAATCTGCAATCTCCAACTCTGAGCAGCAGTATTTGAAATCTCAAATTCCCCCAACAATCTGATCGTTGAGCACGATCGTGGCGATCGTTGTTTTAAGCAGAGTTTGATCTGCAACTCAAAGCAGCGGTATGTGAAATCTCTAATTTCTGCTATCTGTCCTCAGAGCAACAGCACAGACAGCAGTAGTAAAGTAATCTATCTCAGGATGCAGGATCAGGTCTTAAAATGTCTCAAATCTCTCCCTCACGCAGTCAGCTACCTTTCCCTACACTAACCCAAGGAGCATGTGACTGCAGCACTGTGACTCCAGCTTATAAAGAGGCTGGGTCACATGATGCACTGGCCAATCACAGTCATGCCATTAGTAGGCATGGCTGTGATGGCTTCTAAGGGCAAACCAGTGAAACGCTTGTTGATTGGCTGCCCTGCAGGTTCTCAACACGTGGAGTAAAATAGCAGAACCCCGGACCGAACCCGAACGATTTTTGAAATGTCCGGGTCCGTGCCACGGACACCCGAAAGTTCGGTACGGACCCGAACGTTACAGTCCGGGTTCGCTCAACACTAGTCAGAATAAATTAATATGGCCAATAGAATCCATAAACGCTCAAATGCTTGATGCACTTAAACACAGCTGAGATCGGTGTTGCAAACATCTAGGTAAGTATGATTTTTTATTTTTCTGTATTCCGCACATTTTAGCCTGTCTCCCAATTACATGCCATGGAGAAGCCATCATGGACAATAGCTATAGCTCAATAACTTATCATAACTTTGTGATTCATTGCTGGGGTTTTCTCCCATGGTGATCCTCTATGGCTCCTTGTCATTTTTCCTTTCCTTTTCGTATTATATCACACTTTTTTTTCAGTAACAAGATCAACAAACTGTTGTTCTCAGAGCAGTAAGCTGTAATGATGTACTATTAAGTATATTGGCTATCAGTGGAGAGAAAAATATTTTACCATAACTCATTGCAGCTTTTTCATAAATGAACTGTCAAATTAAGAATAAAATATAAACGCAAATTACTCACTAGGGGTAGAACTTCTGGGGGTTTTAGTTGAAGACAGACTGAGCAATAGCTTGCAATATCAAGAAACAGCAAGCAAAGCAAGCAGACTATTAGCATGCATTAAAAAGGAATTTACTCCAGAGACAAAAACTCTGGTTCTGCTACATTTTGGATATTTCATCCAGTTCTGGTCGCCAGTCTTCAGGAAGGATGTGCTGGAACTGCAGAGAGTCCAGAGAAGCGCAACAAAATTAATACGGGCACTGTAGGACCCAGGGCTGGTGCAAGGATTGTTGACACCCTATGCAAAACCTTGTTTTGCTGCCCCCATTGGCTCCACCCCTGACTCCACCCCCTTCACCCTGCCAATGTGACAGGAGGCAGCGCTATACAGGAAGCATCGGCTCTGCTCCTTCTAGCGCTGGCTCCAGTGCTGCGTCTCTAATTACACTACCAGCCGGACGGAGCAGCTGTCTGAGACTGAGTTAGTTACATGCTGCAGCCTGCAGAGCATGCAGATGCGGAGTTTGCCTAGCGGTAGGACCTCATTTAAAAGGAATGACTACAAGCACTATACGCATTCTCCCTGGAGAAGAGACACTTGAGAGGAGATATGATAAGAGTATGCAAATATCTCAATGGTGATCCCAGCATAGGTAGGAAATTATTCAGTCTCAGGGAGTGTAAGAAGACACGGGGTCACACAATGAGATTGGAGGAGAAGCAATTTAACCTTAAGCTGCAAAAGGGGGGTTTTCGCTTTCAGGGTGATAAGGATGTGGAACTCTCTTCCACAGTTGGTGGTGTCAGCAGAAAGTATTGAGAGTTTTAAAAGACTATTGGACAGGCATTTTAGCAAACACAATATACAAGGATATGGGAAATGATTATCAACATGAACACAAACACCCACACAGGTTCAACTGGATGGACTAGTGTCTTTATTCAACCTTATCAACTATGAAGCTATGAAATTGTCAGATGTATAGTTTGTAATTGTAGCCATGCCCCCGTAGGGGTTGCTGGAAGTAGTGGTTCACCTGTCACACTGCCCTCAATCACACATGTCCTTGCATCCGGAATGAGGAAAACAGACCGCTACTTTTTTTTTTGTTTATTAGGGGATTTAACTTGGATGGGTATAGGGTAATTATGGGATGGCCAGCAGATTAAACAGTTCTTGAACGGGACCATCTATATACACTCCAGTATATACACAATTCTCCTCTTCCTCCAGCACAACACTTGCTTCTCAATCTATTCCTCTTCCTCCAGCACAATACTTAAGCCTCGTACACGCAGTGCGATTGTCGTACGACCACACGTCCAACTTTTCCCAAAATCGGCTGTCCATGATTTTGTCTAGCATACTGATGGGAGTAAAGTGATCGTTCGACAAATGCAACGTAGTGACATGCTACAAGCGTATAAAGAGGAAGTTTAGTTTTCGTGCGTCAACCTTTGGGCCCCTTCCGCTAATTTTGTGTTTACACGACCGAACAATACCATCTCGTTCCTGGGTTCCGAACATGCGTGTTTGTACTTACAACTTTTGTTTGTCCAACTTCTGTACAGACGGGCCCAAAATCGGACGACGCCTTGTCGGCAGACAAAAGTTTTCTGGTCTGCTCATACAACTTTTGTTGGACGATAATTCAAAATTGGCTGTTGAATGGAGCGTACTAACGGTCTGATTATTGGACGACAGGCTGTCGTACGACAATTTTAGGGAGATAATTGTACCGTGTGCACGGGCCTTTACTCTGGCTTAGCTAGAACATGATGAGGCCTGCTCTCGGTTTAGCACAGCCTCAATGAACCGCCCATTACAGGCAGGGACCGTGGGCCCCCTTTAGTGTAGCAAAAGTAGAAGTGTGCTAGCTAGCCTTGGTGGACTACTGCTCCCAGTCCATCCTCTTCGGGTCCCACTAGCCCTCCTGGCTGCAATGACCCAATTCCACTGCACATTGACCCAAATCCACTGGCTCTTGCACCCTTTTCAGACTGTCTCTCACCCCAATCTGCTCTGGTGTGCCTCTTCCAGCTTCCCAGGGTGTGTATCACTCACCGACACCTGACGACAACCTGTTGTTCTTCTCCTGGAGATCTTACTGGCAGTACAAGGAAAGGGGGGGGGGGAGGGAACAAACTTGGACGAGGTCTGTACAAATAAATAAAGTACAAAAATAGATATGAATCTCTAAGTTATTTACACCTTTTGTTAGAGAAGGAATCTTCTACCAGTGAATTTAGGCTATTTCCGTGGTGGTGTGCACGCTTGTGCGCGTTCGCGCTGATCCGTGCGTGCCGAAAACTGCGCTAAACGGTGCCATTTAAGCCCTGTGATCCCAGCAACAAGTGCTGCTCGTTCTACAGCATCCGTGACCTGTGAGCCCCAGCTCCTACTATCTGTTCCTGTGTTTGTTCTGCTTCCTGTTGACCCGGCTTATCCTGACCTGTTGTTCCGCTGCCTGCACCGACCCCGGCTATCCACGACCATCCGATTGTCTGCTCCCTTGTACTTCTGCTGCCCGCCCGTTGATGAACCTTACTTAAACTTGACTACCCGTTTGCCTGATCCTTTTGTACCTTTCAGCCTACCTGTTGCCGACCCAGCCTGCACGACCACTCTTCTACCTGCACGTCCATCTGGAGCATCACTACATCATCAGTGACCATCCAGCCCTCGTGCCATCCCGCACTCTTGGACCTCTGTCCACTCTAACAGGGGTCCTTGAATCAGGTGCGCAAGAGCGGTTGTTCCCTGCACAAGACAGACTTCACCACTAGGTTCATGACACCTTTACAGTATAGACAAGACACTCCTAACTACAATTCCTACAGCTAACAGCATAAAACATAACCAATATACTATTCCGAGCCAGAGCACGTCTCCCTTAAGAGAAATACTCTGCTCATAGAGAGGTAGAGAATGTCTTGACTCTCGCCAGAGGGGGATAGACATCCATCTCATCCCAACGATCCTAAGAGAAGATAGAACAACAACCTACTCTACATTCTAACTAAACAAAGCACACAGTCTGCTGGAAGGGGGTTATAGTCCTTGTCAGGGAAATGGCCGTAGGAATGCAGATTGTGCCAGCAGCAATAATGGCTGCCACGGGTGAATGCCGGCGCGCATGAGCACGGGTGTGCACGGTCCCGCAGATTGGCGCACACAGGTGCGCGCCGGCGCTACCCGGCATGTGCGGGTGCACATAGCCAATTAAGGAAGCTCTACCTGGCCTATAAAAGACTGTGGCTGCTTAATCCAAATTGCTGGATTGTCGCCAGCTTCCTGTATACCTTTGAACCTTGCACCTGCATCTGACTACCCATTTTGACCCGGCTTGCTCCAGACTTGTGACTTCTCTCCTGGCTTATTCCTCTGACTCTCCCGGCTCTGCCTGAACTCCTGTGTATGACCCTGGCTTGTTACAAGGACTTTGCTTCTGCCTGAACTCCTGTGTTTGACCCCTGGCTTGCCACAAGGACTCTGCTCTGCCTGATACTTTGTGCATGACCTCTACCTGTTATATGGACTTTGTCCTTGCCTATTCCAAAGCAATAGGACTTGCTGCCTACCACAACTTGTCGCTGAACTGTGTTTTCTGCCCAGTGTGTTTGACCCCCAGCCTGGTCTTCCCTGCTACAATTCCAAGCACAAGCATCCAAGCAACCCAGCCAGAGTTCCTGTCTGACCACAGTTGGCCAAGCACATCTACGCCAGACCCATCTGGATCCTGTCGGTGACCTGTGCCTCTTTGGGCTCTATACCTACTGTTACATCTCCAGGGGTATAGTGCACTTAGCTGCAAGGGGAGCCACTCTCTACATTTGGCTTCGGATCAGGTACGTGACAGTTCTGCCAGCAGAGTAAACAATAACGCACTTGCAACACTGTTTCCTGTCTGGTCTGTGAGGGGTTATAGCCCACTGACAGAAACAGAAAAAGGGAAAGAATAAAAAAAAATGTTTTCTTTCAGAGTTCCTGATGGTAGGGGCCCCTCCCCGGGCAACAGGCTTTTCAAAGTTGGTTATGCCTGAACAAATCTCACCCAAGTGTCCGTTCAATGGGAAAGTCTCTTCCATTGAGTACAGGGTGGCAGGCTGGTTTGTTCCTGCGAAGTCAGGAAGAAGCACACTGCTCTACTACAAAAAAGTGGGTCTGACAGCCTCTTCTGGCCTCCCCTTTCTTCCCGTACTGCAATAGAATGGCTCCTTGTAGGCCGACCCCCCTTAACGATGAGCACTCTGCCCCCATATATAGCACGCCCCAGGTTCCATTCCTTCTGTAAATCAACAAACCGGTCCCAGGAGCTACTTTCCAGTCCCCTTATGGGCTTGTGAACATGTAAGTAATCCCATACCATGTCGTTCCCCCACTCTTGAGCTCTCGACCACGTCCATGACATGGGCTGGGCCATAAGAAGTGTCCAGGCCCCACTCCAAGGCAACCCTCCTTTGTGCTTCCTGCTGAAACTGGGAGAGCCTCTGCAACTCTTTAGCTTTCCCTCTCCCCGGCAGGATGTGGGTGTCAGGGGCTCTGATCACCCATTGATAGTTGGTGGGTGCCCTGGTCTGGATGGCAGAAGGCCTGTTGATGAAAAGTTGGCTGCTCTGTGTGGGGATTCCTACTGTCTCATCTGAGTCCAGCACCGGCTCTGGTACATCCACCTGTGAAGGGGTCTCCAAGGGATAGGAACCTCCCGTCTCCCACTCCTCTTCCTCCAAACTCTCTCCAGGGGATGACCACTCTGTTAGGTGTTCTGTGGACCCAGACCCAGTCAGTGGCCCTGCCCTCGCATTCCCCGTCCGGCTCACCAGAGGGCGCACCCCCCTCCAACACTGACTCCCCTGGTACAGGGCTGACTATGGGTTCGGATTTGGCTGGCATTTCGGGGGTCCACTAGCTCCCGCTTGGCAGTACTCACGGTTACCGGGTCCCCGGCAAGGCTGCAGGCCACGACAGCCTCCTTGCTTCCCTAGTCCTCGGGTTTCGCGGGGGAGTTGCCAGGCCACAACTCCACTCTGCTTTCTGAGGATGGTTTCAGGCCTGCTCACGGCTCCTGCTGGGCTGTCACGTACCTGATCCTGAAGCCGAGATGCTGAGAGGGATCCCCTTGCGGCTAAACGCACATGACACAGGAGGTACAGTGCGAAGAAAGCACGGGTTACCAACTGCAGGCGTAGACTTAACCTGGAGTGCAGGAACAGCAGAGGATGCTGGGGCATGCATACACAGCTGGGTCATACACAAGAGATCAATAGCAAAGTCCGTTAGGCAAGCCGGAGGTCAAGCACAGGAGAATAGTAGCAAAGTCCGTTAGGCAAGCCAGGGGACAAATACAGGAGATCCAAAAGAGGCGAAGTTGGTGGGCAGACCGAGGTACAACACTGGGGAAGGCGAGCTGAAGTCAGGAACAGAGCTGGAGTCAAAAGCCAGAGGAGCAAAGCAGGAGCAGGTTCAAAGGGCAAGCCGGGTCACAACAGGAATCACAGAGTTCTGGTGTTGGTGCAAGAGAGACTGAAGACGATCCAGCGATTTGCTGTAGTCAGGGGTTACCTTAAATAGGGCGCCCTTCGTGCCCACTGGACGCGTCGAGCATCCCGATTGTGCCTGCATGTGCGTTGTCCCGCAGTGCACGCAAGCGCAGTTGCGTATGAACATTCCGATTGGAACGATTGTTACGTTTACAACGAACGTTCCGATTTCCGGAACGATCATTCGGATCCCTATTGCTGCTTCTCTGACATGGGCAGATGCCCGCTGTATCAATGGCTCCTCGCAGAGTCCGCACCGGACCCACACACTGATTACTGCAGTCGGTAACTGACACTCGGGACATAGCAAGCACAGTCTCTCTGTTCCACCCACCATCCCCATGATGAAACCCCCGCGGTGCTCCAATCGGATGCTAGTGTCTACCAGTGTCCTCTCCGGTCGTTCCAGCAACCAGGTGAGAACTGGAACAAGACGACCACCCTCTGGCATCTTCCGCTGCCTCGTGGTGTCTAATGCTAGCAAGAAGCATTGAGTCTCCTTCAGGGCGTTTCCAGAGGGGCTGGCGCCAAGGAATCTGATAGGCAGGCTCGCTCCTGGTCGCGCTGCTGTAACCCCTTGTGTGAAGGATGGAAACTTGCAGACATGTTGATGCTAGCAGAACTTGTCCCAGTATGTTGCTCAGCACCAACTCCACCCAAGAGGTTGCAGGTAGATGGCTGCTGACTTCCCCTGTGGTTACCGATAGCAACAGTAAACTTAGTAACCCCTGTCTCCTTGCTGGGAACACTTGTAGCACAGTCCTGCCAACAGGCGCCCGCTGGGCTTACCCCGATCACCCAGAGCAACAGGAAACAGTTCCAGGCATACTTTACTGTTGAAATATAGAGCGCTGGACAGATTTGTAATCCATGGGTGCAGTCGTCTGCCTTGGTTGCCACGGGTGACAGCACATGTTACAAAGTCACTGAATTGCAGCATGTCGCCGGTTGAAGCAACTGGGCGAGTAGGAGTAGCAATTGGCAACTGCTCCCGCTGGTTACTGCAGACACTGGTATGATGACACTACTTAAACAGGCAGAGCACATAAGTCCTTCTCCCAGGGTTCAATCCCTACTAATAGCGGAACAAACACAGTTCCTTGGCTCAGTCCACTGCGGTTGCTAGGGGTAACGACTGGCAGATTTATGAACAGGTGAATGCCGGGCGATGCCCCCAAATGTAGCCATGCCTCCGTAGGAGTTGCTGGAAGTAGTGGTTCACCTGTCACATTGCCCTCAATCACATATGTCCTTGCATCCGGCATCAGGAAAACAGGCCTGTACTTGTGTTTTTTTTTTTTTTTGGTTTATGAGGGAATTTAACTTGGATGGGTATAGGGTAATGCCCAGTAGATTAACCAGTTTTTAGAACAGGATCATCTATATACACTCCAGTATATACACTTCTCCTCTTCCTCCAGCACAACACTTGCTCTGGCCTAGCTAGCACATGGTGAGGCCTGCTCTCGGTTTAGCACAGCCTCAATGAAACGCCCATCACAGGCAGGGACCGCGGTCCCCCTTTAAGGTAGCAAAAGTAGTAGTGTGCTAGCTAGCCTTGGTGGACTACTGCTCTCAGTCCATCCTCTTTGGGTCCTACTAGACTTCATGGCTGCAGTGACCCAACTCCATTGCCCAGTGACACCACAGTTCCAACTGGCTCTTGCACCTTCTCGAACTGTCTCTCACCTCAATCTGCTCCGGTGTGCCTCTTCCAGTTTCCCAGGGTGTGTATCACTCGCCAACACCTGATGACAACCTGTCGTTCCTCTCCTGGAGATCTTCCTGGCAGTACTCTCTCCCGCTATCCTCCACCTGCTCTCTCCCTTGTGCTTCTGTTGTAGGCTCTCTACTATCCTCCTGGAAGCACCTGAGCCCCAGACCGAAGTCACCCCCCCTCAGACTGGGGGCTCCCTTAAGGCCGAGAGCCTCAGTACTCCATCTCCATCTCTTCCACCCGAACTCTCCTCCCTGGCTGGGCTGACCCCCAGGTATTTGAGAAAGCCTGTCCTCTCCCAAGCCAGGGTTAGGGATTGGTCAGGGTTCCCCAAACACCCCAGGCACCTCCACCTCTCCTCCCCACCCTCCCTTCCAGTACCCTCTAGAAGTAAAGGGGAGGTGAGTCACCAGCCACTCCCTTGTCTGGAATCAAAACAATCAGGCGTCAGGCCTGACTAAATTTACCTCACCTAACACAAAAATCTCTCTAAGCACCTACCTAAAAACAGGCCTGTACTGGCCATCGGGACTACCGGGTTTCCCGGTGGGCCGATGGCTCAGTGGGCCGGCTTCATCCTCACAGGGGTCTCCGCGATCTACCCGTCAATCACCGCCAGTCAGCTGACGCCTGACGGGTAGATCAGGGATTCAACTGCAGAGAAGCGCAGGGAGCGGCTGTGTATGAAGTTCTCATTCATGTGTCACGCTGATCCCTGGCGGCCCCGCCCCCTCCTCTCTCCTCGTCCATTCCAATTGGCTTGTGACATCACCTGGGATAGACAAGGAGAGAGGAGGGGGCGGGGCCGCTAGGGAGCAGCGTGACACATGAATGAGAACTACACAGCCGCTCCCTGTGCTTCTCTGAAAGAAAAAGAAAAGACGGGTAACACTTAACTGATGTGCCCCCATGTGCCCTGATGTACCCCCATGTGCCCTGATGTGCCCCCATGTGCCCTGATGTGCCCCCATGTGCCCTGATGTAACCCCATGTGCCCTGATGTGCCCACATGTGCCCTGATGTACCCTGATCTACCCCCATGTGCCCTGATGTGCCCTGATGTGCCCACATGTGCCCTGATGTACCCCCATGTGCCCCCATGTACCCTGATGTGCCCTGATGTACCCCCTGTGCCCCCATGTACCCTGATGTGCTCCCATGTGCCCTGATGTACCCCCATGTGCCCTGATGTGCCCCCATGTGCCCTTATGTACCATGATGTGCCCCATGTGCCCTGATGTACCCTGATGTACCCCCATGTGCCCTGATGTACCCTGATGTGCCCTGATGTACCCCCATGTGCCCTGATGTGCCCCATGTGCCCTGATGTACCCTAATGTGCCCCCATGTGCCCTGATGTGCCCCCATGTGCCCTGATGTACCCCCATGTGCCCTGATGTGCCTCCATGTACTGATGTGCCCTGGTGTGCCCCCATGTGCCCTGATGTGCCCCCATGTGCCCTGATGTGCCCCCATGTGCCCAGATGTGCCATGATGTGCCCTAATGTGCCCTGATGTGCCCTAATGTGCCTGATGTGCCCTAATGTGCCATGATGTGCCCTAATGTGGCCTGATGTGCCCTAATGTGCCCGATGTGCCATGATGTGACCGATGTGCCATGATGTGCCCTAATGTGCCCGATGTGCCCTAATGTGCCTGATGTGCCCTAATGTGCCTGATGTGCTCCATGTGCCCTGATGTACTGTGCCCTGATGTGCTGTGCCCTGTAATCTGATGTGCTGTACCCTGATGTGATGTGTGCTGTGCCCTGATGTGTGCTGTACCCCGATGTGTCCTGTGCCCTTTGCCCTGATGTGCTCTGTACCCTAATGTGTCCTGTGCCCTTTGCCCTGATGTTCTCTGTACCCTGATGTGTCCTGTGCCCTTTGCCCTGATGTGCACTGTACCCTGATGTGCCCTGGGCCGGTCTGGATGAAGTCCAGGGCCAAATTTTTGTCCCAGTCCAGCCCTGCCTAAAAAGGTAGAGGGCGCTACATAATAAAATATAAAAATAGGCACAGTCTCATTTGCTGATTGTCTTTGCAGGTTTTGCTTTCTACTCTTTAGTGCGGGCCAATGATATGCTTTGTTATTCCTTCTTGTTCTCACTGCAGGTCTACTAGGTAGGGTCTATCTGACTGAAAGCAATATATTCATGGCAGTCTCTTACAATGTAAAAATTCTCTGAATGTTTCTGGTAGCCAGAGGCCATGTGGTCTCTGCCTTGGTTTTATGTTATATGAGGAAGCTCAGAGTAATATTTTCTTAGTTTTTTATTATTGTATTCATAGCAGGAAACAGGTTCTTGTTTCATAAAGCAAACCTGTACCTTGGGCTCTGTGCAAAGCTCTTCCATGTGCACCATGCTTTTGTTAGAAATCGGGCTGGTTTCCATTTTTAGTCAAATTTGGGGCAGGGACACACTGAATGCTGGGTTTCTGTTGTGTTGCACTTTGTGCGCATCCATGAGCAATCACCGTTCGTAATCACTGGCTGCGCAGACAGCCACGAATACCTGCAGCCGCCAGCAACCTGCCATTATAGTGAAAGGGGCTGGCAGCCACACCTAGCTGCCGCAGGAGGGATCAAAAGATTACTGCCGCTGCAATTTTCACTGCCCTAATTGGCCATTGTGGATGTAGCCTTATAGCAGTATTAAACCCTCCTATTGTTTTCAGCCAAGGAAACTGCCACCTTAGCCTCTGTTTGAACTGCAGTTGCTATGGTGCTGCACATGTGATCAGCTGTGATCTATACATCTTATGGCTTGACAATTTGGTTGAAAGCTAACATAAGCACACTAGAAATTGTCACAAGGATAATTTACAGCATGCCTTGACTGTAACTGATTTGGGAACCAGTTAAATTGGTGGGTTTAATTCCACTTTAAGGAGGAATGGGCTGTCTTCCAGCATGCCTCCCTTTAATGTATCCATTGCTGTGTACTTTGGCTATGACTACTTTCACACTGGGGCATTTTTGAGGCGCTTTTGGGCTAAAAATTGTGCCCTTATAGCGCCTGAAAAACACCCCCCCCCCATCCACCCCAGTGTGAGTGCTTTCACACTGGGACGGTATGCTTGCAGGACGTTACAAAAAGTCCTGCAAGCAGCATCCTTGGAACGGTGTGGTAAGCAGTGTTTACACCACTCCTCTGCAGCCCCTGCCATGGAAATCAATAGCAAGCACTTCCGAAGCAGCTGCACATCGCTATGGAAGCGCAGCACGCAGACACTTATAACCCCTTTTTAACCCCTTGAGGGGGGTTAAAAGCGCCGCGCTCCCGTCTGCATAGCGGAACAGCCGGCACTTTAAACCCCTTTTTAACCCCTTGAGGGGGGTTAAAATCGCTGCTGAAAGTAGTTTACCGCTCCCGTCCGCCCCAGTGTGAAAGTAGCTTTAGTGTGGAGGTTCTTTTAGACTGGAGTTAGAGAACACACTTCACATTGGAGCCTTGATAAGGCAGTGTGGCTTCCAAATAACCTCAGCTAAAGCCTCTATTTTTAACACCAGTTGTTAGACATTGTAATTTTTTTTCTGGTTAGCTGGTGTGTTGCGAAAATATTCAGGGGTGGGCAACCTTAAAGAGGTGGAGATCTACCTGAACAACATGGGAGAAGTCAAAGATCACCGTGCATAGTGTCGCCTCCTCACAACTGAGTTAAACCTCTTCATTTCCTCACTATTGTGTCACAATTGCATGCATTTAATGGCAATGATGGGATGTAGCCTCCTCCCCACCTGTCAAACACACTTGGATTGCTTTTCAGAGAAGCAGCAGTACCTGCTGCACTTATGAATAATGCCCTTAGTTGCATTCAGCAGCAGCACCTTTCTGGCTCATTCACACATAAAGTTGGGGGGTGGTACGTGTAATGATATCACATGCTGGACACACGAAACGCTGGCAACCATTTTGTTCGGATGTCAACCATGACAGTTTTAGCCTAATAGACACACACTGCCAGTATCTCACTCCTTCCCCACCCCCTCCCTTCAGGAATTAAATTCCTGAGCTTATTTTAAAAGTCACGAAGGTGTCTGGTTTTGCTTGTCAGGCCTTATCGTGAAACAATAAACCAGTTCCATTAAGAAGAAGAGCAGACCAGCACAGGATGCTCTGAAATAATGAGTGTTGTAAAGGGGCATTCAGGCTGACGTGACCTTTCCGAGACCCCTATATCTCATACAAAAACGTAATAAATATACACAGGTTTCATAAATTTGGATAGGAACGTGACATCTTAATAAATAAAAAGTACATAGTTGAATGCAGAATTTTACACTGAACAAATTAAGTCTAAACACCGCTAGGCCTGATCACATGGGGAACCTCTGGTAAACACTTCTGCCTCCTAAATTAATTACATAATGGAGACCTGTCATGTTTAGATTTGTTGGAATGCAAAATTCATACTGGACTATAATTGGTCAGTTTCAGGAATGCACCTTGGACATATTGCGAGATATGATATTGGTACAGAAATCGTATATCAGGGAGGGTTGTTATTCCATGGCCGCCCCAGACAGCCCACAGGCCCTCCTTACCCATGTGAGTGGTCAGGGGCATATGACCCCACCCCTTGGCTTCCAGAGAAAAAGGGAATAGTCAGGACAGTCCTCAGTTCTCCCTTTACCATCAACAAACATCTGAGAACCTGTTGGACTCATCGACAAATCTCTGCTCAATCATGGACATTAACTGCAAGCATCTTTCTCCCTTCCATTCTGCCTTATCTCTTTGCTGCTGTATATTATGTCTTTATTGCTTTGTAACACCATCTTTTATTTGCACCAATTTTGAACTTTTCATTATTAAACCTTATTATGAAAAGTGTTAATCTTGCCCCTACAGCTCTTAACGCAAACTGTTTAGGATAAATGATCTGAATATTCCTGTCTGCGGTGACTGTGTGTTGCAGGCAATTATTCTAAAATCATAATTGGTATTGCTAAAATTACGAGGTCCTCTGGTTCAGTCCACAGAGGTGGTGGCAGTGAAAGGGTTAATTGCTTGAATTAGCCTGGTAACAATCGCTCGCAGGCTGTTAGCACATAGATTGTGGTCCCTCAAGCTGGGAAATCTTTGTGCTGGATGTAGCTGAGAGTGGCATTGCTACGTTAGTGACAAGCGCCATGTGATATTGGCCAGTCCTCTGTCACGAGTTAGTGAGGAGGGCAGGGATCTGATACTTGCGTTCACCACAGTACGGTTAACACTTCAGCCCCAGAAGGTTTTCCCCCTTTAGGACCAGAGCACTTTTTGCGATTCTGCACTTCGATTTGACTGACAATTGCGCGGTCATACAACGTGGTACCCAAATGAAATTGACTTCCTTTTTTCCCCCACAAATAGAGCTTTCTTTAGGTGGTATTTGATCACCTCTGCGGTTGTAAGGTACCTGTGGTAGGTAGTGTTTGAAGTGGAACTTGTGCACTGAGGTTTTCAGGTGAACATGTAGTCAATCAGATCAGGTCGACAACAGATCATGCAAGGCAGTACAAAATCGATATCCAGAGAGTGGTCAAGCAGGAAGAGGTAATACACAAGCTGGCAATGAAGTACCAAATCAGCAGGCTGGAGAGTAGTCAAGTATTCAGGCAAAAGTTCAATACACAGGAATCAGCAATATAGAGTTATCAAACACCCAGGGAGCAAGTCCAACAAACGGGCATTGAGCAACAGGAAGTGCTGCTTTTTATGGGTTGCTTTATTGTACATTGTCTGCAGCTGACAGCAGGTGGAGCTAGTGACTCCAAGGCAGTCCATCAGACTGGGAGAACATTGGGAGAACTCTAGAGCTCCCCTGTGGCACAACAGGTAAGGCTGCAGCTGTGTGATCTGGAAAATCCCAGTTCAATGACACCCAGGTACCTGACAGTGTTTTTTATTTTTTTGCGTTATAAACAAAGAGCGACAATTTCGCAAAAAATCCAATATTTCTTACTTTTTGCTAAAATATATATCCCAAAAAAATATAAAAAAAACAAATTTATTCATCAGTTTTAGCCGATATATATTCTTCCTCATATATTTGGTTATAAAAAAACGCAATCGGCGTATATTGGTTTGGGCAAAAGTTGCCGTGTTTACAAACGATGAGAATTAATTTATGGGGTTTTAATTTTTTTTATTTTTTACTAGTAATGGTGGCGATTTTTAGTGGGACTGCGACATTGCGGCAGACATGTTGGACAATTTTGACCCTTTTTTGGGACCATTGGCATTTATATAGCGATCAGTGCTATGAAAATGCACTGATTACTTTGTAAATGTCAATGGCAGGGAAGGGTTTAAAGTGTCTGTCAACCCGTGACAACCACTTTAACCTACAGGTAAGCCTATAATAAGGCTTACCTGTAGGTTCCCTGCATATCTCCTAAACCTGCACGGTTTAGGAGATGTACAGTGTACTGTCATTTCTGACGTCATTCGGCACATGCACAGTGAAGAAACGGCCCCCTGTGCCGTTTCTTCACTTCGTTTGTGCCGTAACTGGAGGCTCCTGCATGCATGGAAGATGGACGCTGCCTGCACAGGGGACATTGCAGGCTTCGTTTGCAGGTCAGTGGCACATAATGGGCTACTAGGCGATTCTTTTACTTTGCAGGAGAATATAGAGGAAGTAAACCCCATCAGGGTTTACTTCCTCTTTAACACTAGGGGGTGATCGAAGGGTTAACTGTGTTCCCTGGGATGTGTTTCTAACTGGGTGTGGGCTGGGCTGACTGGGGGAGGAGAGTGATTGAGGCTCCTATACACAGGGATCCTACAATCATATTCCTTCCCCACTGACAGAACGGAGATCCGCTTGTTTACATTAGCGGTCCCCGTTCTCTCACTGTGGGGGAATGATCGCGGGTAGCCAGCAGACATCGAGTCTGCCCTGCCCGCTCCCTGGCTCCTCTGTAACACAGTGAGCGTGCGAGCGTTGCCACCGTCAAGCCATGGCGGGTGGTCAGCAACTGGTTAATTGCGGTATTACTGCACCAATCCCTGCCCTCTTTAGCTGCTGAGGCAGCAGCAGGAATTAAACCCCCTGTTGCTTTTGGTGGGGACTACCGCTTGCCAATTGTAACCCATTCATGTAAATGGGGCCACTCTGAAAGCACCCAGCAATTGCACGCGTCTGCAGGGCCCAATGGGATAAACATTCACATTGATGTGTGTTGGATGGTGTGTCACTGATTAATCGACATAGCAGGCCGGAGATGGAGTTTACAAGTGGTCTAATTACTGGGTAGTAAAGAAAGCCATCTGGCATAGTTGGAATTCACAAGTTGACCCAGTGGGGTGTTGGTAATAAGAAGTCATGAATGAATAGCCATCTCCTACCAGGAAGTATCCATACGCCCCCTGCGGTGAGGTGTAGGGGTAGAGAAATCCAGATGAGATCTCCAGGGGAGGTGCAAATTAACATTTCCTGATTACCTGACATCAAAAGGACCATCTGACTACTAAAGATGATGGGTCAGATATCAGTAATACTTGGACATATACTGCCTCTAGTGGACAACCCAGGCATGTGTCCTAGAGACAGACTCAAGGAAAGGAAGTCTGCTACCATTGGACAGAATGCAGAAGTAGGCTGGCGCTGGGCGGGTGGGTGTGGATGATGCATGAATGGGTTTAAAAGCCTGCGTTTCGTGCTGAGAGATTCCTTTTCTTCTTGCTCTTCCTCTTCTCTCTTCCATCTTCGATCCATCAGGCCAGCCAGAACAACATTTCGAGGACAGCCTAAGTATCACCTTATATCATTTATGTTATAGGCTCTGTGATGTTTTCTTATAGTGTTTTGATGTTAGAATCTCTATCTTCCTTATAATAAATGTAATCCTTGCTTTATTAAAGCAGAGTGAGTGATTATTTATATATATAAGCTAACCTTATTATGGTATCTATTATCATTACTGTTATCAGAGTTTTAGTAGGATAACGAATTAGAGGAATAGACAATTAATATATAATTACCAAATAAACATGGGGAACCCATAACCACCCCATTTTTATTTCAATGAGCTTCGGTTTACCTACATCTGTGATTTTCGTGGGTTAGCTGTGCTTTGCCATAGACTTCTATTATATCCTGCAGGTGTGCTGCACTTTCTGAAACTCCTGCGTTCAGAAGTCTATGGCTAAGCTCAACTAACATGCAGAAAAGCTGCAGGTACACTGCACTGCACCCGCCATGTTGGTAAAAACGCAGTACATCAGTATGAAAGCAGCCCCATACTATTATGCCCAGTGTATTGCTTCACACTGACCTGAAGATCTCTTTTTTCCTGCTGCTGGCACCTCTCTGGAGACCACTAGCCGGGATAAGAGGTGGAGTGCAGTTGGTATCACTCTGCATGGGACACTAGCCAGCACTACAGAGGAGGCATCGGCTAATGCAGCTATTGCTCCCCACTACAGCTCCAACTTTACAAATAATCTCTCTGCATCTCACTCTGTTTTATGGTCTGGGCTGGTGGGTCAGCAAGCCCAGACCGTGATCTACCAGTCACCTGTCCGCTATCTACTGGTACTGACCCCCATTCTAGGCAAAGCCATTCCATGCGCACCTTACTTGGGCCCTTTCTTTCTGCATGGCTTCCGCAACAGTTTAGAGTGATTTTGATTTGTCAGTGCCAGCATAGAGCATCACTCTGATCTGTCCTGGAAGTGCTGTATAAAGAAGTGGGAGAAGAGCGGGGATTTCAAATCCCTGGACCACTGCACTGGCTGTGTGGGCACTGACAGCTCTTCACCCACAGAGGTAAGAACAGTGGGAAGTGTAGGGTGCTAGTTCGCCTTTTCATGTTTTCTAAAAAGATGAACTAACCATTTTCAAAGCAACAGAATCACTGGAGCCCCCCCCCCCCCTCCTCAGCAACGTATACTCACACTTCCCTCATTCCCTTACTGCTCCTTTTGGCCTTTGAAATTGAAGAAAGTACCTAGTACTTGCCCCTTTTTCTCTTATTGGTGCTTGTTAAATGTCCTATTGTTGTCACATGGGGGTAGGGAGGGCAGACTTGCTGTATACTTGGTGTGGGACAGTGACATCACTCACAAGAAAGTAATAGGCCTGGAACTGCATGCACAGCATAGATGGAGGGTCTGCATGACTGAGTTGCTGGGCAGGCTACACTCAGGCAGTTAAAGCCGTTTGGTTTGAAAGTGTGGGTAGGCTTACCTTATTGGATGACCAAGGGGGGTATGGTGTGGTTGGAGTGTGGCACCAGTGGTCTAGCAGAAGGGTGGGAGTTGCTAGTTGGTCAGTGGGAGCCAGGTCAGTGACGAAGACACTTGCCTGCCCTCCCTCCCCTCAATTTTATGAAGTTTGCAAGTGCCATTTTTTCTCCTATGTGTCACGTACATGGTGGAAGAGTCTGGCTTGCGCAGTAGGCAACCTCCCTTACTACCCTGACTCGGGAACCCCTGGTAGAGCAGACAGGTGGCTCGGGAGTGCAGGATGGCACGAGGGTCGGACTGGGTCACGGGTGTTGGTAGAAAGTCCGTTGGTGCACTTGTGCACTTGAAGCGTGGTCGTACAGGCCGGGTCGTGGAATGGGCTGGCGGTGCGGAACAGGAGGAGCAGGCAGGTGGATGGTCGGGTCCAAGCAGGGTCGTCAACAGGCAGGCAGCAAAGGTACAAGAGGATCAGGCAAGAGGGTGGTCGTAGGCAAGCCGGGGGGGGTCTGTGCAGGCAGAAATCAGCAGGGTCAGGCAAGCCGGGTCACAGAAACAGATAATCAGATTACAGGTTGCTCAGGAACACACACTCAATGCTGTAGATCAGACAGTACTTGCTGCAGGGTGCACTCAGCTTAAATGGAGCCATTTGGCGCCGTTTCCGGCACGTGCACGCGCTAATACACATAGGCGCGCAAATGCACAGAAAAGCGCCAACAAGTCCCTTTTGACACCGGATTTCTTCTAACACTATGGTTGTTTTTTCTTAAAGGGGCAATGGGTGCTATAGGGTGGCTGTTGCTTGGGGTGTTCTATGCATATGGGTTTGGGTTCGAAGGTGGAGTGTAAGGGGCCGGGCCCACCTTGGTATGGGTATACTTTCCGTACCCAGTGAAGTCAATAAGGGGCTATCGATCATCGGGCTGCATCAGGTGGAAAACTGGTATCAAATTGTCCCCGAGCCGGTGTAACTGTGGCTGGGGGCCGGGATAGGAATGTGGTGGTTAATACAGCCGATGCAATAGAGGAAAACATGCCTTCATTAACTTAAGACTCAAGGACAAGTCAGTTAGATACATTATGGTTGAGACAATGTTGTCTATGTAGAATGGAATTAATATGTTATTTTGTTATTTATGGTTTGTTAATCAAAGGCTGCCTTGGCCATTTAACCAACGTGAATTGCCATTTATAAATGACAGCTGCTTTAAGTGGATGTATCAGGGTTACCCCGGAACCATTTTTTAGAACAGGCGGCTGGCTATCCGGTGATAATGGCCGATTCGGTTCAGGAGCCGCTTGGTCGTTATCCCAGGCAGTGGAGGGGGAGGGGCTATCCCCCCCGCCGCTCTTCTCCAGCCTCCCATCCCACCGGGAGACTGGAGCTCCGTTCCTTGTGGAAGCCAGAATCGGCTTTGATCAGGACTCCGTCATACATTTCCGGAAGCGATGTCACAGGGTCACTTCCGGTTTACTTGGCGGCTAACGGCGCCGGTTTTAAAAAAATGACAGTAATTCAGAAGTGCCATTTTTGCCGACCTAAACACTGAAGTGTAAAGGAGGGATGAAAAGTCTTTTAGACCCCCCATCCCCCATCCCCCCATCCCAAGAGTATCTGTCACCATATATTACTATCACAAGGGATGTTTATATTCCTTGTGATAGCAATAAA
The DNA here is from genome assembly GCA_018402905.1 of Glandirana rugosa. Lineage (NCBI taxonomy): Eukaryota > Metazoa > Chordata > Amphibia > Anura > Ranidae > Glandirana > Glandirana rugosa. The sequence continues at coordinate 737,380 of BLSH010084869.1, read as the reverse complement.
AGTGATCAGATTTTTTTTAAAGGAACAGTGGTAAAAAAAATAAATAAATAAAAAAACTTAAAAAAAAAAATGTTTAAAGCACCACCATCCCAGCGATTTCTTGTAAACAACAAGTTCAAAGAAAATGCATATGTAAGTCACACCTGCATATGAAAACGGTGTTCAAACCACACATGTGTGTGATCACCAAAGTGTGAGCAATAATTCTGCACCTCTAACCTGGTAACCGTTAAAATTTTTTAAAGCGTCGCCTACGGAGATTTTTAAGTACTGGAGTTTGTCGCCATTCCGCAAGTGTGCGCAATTTGCAAGCGTAACATGTATGGTATCTATTTACCAAAAAATGTAAAAAAATTGGGCTAACTTTACTGTTGTCTTATTTTTTAACTCAAAAAGTGAATTTTTTCCCAAAAAAATTGCACTTGAAAGACCGCTGCGCAAATACCGTGTGACAAAAAGTATTACAATGATCGCCATTTTATTCTCTAGGGTGTTTGAAAAATATACATATAATGTTTGGGGGTTCTAAGTGATTTTCTAGCAAAAAAAGAAAAGATTTTAACTTGTAAACAACAAGTGTAAAAAAGGGCTCTGTGGCTTAAGTGGTTAAATCCAAATTATGTGGTTTTGTCATTATTGAGGTAGTCGGGTGGTATGGATTAGAGAAGTAAGGTCATGGCAGTCGCAATACCTCAGTCTCAGAAATAGGTTCAGATTCACTTTTCTGGAGTTAGGGTACAATCTAGGTGTCAGAAAATGGCCATTTCCTTCAGAGGCTTCTCATCCAGGTACTTTTGCTTTACGGGGGGGGGGGGGGGGGGGGGGGG
>BLSH010084869.1:709500-734171 GCA_018402905.1 Glandirana rugosa | reverse complement strand
CTTTTTTTTTTTTTTTTTTTTTTTTTAATTCTTTTATTGTGGCAAAGTATATCATACAACTGACATCGGATCGAGATCCATTACACATCATCAATCTGAACAAGAAGGCAGGACCACCACCAAGAAGTGGCGTGCCTCGAGCATCAATTATATACACAATCCGCAGAATTTGTTGATCGATTCAAAACATCTTTGTATATTTAACACATTCTGTGCCAGTAATAATCACTTGGCCTCCCTGGCCCAGGAGTGTAAATAGCAACAAACATTACTGTGAAATGTCAACTAATAAAGTAAGGTACAAGTAGAGAGAAGAGCAGTCAGACATGTAGTTTAGCAACATATTCCATTACTGTGATCTGTAAATGAATATCTGAGAGTTCTGCTCTTCTGAGTAGTCTGCTGTGTTTACCTTTTCATGTATAGCAACTTAGCAGAAGAGTAGGAAAAGAAGAAGGGTGGGGTGGGGAAGAAAGAAAAAGAAAAGGAAAAAAAAAGAAAAGAAAAGGAAAATATTTTTTTTTCTTTTTTCCCCTCCCTTTATACCAGCCTAGAGGGTCCTCTCCTGAGAGATAATCCACCGTCTGAATATCCTATCGGAGCTGTAACTCAAAAATTTAACTCCGTGGAGACTCAGAGCAGGCCACCCCACGAAGGTAAGCCTCTGTACCTGTGAAATATCTCCAAGGTCTCCATTTGTTCCTAAAATGTTATTCTGTATTATAAAGAGTAGCTGTAAGTTCTTCCATACGGTGGATATGGTTGATTTTTGAGTACCACAGGACCCTGGACGGGGGTTGCAATTGCCTCCACAATGCCGGGACACATGCCCTCGCTGCATTGAGAAGCTGCATCATGAGTTTTCTTGTTCTTCCGAAGGGGTCTCTCCATCAGGTGTAGCAAGCAAGAGGCCGGGTTATCATTCAAGTCTACCGAGGTCAAATTTTTGATAGTGGATTTCACCTCCCCCAAAAAGGACGTACTAAGGGGCAGGACCAAAAAATGTGGAGGATCGTGCCTCCCTCATTTCCACACCACCAACATGTGTCGGGCAAAGCCCTATCCCTCTGGTGGAGTATGTGGGGTACACTATACCACCGAGATAACATTTTATACCCGACTTCCTGATAGTGGCTTACAATAGAGGATTTGTGTGCCAGTAGGAGGATTTTTTCAACTAGGCGTGGGGTAAACTGCATGCCTAGGTTCTCTTCCCAACGGTGAACAAAAGTCGATAGAGGTTCATCCGCATTAGCTGTCAGATAGCCATAAAGCAGAGAGAGTGTGTGCATGGAAGGTTCACCCTTACTATAAAAAAAGCCTTGAAGGGAGTGAACTCACGTGGGCTATATTGCGCTTTCTGAAGGGCCTGCAGGAAGTGTCTAAGTTGGTTAGCACTCTGAATATCCAGTGGCGGATCTACGAGCCCAGCGATACTTGCGAGAGTGGGAAGCCTACCCCGTGACCACACATCTGCGACCCGAGACCTCCCCGCTAAAGCTAACCACCGTACCCCCTGCTGGTGATATCAGGGATAAAATCGGGGTTACCTATGATCAGGGTCATGGGAGAGCAGCGGCAAAAGCTCCGAAGTGCGGAAGCTCAACCATACCACCTCAAGTGTCGCCCCTATCAGGGGGTGGATCCTCATGTCCTCTGGGGGTATAGAAGTGAACCAAGAGCGGGACAGAGTCATCTTCAATCTCCATCGCCACCCACTGCTTAACATCTGCATTGCATTGCCAATCTATGGCCCTCGAGAGATGCACTGCCCTGTAATACCCGAAGAGGCAAACCCTATGCCCCCTTTAACCTTGGGAAAGGACAAAGTGTGCATTTTTATCCAAAGCTGTTTGAAGAACACCAATGGTACGCGGACCGGTATCCCCTGGAGGATGTACAGGATCCTAGGGAGTATTGTCATTTTTACCGCTATGCAATGCCCAAACCAAGTCAGTGTCTGCCAGTGTTGAAGTTCTGCTTTCAATTTGTAAGTAAGGGTACTAGGTTGGAAGAGTATAAATTAGCCAGGTCAGGAGTAATGTTAATATCCAAATACCTTATGGAGGTAGACGCCCAGCGGAACGCAAAAGATGAGCGCAGGTTTTTGACATCGGGCCCTGGAACCGTTATGTTCAACGCTGCAGATTTGGCCAGATTTATCTTAAAGTTCGACATTTCCCCATATACCCACAAGGCCTATAAAATATTGGGTAGAGATATCTGTGGGTTGGAGACAAAAAAAATTTAATTGTCTGCGAACGCTTCAATTTAATGGTGCTTCTGATGGAACACAGAAATGGCTCAAGCGTCAAGATAAAAATGATCGGAGACATCCATGCCTCGTCCTGTTCCTTAAATTAAAGAAGTCTAAACACCAATCATTTACCCACACAGACATCGAGGGGGAGGAATAGAGGGAAAGAATCCATCCGAGCATGTTCGGACCTATGTGAGACAGGGTGGCCCGCATAAAGTGCCAGGCCACCCTGTCAAATACTTTTTCTGCATCGGTCAAAAGCAGGAGGAGAGGCGAGAGGCATGCATGAGATTGAAAACCCTGGCGGTTTTGTCCCTCGCCTCTCTAGATGGCACAAAGCCCGCCTGTTTAATATGGACAAGCTGCGGGATGTGCGGTAGGAGTCTATTCAACAAGATTTTAGACAAAAGCTTTAGGTCTACATTAAGTAGCGCGACAGGACGGTAATTCCCACACTGGGATGGATCCTTTCCCTCTTTGTGAATCAGCGAGATGTATGCCCTCAGTGCATCCACTGGCATGCCTCCTTCCTCTATCAAGGTGTTATATTCTGTGAAGAAATGTGGGGTCAAGGTAGAGAAGAAAGTTTGGTAGTATGTCAACGTAAAGCCATCAGGTCTGGGGGCCATGGCCATACCTAGTTCCTCTGCAGTGATCTCAGTCTCCAAGGAGTCTCTAACCTCCTGAGGTAACGTGGGCATACCTGATTCTCTGATGTATTCCCCAGCCAACTCTGTCTGGTTTGTGACTTCTTCACGTGTCAGATTGGGGTGCAAATTATACACCTTCTGGTAATAATCAAGAAATTCCCACGCCATCTCTTTGGAAGTGTTCACCTTATGTCCCTGTCTGTTAGCAATATAAGGTATAAAGGTACGTTTCCTCGGGCCATGAAGGGGTTTTGCTAACATGGAGCCTGGTTTATTTCAAAATTCAAACAGGGCATGCCTGGCCCAGGCCAGGCATTGTGTCGTCTTTTGGTAGAGCAGATCGTTCAAGGCCTCCCTCGCCTTCAACAAATCCATAAGGTGAGATTCCGCCAATGACTGTTTATGTTGTAGCTCGAGGAATTGCACTTGTGAAATTAGCGTGTCTATCTGCCATTGCCTCTCCCACCTCCTGCGAGCCCCTATCCGGATCAACACACCCTGCACCACACATTTATGTGCTTCCCAAATAGAGGCTGGCTTCAGGGATGTGTTGTTATTCTCTAAGAAATAGTCTGAGAGGACCTTATCTAGTTCCCTGCGTATCTCTGGAATCTATAATAAGGACTTAGAAACATAGAAACATAGAAAAGTGACGGCAGAAAAAGACTGAGTAGTCCATCGAGTCTGCCCCTTTTTATTTATTTATTTTTTTTTTTTTTAATTTTTTTTTATTTTTTTTTTTACATTAACCTTGTTGTCTGACTATGGATTTATGTTTATCCCAAGCATGTTTGAAGCCATTTACTGTTGACTGTCTCACAACCTCTGTTGGTAGTTTATTCCAATCATCAACCACCCTTTCAGTAAAATAATACTTTCTAAGATTAGTTTTGAACTTCCCCCTAGTTAGTTTGAGGTCATGTCCCCGTGTTCTTGATTTTGGTTTCATATTGAAAAGACTGCCCTCCTGAACCTTATTTACCCCCTTGAGGTATTTAAAGGTTTCGATCATGTCTCCCCTCTCCCTTCTTTCCTCCAGACTGTACTTATTAAGCCTCCAAGTAAGGGGGTTGGACGAGGCTGCTTCCAGGTGCAAAGTCAAATGGATTGGAGCGTGATCGGAAAAGGAGATAATGTCAAGTTGAGAGAAGGTTACCAACAGTAAGTCCTTGTGGTGGATCAAGAAAAATCAATTCTGGAGTAAGTGCGATCCACTGAGGAATAATAGGTATAGGTAGGAGTAAGAGGAGTAAGAGAGATGAGAAGCCCCTCACGAGACGACAAGTAACGGCTCCGGGGAAAAATTAAAATCTCCACCTAACAGGAAGATTCCCTCTCGGAAGTCCAGTAGAGTAGGCACCAGGGACCTCAGAAAGTTGAGCTGATCAGAATTGGGGAAATAAATGTTAGCCAGGGTCACTGTGGTACAGTGGCAGCTGGTGAAATTTTAGGATGGGGGGGCCACACCCCGCCCTTCCTTTTTGACCCCTCCCACTTCTCATAAGCTCCAACCCTTGTGTCAGGAGTATACAGCCCAGCAACACCAGATAGGGTATACAGCATCACCAGTTAGGGGTATACAGAGTCACCACATAGGGGTATACAGAGCCCCAGATAGGGGTATACAGAGTCTCCAGATAGCAGCATACACTTGCAGAGCACCAGATCGCAGTATACAGAGTCAGCATATGGCACTATACAGAGCCCCAGATAGAGGTATACAGAGCCCCAGATAGCAGTATACAGAGTCACCATATAGCAGTATACAGAGTCACCAGATAGGGGTATGCAGAGTCACCATATAGCAGTATACAGAGCCCCAGATAGCAGTATACAGAGCCCCAGATAGCAGTATACAGAGTCACCATATAGCAGTATACAGAGTCCTGGATAGCAGTATACAGAGTCACCATATAGCAGTATACAGAGCCCCAGATAGCAGTATACAGAGCCCCATATAGCAGTATACAGAGTCACCATATAGCAGTATACAGAGTCCCAGATAGCAGTATACAGAGTCACCATATAGCAGTATACAGAGTCCCAGATAGCAGTATATAGAGCCCCAGATAGCAGTATACAGAGTCACCATATAGCAGTGTACAGAGCCCCAGAAAGCGGTATACAGAGCCCCAGATAGCAGTATACAGAGTCACCATATAGCAGTATGCAGAGCCCTAGATAGCAGTATACAGAGTCACCATATCGCAGTATACAGAGCCCCCGATAAGGTATACAGTTACCACATCGGCTCTCTAAAGCCTAGCACCAACAAGCAAGGCCTATGGGTGGGGAGTGGGAGCCTGACTCTGTAAGGCACTAGGAGATGTACAGTCAGGTAGGCGGAGAAGAGCCTATTCTATCTGGTTATCAGGAGCCTCAACCGACAACTTAAGCCACGTACACACAATGCGATGATCTTATGAAACTGGTCGTACGACCGCTTGTTGTACGATCATACGAATGTTAGTACGTGCGATTAGAACAGCCGATGTACGACGGTCGTACAACAGAAGTTGGATGAGCAGAATAGAAAACTTTGGTTGTACGACAAGCGTTCGTACGACTGTTGTACCGTGTGTACAGAGAAGTTGATCCAACAAGTTGTACCTGCAAAAACCGCATGCTCCAAGTCAGGAACAGCCGGAAGTGTCCGTTCGTGTAAACTTACGTTTCTATTTCACAATGCATATTCGTTCGTCTATCGGCAATTGAATTCAAATCGCGAAATGCTGCGCACATTAGCAGCTTTTTCAATGGGATAATAATGAAGATGCATTGCTAGTCATACTCATTATTATTATTATTATTATACAGGATTTATATAGCGCCAACAGTTTGCGCAGCGCTTTACAATAAAGAAGGGACACAGTACAATTACAATACAGTTCAATACAGAAGGAATAGGAGGGCCCTGCTCGTAGAGCTTACAATCTAAAGGGAGGGGGAGGTGGTACAAAAAGGTAATGGCTGCAGGGGATGATCTGATAGAGCTGGCTCAAGTCTTAGGAGGAGGTGGGGTAGGCTTCCCTGAATAAGTGAGTTTTCAAGGATCGCCTAAAGGTGGACAGGGTGGGGGCTGACCGGACATTCTGGGGCAGGGAGTTCCAGAGGATGGGAGAGGCTCTGGAGAAGTCCTGTAGGCGAGCATGGGAGGAGGTAACAAGGGAGCTAGATTGAAGGAGGTCTTGGGAGGAGCGTAGAGTACGATTGGGGTGATATCTGCGGATGAGATTGGCGATGTAGCTGGGGGCAGTGTGGTGGATGGCCTTGTATGTTGTGGTTAGTATTTTGAATTTTATACGGGGGGGTTGGGGAAGCCAGTGAAGGGATTGGCAGAGCGGGGCAGCAGACGTGGATCGGTTAGTAAGGTGTACAAGTCTGGCAGCAGCATTCATGATAGACTGAAGAGGGATAGCCTGTGTAACGGTAGGCCGGTGAGGAGGGAGTTGCAGTAATCAAGTCGGGAAATAACCAAGGAGTGAATAAGTTGTTTTGTGGCGTCATTAGTCAGGAAGGGGCGAATTTTTGAGATGTTGCGGAGGTTGAGGCGGCAAGATTTAGCCAGTGATTGGACGCCCAGCACCCTGGTATGTGTGGAAGGACCAATGGTTGTGCCATTGATCTTAATGGTAAAGTCATGAGGAGGGGACAGAGGAGGAGGAAATATTACAAGCTCAGTTTTAAAAAGATTGAGTTTGAGAGAAAGATTGAGTTTGATACTCATGTTACGACTGAAATGAAAGACAGCTGTTCTGTAGTGATATTAATAGAATTTGGATTATTTTTAATCTCTCTTATTCTATTTAACATTTCCCCAATATCTTTATCTCTGAAATATAATAATTCCTATAATTGAATTTTTTTTTGTCCCTTGCTATTTGTTCTAAGATTTCTTTTTAATGTAACTGCCTACTTCAGACCTGACATTTTCTTCAAAAAACTTAGGCAAGTATTGTTATTTGCATTATTCTTTATTTTTCAAGCATAAAGAACAGAAAATAAATTAGAAAAGCAATTTTTCAGCAAATAAAAAATAACAGAAAAAAACTGTATTATTCACATCAAAATGGGTTAAAGAATAAACAAACGAAATGAATCAAAACAAAAATACAGAAAAATAAATAAATACCTCAATGGGGGTATTGGCCATAATCCCCAGACCATGGTTATTGGTGGGGGCCATGGGGAACAAATTGCCACTGGCCTGCATGCTGGTGTGGTGCTTGGGTTGGGTGGTGAGATGGGGTAGGTGGTGGAGGTGGAGGCACATTATCATGGAGCTCTGTGTACTCCGTAATGAGCCCCCTCTCCCCTTTGAAGAGCACCTGGCTTATTAGCTCCTCAGCCCTGCTCTGCTGGTAGGGAGTCATTTTTTTCAGTTTCGCTGCTGCATAGGGAGCGAATGACTCCTCCTGGTCTAGATCCCTCTGGAGGATGTCTGCAGCCTGCTGAAAAAAGGAGGAAGCAGTTTCATCGATATGATGGCTTTTCCTCTTCCTTTTCATACCAACGTGAAGGGGAGGGATTTGTGATTCGCAAAGCTGTGAAGAGCCAGCTGCCTCCTCCTCAGTCACTGTCTCAGTGACACTTTCCTGTGTATAAAAAAAGTGACATTATTAGAATATGATTGTTTGTGTGGGTGATGAATCCAAACAAATTTACATTTCCTGACTGTTGCTAATTGAATAATTAGAAATAACAAACACTACCATTCTGGCACCAGCATTTTGATTTATCCTTAAAATGACTTTAGGCCACAACTGGGTTTGGATATAGAAACAAATGTGTTAAGACTCAAATGTTTGGACAATAATGTTTAGTTATTATCATTGTATTTTATCTTTACAATATGTTCAACACTATACCTGGGTGAAGGGGGCCTCCTCCACATCTTCCTCCTCAGGTCTAGGAGCCGTGGCCTCAGCAGAGGTTGAGGGCAGGGTCGATAGAGATGGCCTCGCCTCAGATGTGTTTCGAAGAAACTGCAGGCTCTCAAAATACCAGAGCTTAGGCACATGCACGTCCGATGCTGCAGCTCCTGACCTCTGGAATTTTTTTGACCTCCCTCCCATATGTGCTCCTCATGTAGGCTATATTGTCTCGGACGTATTTAACATTGGCATTGGGTTTGATCTGTTTGCACAGCTCTGCCAGTTGCTCACAAGCTGCCCGCCTTCGGACCTTGTTGAAATACTCCTTGGTCTTGACATTCCAAAGACATGGGAGTTGAATTGTGGTAGAAAATTGTGTGAAAAAATCATTCATTATGCCTGCAAGACACAAGACAAAGCACAATGCAACTTCATCCAGCATACCTCTAAGCTGGACCCAATCTAGGCCTTAATCCAAGCAGTATAGGCCACTACCCACCTATGGCAGAAGTTCCAGTAGAACCTTCGTTTGTACTAAATAATGAGCGGTTTCCCAAACGTTTGTTCTCCGCGCAACGCTCCTACCTCCGTTTCCTCGAGCGTTCATTCGGGCTTTATACACTGCGCATGCGTACAACTCTGCTCTCAGGTGCGTCGTGACGCTGGGGCGTGAATGGCTTTCCAATCCTTACCAACTCCACGGAACGATACGATTGTTAGGAAACATGGCGGATTCTCGCAGCAGCAGCCAATCCAGCACTGTTTCAGATGGCCTAATGCAAAAGTGTGTAAAAATGTGCTCTATCCCATCAGGGGTTGTCAAGTGTCATGTTTCTGGGGGGCAAGGGGTGTTGCATCAGCGAAACATGTGAGTTGATCCCATCAGGGGTTCTGAGCTGACGCGTTTCGGGGGTGCCCCTTTATCAAAGCTACTTGAGTTTGGATAAAGGGGGGACACCCCCAAAACGCGTCAGCTCCGAACCCCTGATGGGATCAACTCACACGCGGATGCAACACCCCTTTCTCCAAGAAACTCCAGGTTGGAGGAAGGGAGGTTTTCCCTCAAGAAATATGACACTTGACAACCCCTGATGGGATAGAGCACATGTTTACACACTTTGTCGTTTGGCCTAAATATTTATCTGTTTCATGTCTGTTTTTAACCACTTGCCGACCGCCAACCGCAGGTTGACGGCGACAAGATGGCTCTATTAGGCAAATCGCCGTCATATGACGGCGGCTGCGAGATTGTGCACTGTGAGCGCGCGCGTGCCGCCAGAGGCACGCTCGCGCGCTCACTGTGTGCGGGGGGGGGCCAGGGAGCGGGTAGGGCGGACTCGATCTCCGCCGGCTACCCGCGATGCCCCCCCCCCCCGCAGTGAAAGAACGGAGATCCGTGCATGTAAACGCGGATCTCCGTTCTGTGAGAGGGTAAGGACTGTGATCACAGCTTTCCTCTATATGGAAGCCATGATCACTCCCCTCCCCCTGCCAGTCAAACACTAATACAGTTAGAACACGCCCAGGGAACACAGTTAACACTTAGAGCGCCCCCCCAGGTTAACCCCTTCACTGGCAATGGCATTTACACAGTAATCAGTGCATTGTTATAGCACTGATCGCTGTATAAATGCCAATGGTCCCAAAAAAGTGTCAAAATGGTCCGACATGTCTGCCGCAATATCGCAGTACAGCTAAAAAATCGCAGATCACCGCCATTACTAGTAAAAAAAAAAATAAAAAAATAAAAACCCCAGAAATGAATTCTCATCATCCGTAAACGCGGCAACTTTTGCGCAAACCAATCAATAAACACTGATTGCGATTTTTTTTATCACAAATATGAGGAAGAATATAAATCGACCAAAACCGTTGAAAAAAATGTTTTTTTATATTTTTTTTGGATTTGTATTTTAGCAAAAAGTAAGAAATTTGTTTTTTTTCAAAATTGTCGCTCTTCTTTTGTTTATAACGGCGATCAGAAATGACGCAGAGGTGATCAAATACCACCAAAAGAAAGCTCTATTTGTGGGAAAAAAGGACGCAAATTTTGTTTGGGTACAATGTCGCATGACCGAGCAATTGTCAGTTAAAGCGACGCAGTGCCGAATCGCAAAAAGTGCTCTGGTCCTAAAGTGTGAAATCCTTCCGGGGCTGAAGTGGTTAAGATTACTTTTACACATTCAAAAGCACCTCGGAATGTGCGAGTCATTTAAAGCTTTGATACTACCAGTGTGTGGCTTCTTCTTTACTTGCTGTATACCTGTGAATTCCCAAAGTTTATGTATTTACAGAGCAAATGTGCTCTTATATGTGGTCAACTCATGCGAATTTCAGCAGGAAAAGTTTGAAGCAGTTGGGAATGCACCATGTTTTTGTTCTTCATGCATGGAATGCATGAAGAATGAAAACATTGTGTGTGTGTGTATGTAGCAGACCCCCTGCACCCCAAAATACTTAGCGGAAGCTGATATTGTGACCTCATGGAGAAATGAAGGTTAGATTTCACTCTTGGAGCAAGTGCCAAAATAAAACACATATATAGAACATCTCTTATACATATAAAAACGACAGACAAGAGTAGTTAAACCGAATGATTAATTTATAAGGGCAACAAAACATTAAACACGACCAGGAATCATGTCCTGCCAGGACACAGCCCCTTTCCCCACAAAATACTCCATATATTTGACCCAAATCCCTTGCATTCTGGCTGGCCAAGGTAGCACGGCTAGTCTGGAGATCTGCCATTGCATCCAACGACGGACGACCTTCGGCTGATGTCCTAGGGCCTGGCAGGGCTGGATCAATGTCACTGGGCATGGTTGTCATATAACTGGTAGCATTTCTGCGTAAAAAGTTATGGAGTATGCAGCAGCACAATACCACATGATTGATTTTATACAATGCCATTTTTATAGGTGTTAAAAATAGACGTAACCTATTCAACAAAATTCCGAATGCGTTTTCTACCACCCTTCGAGCACGAGAAAGTCTATAATTAAAAATCCTCTGCTCAAGGGTCAGGTTGCGTTGAGAAAATGGCTTCATAACATGTCCAAAACCAAACGCCTCATCTGCAACAAAGATGAAATTCAGACCCTCCACATTTTGGTCTGCAGATGACAAGTTGAGGGTGTCATTCTGAAGCCGCTTGTAAAACTCAGTTTGCATGATGACTCCTCCATCTGAGTTGAGGCCATTCTTCCCCACATCCAAGTACAAAAACTCGTAGTTTGCAGACACAATGGCAAGCATCACAATGCTGCAAAACCCCTTGTAGTTGAAGTAATACGAGCCAGAGTTGGGTGATGGGACAATCCTCACATGCTTGCCATCAATGGCACCCTCGCAGTTGGGAAAATCCCATTGCTGCAAGAACTGAGCAGCAACTTACTGCCACTGCTGGGGATTGGAAGGAAACTGTGGAGAAAAAAAAAAAGAATACTTGCACACCAAACATAAAAATGTTCTTTAACATACAAATGCAAGGGCAACATAAGGCTAGACTTCCATTTCCAGCACAGTGGACAGGTAAGAAGTGTGATAATCCCAAGCTACATACACACTATACTATTCAAATTACATTTTTCAAAGAAAAATCAAACAAAATATATCATATGAGGTCAAATTAGTAGGTAATCAAGCCGGCCCTTGCACTACATGGTTTGAGTAATTATTAAGGAAATGTGACCTACAAAAGATGGAGAGTGTGTATAGGAGATTACATGTCTGGAGATAGATTAGTTTGAAATGCTGATCTAACTTTTTGGGAGCATAGGGATTAGGTTTGACATAATAAGAAGACCTCAAGCGCTCTGCATGATTTGAAACACACAAATAACGTTAAAAAAGTGTGTGTTTTTGCATGGGGTTAATGTTGAAAATGCAGCTGACATAAATAATTGTGACGTTACCAGGCTGAGTGTGTATGGACACAGGTCAACATGCTGGGGAGGTGTGTAGAGGAAAAAAGGAGTTGAAAAAAGCTTAGAGCATGCATGAGGCAAAAGAAGACATTCACAGCATATTGTAATGTTGCTAATTAGGTATTGGCAAAAAGGGAAAATACAATATTATCAAGCAGAAATACATGAAATGTGGTATTAACATGAAACATACCTTAATATAGTCCGTCTGCAGCATCTGTATGATGGCTGAGCATGTCTCAGGAATAATGACTCCAAGAGTAGTAAACTTCAGGTCCTGGAGGCTTCTTCCTGTCGCCAAGTAGCGCAAGGTGGCAATGAGCTTTTGCTCAGGGTTGATAGCAAGGCGCATGCATGTGTCCTGCTTCTGGATATAGGGGGACACCAATGCCAAGAGGTGGTTAAAGCAGGGATCCGTCATCCGAAGATAATTCCTGAAATCATCAGGATTATTCTCCTGGAGCTCCCTGACTAAAGCCATATGACGAAATTGATCATGGTTAAGTAACCAATTTTTGGTCCAACAACACCTCTCCCTCCTTCTCCTACATTGGTTTTGGGTCCAAGCAAGGACTCCTAGACCAACAATAGCAAGATTTTTCTCTCGAGATCTCAACATGGCTAGCTGGCTGACGAACGAACGGTCAGGAACGAACGGTCAGGAACGAACGGTCAGGAACGATCTGAAAGTCGCGAATCAACGCTTACCAAACTTCAACTTATAACATGAAATTAGATGAAGGGGCCCAAAGGGTGGCACACAATAACGGAACTTCCTCCTTATACGCTCGTTGCACGTCACTACGTTCGCTTGGTCGACGATTGGTCGTACGATCGTTTAGTGCACGTCAGTACGCGAAATACAACAGCCAACATACAATTTGGGCCGTTCGGTCGTACGATCGTCGCATCATGTGTGGATGAATAAAGACCCCTTTGTCCACTAAGGAACCCGGCCCTGTAAGATAAAACCGCCACAACCCAACAAACCCAGGTGTCAGCACATATATCCCAGGGCCAGACCTAGGAGCAATAGACAACTCAGCCGGAGCGTAACTCTTAATAAGGTACACACAATATCAGACATATTGTTCCCCAACCTTCCAAGGGGACCCGCCACATCCCCCAGCCACTTGCGAGATAAAAAAGAAAAAGGAGAGAAGAAACCGGGGGAAGGACAAAGGAGTCTATCAACCATAACCACTCCTCCGGGGCCAGCAGCACAGACTCATCCAGCAACCACTGCCTCCCTCGGGGGAAGGGGCATGGACTTTTCCAACAACCCCCCCGGCGGTCACCCCCCGCTTGCTGTCTGCCCAGCACTTACCCCATCTTAGTGACGGGTCAGACAGCGGATGAAGGGCGGCAAGCTGTGTTACAGGCAGTGGCTCCTGTTTCCACTCATAGAGATGCCGTGCGTCTCTTCTCCTTCCTAGGTGTTCAATAGGATCGCCTGTACTTTCAGCCAATCAGGTGATGGCTCTGAAACCCGCTTCCCGATTGGCCTGGGAGGGGGATCAGTGTTGCAACTGTGAATATTCATCCATTCATTATTACACACCATGTTTATCCATTATGGCAGCACATTCTTTTATATGTCAACAGGTTAGGTGTTAGGTGTTTTGGGCATGGGAGCTGGGGTGCTGTTCTGCACCTGGGAGCTGCAATGTGCTCTGTGCATCCTCCCTTTCCCCCCCACTTCTTCCTTCCGCCTTGGCTGCCTTGTAATTGGGCGGGAGGGCGGGGGGATGACGTGTACGTAATTTATTGGCGTCCCTACGGAAGCGTGATTGTTCCAATCTTAGCTGACACAGGGCGGGTTGTTACGCCTTAGCTGGTGCCTCTCCCTGCACACGTCGTGCTAGCGTGACATTGGTGGTCGTCCCTGCACGTGCGGGGCATATATAAGGCACCTCCGTGGACACTCTCTGTCTCGCCACACACTTTCACATGGAGCACTGCACGGAGATTTTTTTTCCTCCATGCACAGTCAAGGTAATTTATCGTACATCTTCCCCATTTTGGTTTGTAGCCTGTACCCCTCTCCCTCTTCACCATCTTTGGTGATCGGGTCTTTTCATGGTGCACATTGGTCTTTTTACCTATTTTCACTCCTTATATTCAGGCATGGATCTTATTTGACCACTATACCCACCCATGCTTTTATTATTTGCATGTTCTCTCTTGGGTATTTACCTCTCACTTCTTGTCACATTTCCCATGCCTTATTTTAGGAGACCCAGGATCATTCCATTTTATTCAATTTATATATTCTTCCACCGTAGATCCAGTTGGCACCCTTTCACCTCCGGTTACTATTCACTTTTCAATAGAGACAAGTGATCTGGGCTTGTGGAGTAATGCCTGTGCCTTATTGCAGGGATAGTGACCACCTCAGCTCCCGGGACAGATGACATCCCTGGCCCCGGCTTCATACACACTATACCTCATTATATTCCATCTTATGTGGGTATTCACAATTGACACTTTGCCTTTTTCCCGTTGTGCTTAGCCCAACAATAAACTCAATTACTCTGTGTTTTTTGTAGATATACCATAGCATCCACCCCTGAAGAAGTGTTTTTACACGAAACGCGCTGGCCATACAGGATGAGGCTATATGCCTGATGGTATTTTATTCATTTACTTATTTACATCTACATTCATCATTTTACTACATCATGTACTAAATTAATTTTTCTATGTGCCGTCCAGTTTGATACATATGTGTGTGTATATATATGAATTTCATCAACTTTCAACCTATTATCTATAGATGCTATCAACTTTTTAGATGTATGTATATATATGAATTTTGACATTTATGCCATGCCTTTGTGCATGTGTATTCATTGTAATTTTTATATAAAACAATATACTCTTGTATATGTATTGTATACTCATCTATGTCAATAAAATATGTTTATACTTTTTTTACCTCATGGGTCGACTGCCTCATTCAAAGTCCCAACTCCCCTTATTTTTTCTAATTGAATTAGGGATGGAGGCACGTCGCAAGACACGCCTCATTTAAAGTCCCAATTAACTCCCCTTTACTCTATATTTCAGCTTGAGGTATCTGGACTCTTAAAATGAATACTTTTTTATGCACTGCACCTTAAAGCCCCCTTTACACTGCTCTGTATCAAAATTATGGTAAAAACTAAATTTTGCCATGTTTCAGATGTGTTTCCCTTGCATTTCTGGTACATTTTTAACCCGCCTGTACCTGTGAAAAATGGACATGTGACTCAAAAACGCACTAAAACCTCAAATCATGGGCGTGTTTTTACCGCAATTTTAGCACAATTTCTATTAATTTCAATGGGAAGCTGCATTTTTGGTGCGGTTTTCAAAACCGTACCAAAGATGCAGCATGCAGGACTTTTCAAACACACCGTACCCACAGTGCAGTGGTGTGAAAAGTCCCTTAGGATTTAAAGGGGAACATTTTTCCTCTGTTTTAGAAAACACAGGAAAAACGTATCAGTGTGAAAGGGCCCTAATGCTTAATAGCCCTGTGCCTGTGTGGGTTTCCACTCCAAAGACATGGTGGGTAAATTGACTGTCTAAATTGGCCCTAGTATGTGTATATATAAATATGAGTTAGGAAACTTAGATTGTAAGCTCCTTGAGGGTAGAGACTGATGTAAATGTACAATATATATATGTGCAAAGCGCTGTGTAAATTGACAACGCTACATAGGTACCTGTAATGGATAAAATAAATAATAGGCAATTAGTCATCCAAAGATAATAAAACCCATTAGCTGTTAAAACCTTTAGCCAACAGCACACATTTAGTTGCTGATGGAGTCTTGCAGCAATATTCTTGAATGTGAAGTAATGGAACACCTTGTCTCTTATCTTCCACACTTGAATGGAGTGTAGATAGACTACAGCTCTGTTTGCTGAAGAGAGAGAAAGCATCAATGCTTGAGTGGCACCGCAAACAGACACCTAGTCACCGGAACATTTCCTGTCATGCCAAACCTTTCTCAACACAAAGCAAAATCTCCACCCTCCAACAGATCTTTTCTATGGGTTTCTGAAGATTGATGTACAGTATCTCACAAAAGTGAGTACACCCCTCACATTTTTGTAAATATTTTATTATATCTTTTCATGTGACAACACTGAAGAAATGCCACTTGGCTACAATGTAAAGTAGTGAATGTACAGCTTGTATAACCTTAAAATAACTCAACACACAGCCATTAATGTCAAAATCACTGGCAACATAAGTGAGTACGCCCCTAAGTGAAAATGTCCAAATTGGACCCAGTTAGCCATTTTCCCTCTCTGGTGTCATGTGACTCGTTAGTGTTACAAGGTCTCAGGTGTGAATGGGGAGCGGGTGTGTTAAATTTGGTGTTATCACTTGTTAGGAACTGCTATGATAACCCTCGGCTATCATCTCTCTGTCAGTCTGCCTTAAGCTTGGGCGCCCAAGGAGAGCCGTCTTCACCCCCAATGATCACAAGCAAACACAAAGCATGGTGAAAAACAGACTCTAATTTTACTGGCATGGTGGGGGTTTTTATACACTTTTAGACAAAGAAATACATAATTCATACAAGGGAGGGGATATGTAATTACGTGTCTTATAGGAAAAAAGAATAGTTGTCTTGTATAGCAGTTATTAATCTTTCCTAAAACCAGGTGTCCTTTGTTACAAAATACAAAGGGTACACTAACTGCAGAATCATCCGCTTTCTCATGTAGAGACTTTACTAGCAACTTTTTATCTGGACAAAATGTTCTCCCCCCCAAGATCCATTCTTCTACACACCAGCCAGAGAAAGGAATGTGGCATGTAGAGGAACAAAACCCTGCTGAGATGAACAGAAAACGTTGTCAGCATAAACTTCTTAAAGCAACATTTACCCTAACAAGATGGAGTAACTAAGGATAATAGGTTTTCTATCATCTACATCACTCTCACTCTCTCATACTGGTTACTGGAAGTTCAACATGGCACCTCATGACAAAGAACTCTCTGAGGATCTAAAAAAAAAACGATGGCCTAATAGGAGATTGCCAAGACCCTGAAACTGAGCTGCAGCACAGTGGCCAAGACCATACAGCGGTTTAACAGGACAGGTTCCACTCAGAACAGGCCTTGCCATGGTCGACCATAGATGTATGAGTGCTGCTAGCATTGCTGTAGAGGTTGAAGGGGTGGGGGGTCAGCCTGTCAGCGATCAGACCATATGCCGCACACTGAATCAAATTGGTCTGCATGGCTGTCGTCTCAGAAGAAAGCCTCTTCTAAAGAGGATGCATAAGAAAGCCCGCAAATAGTTTGCTGAAGACAAGCAGACTAAGGACATGGATTACTGGAACCATGTCCTGTGGTCTGATGAGACCAAGATAAATTTATTTGGTTCAGATGGTGTCAAGCGTGTGTGGCAGCAACCTGATGAGGAGTACAAAGACAAGTGTGTCTTGCCTACAGTCAAGCATGGTGGTGGGAGTGTCATGGTCTAGGGCTGCATGAGTTCTGCCGGCACTGGGGAGCTACAGTTCATTGAGGGAACGACGAATGCCAACATATACTGTGAAATACTGAAGCAGAGCATGATCCCCTCCCTTTGGAGACTGGGCCACAGGGCAGTATTCCAACATGATAATGACCCCAAACACACACCAAAACGACCACTGTCTTGTTAAAGAAGCTGAGGGTAAAGGTGATGGACTGGCCAAGCATGTCCCCAGACCTAAACCCTATTGAGCATCTGTGGGGCATCCTCAAACGGAAGGTGGAGGAGCGCAAGGTCTCTAACATCCACCAGCTCTGTGATGTTGTCATGGAGGAGTGGCAGAGGACTCCAGTGGCAACCTGTGATGCTCTGGTGAACTAAATGCCTCAGGGCTGGTGCTACCATTAGGCAAACTAGGCAGCCGCCTAGGGCGCACTGCTGTTTAGGGGCACCCGGCCGCTGGTTTCCCTCCGCATCTGCATGCTCTGCAGCATGTAACTAACTCAGTCTCAGGCAGCTGCTCCTTTCCAACCGGTAGTGTAATTAGAGGCGCATCGCAGAACTGGAGCTAGCGCTAGAGTAAGCAGAGCTTCCTGTATAGCGCTGCCTCCTGTCACATGGGCAGAGCAAAGGGGGTGGAGTCAGGGGTGAAGCCAATGGGGCAGCAAAATGAGGTTTCACCTAGGGTGTCAAAAAGCCTTGCACCAGCCCTGCGCCTCTCCTTGCTCCCATGCCTCCAGTCCAGGACACCTCCACGTGTTTTTAGAGGGACCCCTCCACACCCTAGCCCAAGCCTAAGGTCACCCCTCCCCCCAGACTTGGAAGCTCCCTCAAATGCCCTGACATCCTAGCACTCTCTTACACCCGAACAACTCCTCCCCAGCTGGGCTGACCCAAGATATTTAAAGAGGCCTGCCCCCTACCAATCCAGATTGGGGATTGGTCAGGGCTCCTTAAAATACCCCAGGCAGCTCCACCTCTCCTCCCCTCCTCTCTTTCCAGAAAACATCAGAACATTGTGGAAAGAAGTGGGAGGTACCAGTGATAAAGAAGTGGGAGGTGTCAGGCCTGCCTAAATGTACCTACTATCAAAAAATCTACACACTTACTCTAGCAGCCTAGAGGGTGCTACATAGGATTTGTAGTATGCATATAGCAGTGCACATGAACTAACTTACAATGTTCATTCCAAACCAACGGAAGTAAGGGGGTAAAAGGAGAGGTTCCAGAGCTCATAGCACTTGTTACAAGGAGGCAGAAAAACACAATGGGGTTGATTTACTAAAGCCTGGAGAGTGCAAACTCTGGTGCATAGAAACACATTGGCTTCCAGCTTTTTGGTCAAAGTTTAACTGAACAAGCTGAAGTTAGCTGATTGGCTTCTATGCAGAGCTGCACCAGATTTTACACTCTCCAGTCTTAATAAATCAACCCCAGTAAGGACTTGTTTAGACTAGCCTCACCCTCTGAAGAGCGATCTGCAAGGGTGTTTAACAGACAGCAAGGAGGCATTATGTTACCTCCTCACTTCCTGTTTTAACACCTAATAGCCCGCACTACTACGCCATACATTGCATGTGGTTGTGGGATGGGTGCGCCATGGTCCCATTCAGTTGAATGGGTCACATTTGGTGGACGGTGCTGCCCAACGAATGTGACTAGGGGATAATTTGTACACCCCTGTCTGCTGCCTTTGCAGATTAAGAGGAAGCAGTTTGAGGGGCTGCTTAAGTGCAAAACTAATCATCATTTATAAATTGCACCGTAGGAAATCTTTTCTCAAGCCAATCTCAGATACTTCTTTAACAGTTTAAAGAGTAACCCTCTGGGTGATATATTTACATTGCAAGGTTTTTAGCAAACTTTGTTGCAGATTCCTACCTTTTGTTATTCTTATTTGGTAAGTAAATATGAATGGGAGAAACATTTTCATTATTAATCAGCTGCTGCACTTCCAGGGTCCTAATGAAGAAAGTGTCAGGCTCCATTCACACCTTGCGATTAGGAATCGCGGGCTGAATCACTGCGATTCCAAATTGTGTGGCGATTGCTGTATAATGCACATTTGGGTTCCATTATAATGCACATTTGGGTTCCATTATCCCTTAACGGCACCCCAAACTTGATGCATTTTTGCCGCAATCTTCATGTGACAGGATCACGACAAACTGTTCCTTTAAAAATTGCGTGAAGCTTGTCGCCCGAAAAGGAGCAGGAACTCTTTGAATGCAGCCTGAGGGTCTGAATAACTTTAGACTTGAGGAGACCTTTGTGAATATCTCACCAAAACTGAAACCTTTTATACTATCTGAAAATGGTACTAAACTAAAAAACAAACGTTTATTATATTGCAGCTTACCAATTCTTAGATGTGTTGGCTACATTTGTTTTTTTACGTTTTTTTTCCCCATTTAGTTTCATTTTTATGAACCACTTGCTTACTGGGCGCTTAATCACCCCTCCTGCCCAGACCAATTTTTGGCTTTCAGTGCTGTGGCATTTTGAATTACAGGAAAAGTAGGGGAATACCGCGCTATTAATATACAGCCTCACCAAACAGTGGAAATTAGTGAAAATTGTTAAAAAATAAATAAACCAAGAATCTATGAATTCAAGTGTAAAATGTGAAGCTGCTGCCTTCACCCGAGACTACTGACACGCAGAAGCCAGAAACAGAATAAAAGCCATATAAAATGGTGTGTTGCTGCTTTAAAAGGTGCAATTAAATATATGCTCAACAAGCCGGATATAATGAAAAGTGCTAGTGAAATCAATAGTTTCAAATACAGCCTAGGATAAATTACATAACATGCATGTGACATAAATGAATGAGCCTATATCACCAGACCAGTGAATAAAGAAGTCCCTTGCGTGCAAAAATGTCCAACCAGAATGAATGAGTAAATAAATAAATAAAATCCACAGAGCGATATTCAGTTGATGAAACAAATTCCTTAATGTAGTACCACGCAGAGACCACTCGGCGGCAGTCTAAATACAGTCCAGTATGGTACTCACCACAGGTCTCTTTTTTTCTATGGAGGGTGTTAGTTGGATCTCTTACCATGCATTGCCTTCAACTTTCAATTCATCCTCGTGGAAAGGGATGACAAGAAAGGATTTCCATGGTGTAATAAATGCTTAAAACGAATATCCATACACACAGATCCACTTACGCTTATAGTTAGAGAAGTCAGACGTATGGTTAGGTGCTTCCGCTGCCGTGGCTTGCTTTCCCCCACCCCCCGCACGGGAGACGGGTGGGAATGCAGCGATTCACCCCCACGGGAGACGGACGGGTATGCAGCGATTCAACACCCCCACTGCAGGAGACGGATGGCAATGAGGCAGCGATCTGACGCCTCCTTACCTTAGGAAGGAGGCAGATCAGGCAGACATGGATCCGGGCTGCAGCTCCTCACTCCAGGGCCATTGCTTCTCCTCCAGGCCAAACAGGATGTGGGTCCTGACTGAGACCCAATTGGTCGGGTGTCCTATGACTTCCTGGCCTATCGGGTCTCAGGAACTGCTTTCTGATTGGCCGGGAGGAGAATCAAGAAGACAATACAGAATATTAATTTGCTATTGTCACACAAGTGGGTGGGCTTGGGGTGCAGTGCTCTGCGCCCCGAGCCCACCCTTTTTTGAAGCCAATTAGAGCCTCAGGCTCTAATCGTGTGCTTAAAAAAAAAACCCCATTGGAATCCAAGCACCCGGTTCCCACGTGTATATAAGGGGGCCGGACGCATGGATGGGTGCAGCACCGCCTGTGTGCCCCCTATGGATGGGCCGCCACTGATGCAAGATGTGTACTAATGAGATCAGCTGGTCAACTCCGTCCCGTGTCATGACCTAAAGTCTATCCAGAAAGCAAGCAGAAGTAATCGAGCAGTGGTTTTTTAACAGCTATGAAGAGAGTGAGGTAAGCGTGTGTAAAATAAATGGAAAGCTGTTATTATTTTTGCAGAATAAGTACATTAATGCTATTTTGGTACATAGGGGAGCTGGAAAATAGAAAAACAAAAAGGTGAACTCATCCTAAGTCAGGTGTCACGGCACCTGGGGTCAGGTGACAGATGCGCACCGCAAAAGTGTGAATCGCACCACTGAAGTGCGAAGCTCACGCTAAGGTTGCGAAGTGCACTACAATGTTGTGGACCTATAGCTGACTGCTGCTAAGTAGTACCGGCTGATACGGTGAGAGGGCCCCCTGGAGCACGGACACTGAAACTCAGGGAGCTAGTGCATCGGTTTCCCCAGGGCGCGGAATCTAAGAGCCAGCAGGTGTTCACCAGAGCCTCTAGTGGTGAGGATGGATTTGGCTGCAACTGGATCCAGGTCGTGGCCCCCAGGGTCCCCTAGCTCACACTCGGCCTGGCCCCAGGTGGTAGAAGGGAAACAGCAGCACAGGAACATTAAGAATAGTCAGAAGAATAGCAAAGGGTCAGAACAACCAGAAGACAGGAGAAACCGAAGACAAGCCGACGATCAAGGTATCAAGCAGGAAGAGATAGTCAGACAAGCCAAGGATCAGAACACGGATAAGCCTAAAAGCAACTGCAGGAGACTAACACAAACAAGCCAAACACGGACAAACATTGATCAGCAATGAGACCTTACACTGCAAGGTATATATCCTGTTACCAATTATGGCCTGGGGTGGAGCTCATCTGAGGAGGGCCTACTAAAGCACACAGGTGAGGGAGGCCCAGCCTCTAACTGGACACATGCAGCAAAGGTAGGCAACAGATAAGACATGAACGTTTGCTTAGGTTTCAAGACAGAATGTTTACTATGGTTTCATGACATCAGGCCAGCTTAATTGAGGGCTATGGGTGCTGCACTTTGAATCTTGACAAATTTTGGGATATTGCAAATAAAGGGTAAATTCCTTACCCTATTTAAATAAGCCTGTTTAATTTCATATTCCAGCATGGCTGCATCCTCCTGTGTCTATAGTAAAGCATGTGTTTCTTTAGGTGTACTGTATATTCCATCAGCAGGTTTTGTGAGAAAAAATGCACTCAATATCTAGAACAGTTCAAGTTTCTGATAACAATATGCACTTGTGAAATATCAATGGCAAATTATTGTCAGTTCATCCGGATCTTAGAGTGTCACACAGCAAAACTTCCAAAGGAAGAAAACTATAAGATTCTTTTTCCTTTGCCAGGTGTAGGAATGAACCTGTAAATCTGGTTGGTAGAGACAGTGAATGCTGTTCTCAACAAAAATAGAGTTAGGCCTCGTTTAGAGGCAGTTGGGCATTTTTTTCAACTGCCCCTGAACTCTCCTCTGTTATCTTATCTGTACATTTACACAGGGTCGTTTAAGGTCGTTTCCAAGCAGTTGAGTTTAAAGGCTTTTTTTGGAAAGCAGGAAAACAGGTTCAGACGCCAGTTCAGAGGCATTTGAAATGCCAACCAGCTTGTAAACGCCGCTAAACGCGCCTAAACGCGGTAACTCGCGTCTAGGACCTTTTCGTTTACAAGCATTTCCATTTAAAAAAAAAAACATTTCTCTTACGTTCACTGACAGACGCAGCTCTTCATAAATGACACGTGGGGTTTTATGTTGTCCTATCAGGAGTGACTAGGCAAAACAGATGCAAAAGCATCAGGGATAGGCTGGCCCCTCCCATGGGGGCCGTCCTCACCTGAGCCTATAAAACCCCCTGCTGGCCAATAGCATTCAGTTTTGTTTGCCTAGTGCGAAGGAGTTGACTGGTTTCCCTCTGGGACCTGCGTTTTCTGCATGTAAATTTTCTCTGAGGAAAAAATGAAGACTTCTATCAAGTAGCCGGCTTTGGCATAGAGCGGATATCACGAATCCAAAGCTTTGCCCTGCCCGGCCACCTCCTGGCGAGCTAACCTGAAATGACAGGGCTACGTCGCTCAGGGCCCGTTCCATGTGGGCGGCCTGTGGCTGTTGCCACTTGTGCCCAGGGTCTGGCTTTTGCCTTTCCAGTGGCCTTGGCCAGCAGCAATCCTTCCCGGGACAAGGGGGGTAAGTCTGCTTCGGGTGGCTACCCGCAACACCCGTCGGACTGGTGAGTGGACCCCTTCCCCGCCTTAGGGCGTGGGGAGCGGCATCCGGGACAGTTAAAATTTAGCGGTAGCTTTTTCCCTGTCAGGGGTGCACCTAGTAATTGGGTTTAGGTTCAGGTAGCAGGTTTTGCTCTGGCCTCAGCAATGACAGCACAGTCTCTTTTTCAGTGCCTCTCCTCGGTGAGCAAATATTTAAGTTGCAATTGTGCGAGGAATAAGTTGCATAAGGTGCAACACGTGGCGGAAGGCCTCCATTATCTGTGCGACTCCCTGCTGGACATCATGCCCATGCTGTCCAAAATTTCAGCCTTTGCTATAATCATCAGACGGGTGTTGTGGCTGAGGTCTTGGTCAGGTGATCAGGCGTCTAAGAAACGCCTCACTGACCTTCCCTTCCAGGGGGGTCATTTGTTTGGACCACAGCTGGACGAAATCATTAAAGATTTCACGGGGGGAAGAGTCTCTTTCTTCCGGAACCCAAACGGCGGGACTTTCGCCGACGACAGGGCCCCTCTTTTTCTGGGCAGAAAAAGTTTTTTCGTGCCTCAGGCACAGCCGGGGCGGGTTCCAAGTCCGGTAAGGCCACGGCTGGATCTGGTAAGAGAACCTGGCAACGAAAGCCCGGTAAAGCGGAGGATAAGCCCTCCTCAGCGTGAAGGGTTGCCCCCGCCCATATCTCAGGTGGGGGGCCGGTTATTGGAGTTTGCGGACTGCTGGACAGCTCACATCTCCGATCGGTGGGTCCTGGATGTGGTGTCCACCGGTTACCGTCTCGAAACTTGAGATAGGCCATTGGCCACCTGTGGTGTAGGTCCTGGGTGGCTAGCCTCTACACTCGACAGGTCGTCAGGCGTTTGAGGTTATTGGCCGGGGGGTGGACTCTATACCCGCCCCCGTTGGGAAGTGCGACTCCTCCCGAATAGGAGGCGAAATGGCCCGAAAGCAACGGTCCAAGAGAATGGTCTAGGTCGGCACCGGAATGGCCTGAACCTTGGGCGGGGCCGACACGGACTCCGTGCTTTTTTGAAAAAGACGGGTCTTTTTCTCCCCGGGACAGCAGCCGCTTTCAGGGCGGCAAACCCAAGGCCTTCTTTCTCTGAGAAGGGGGGCACTTTAGAAATTACTAAAGCAGGTCGACACCAGGTTTGTTTACTGGGGGGACCTTCCCTTCCAGTCACTCCGCAAAGAATCTGCGGACTAGTGGACTGGTTCTGGAGTCGGTGTTGTGGGCAGACTACTAATATCGTTTCCGACTTTAAAACCTGTCGTACCCGTACTACAGGTCGTCCCTCAGCGTGTCTATTACCTCCGGAAGGCGGTGCACAACGTGGAATACGTTGAATAAGGAGCGTGTTAACGTTGAATTTATAAACGAGTGGCTCCTCTCCGTGACTTTTTCTCTGACACGACAGTAACGACTCCGGTCTC
>BLSH010084869.1:689205-699914 GCA_018402905.1 Glandirana rugosa | reverse complement strand
TCGTCTAGATGACTAGGGACAGTGACCCTAGTCAATCTAGACAATACAGGGCCGGTCGGGACGGGGGGGTGTCAATCTTGTGTGGGTCCCTTGTAAACAATTGGGGAAGTGACGGGGGACGACCAATTGGGGAAGTTACGGTTACTGTAAATATGTCATTAGTCACCTGTAAATTTAAAGACTAGCGACTTATTTACAGTAACCAGGGTTTTTACACATTTTTTACAGGCTGTACAGGCGGGGTTATAGCGTCAGGGCTATTTTTAGCGTCTAGCGGCGGTAATGATCATTTTTTATTTATTTATTATTTTTGCGGTATTTAGTTAAGGGTCAAACATCTGCGCTATTGAAAACGCGAAAAAAAAATCGCAATCGGCGTATATTGATTGGTTTGCGCAAAAGTTATCGCGTCTACAAACTGGGAATTGATTTATGGCGTTTTTATTATTTATTTATTTTTTACTAGTAATGGCGGCGATCTGCGATTTTTATCGGGACTGCGATATTGGGGCGGACATGTCGGACATTTTTTACACATTTTTGGGACCAATGACATTTATTCAGCGATCAGAAATTTAAATGTCCATTGATTACTGTGTAAATGTCATTGGCAGTGAAGGGGTTAACCAGCAGGGGGCAGTGAAGGGGTTAACAAATGTTCCCTGGGTGTGTTCTAACTGTGGGGGGGCGGGGCTAGCCGGGACATAACATATCTAATTGATCCCAGTGACAGGGATCAGTAGATCTGCTATGTCCCCTGTCACAGAACGGGGAACCGCCGTGTTTACAACGGCGGTTCCCCGTTCTGAGGCTCCTAAAAGAGATCGGCAGGTCTCGGGCGGACATCGAGTCCGCCCGAGCCACGGGCACGCTCGCGCAGCGTGCGGCGCGCGCGCGCGCCGCCGCTGCCGCCAGGGGGCTCGCCTGGAGCGTGCGCAGTGGAGGACGTCCATGGACGTCCTCCGGGCATTTCAGATCCGCGCTGGAGCCGTACTTCGGCAATAGCGCGGATCTGGAATGGTTAAGAATGCTAAAATGTGTAATCTTTTCATATTTTGGTAAAATATTTTTTTTCTTAGTAACTTTCACTTTCTGAAGTCCATCGCACAAAAATATTTTACCAAACTCACACAGGTGTCTTTACAAACCACAAACAATACCATTGCGTCTGCACAATGTAAAAGGAGTCACAATTTTATATTTTTTATATTTACAAATGATCCTAATTTGAGCTAAAAAAATGTGTTATGTGTACCAACATCTGAAATAAAAATGTAGTTTCCAAAAATCAGAGGGAAACATCACTATTCTACACTGACAGCACCAAGAACCACCAAATATCACAGAATAAATTAAAAAGAATAACTCCTGACTAATGTAATTCCATCACCTATATGTCCAAAGAAATGCAGTATATATGTGTAGGAAAGTTCTGTCTGTATCAGCTCTGTGGCTCACAAGATAACACAGCTGCCTAACATAACTCAGTTCCTGGGTTTGAATCCCAAACATGCCACATCATGTAGAGAGGTTGTTGAGACGTTGAGATATTGATTTGCATAAGAGGAGAATAAGACTGCACGTAAGGCTGTCCAAAAAAGAACCACATTATAGCCTCCGGGGTGTAAAAAAGACGTATCAACCAAGTACAAAACGTTTATTTAAATTTAACAAATTGGTAAGAATAGGACATACTTTTTGTTTCCTCCATCACCACACGAAAATTAGCATAATAAACATATCCTAAAACAGGAAAGGGTGGTAATGTGTGATTGCGCAAAAACACATCGTAATGCAAAAAACAAAAACAAATTAAAAAGTCCGGACATCACCCACTCGCACATCCATCCCACCACACAATCATTTAATGAATGAACCACTGAAAGTGGAAATAATCCCAAGTGTGTATGGGGACCTCTGTCAATAGAAAGGGCTGTCAGTCTCGCTTGCGCCAAAAGGCCTAAACAGGCAATTAAACCTACAAGTGTTCCTGTATAATGTATAAATATGGTCTTGGAATTTTACTTACCTATTTTTTAATTTTGTAATCCCCTTCCTGTGTTTGCTGATTACTTGTGTTTTTTGGTCTTTTGGTTTTTGTTTATTATTTTTTATTAGGTTTTTCTTATTCCTTTATTCCATTTCCTCTTTTCTCCTCATTTTCTTTTAAAAAATTTTTGTGCGGTTATCTGCCATTTACCACAACCTTTCTATTGGGTGCCTTGTCCACCGTCTCTACGTTGATTTGAATGTTTGCATGACTGTTTTTGAGTGTCCCCGCCCCCACTTGCAATCTGCATGGCATTGGCTTGTGGGGTGTATTTAAACGTTTTGGCCTCCAGGGGGGCGCAAGTCCTGAGGAAGCTGGTTGACCCAGTGAAACGCGTTGACGTCATGCCCAGCATCACCCCCGCTTCTCCTAGCCTCTGATGTCTGTGGCAGTGCTGGGCCGCTCAGCACACGCCGTACGTCGGCTTCTTCCTTCATTGCTGACCACGCTCGGACTGTCTATGGTGGGTTAGCAACACTGCAAGGCTGGGTTGAGGCTGCATACCTTTTGGGACTTTCGCGACTCGACCAGAAGAAGGATTTTGGGGTTTTGGTTTTTGGGAGGACCCCTATGCATTTATTTTTTTACTCTGGAGGGGGGTTCCCCTTAAAAACCATACCAGGCCCTTTGGGACTGGGGGGGGGGGGCCTTACGCAATTTTTAACAGGGATTTTTATCTATATTGCCGGGAGCCGGCATTACAGCCGCAATCAAGTTTAAATGGCTTCTTTTCCTTGAAAAATGTCATTTTGCGGCGGCACTGTTCTACACATCACAGAGATGCGCCACTGTAGAGGCAGACCAAGGACACCCCCAGACATGATATTTAAAGGAATTTGACATTTTTGGAGTGTCATCTTAAGTATTATTAAGATCACTGCTCCTTTAAAAATGATTGTTTGAATAAGTTTCTTTTTCAGTTGAGATATGTCCCCCAGGGCAGTACCCAGGTCCCCATACACTTTTTATGGCAATGAACGTGCATACGCGCTTTAAATGGAGGAATTTGTATGTTTCAAGTTTGAATCCCATTGATGGCCAGTGTTCGGCATATGTGATCTGAGAGACATGTTTCCAGGCAAATAGAGCTCTGTTCTGTTTGCATTTCCTCCCAGTTTGTGAGAGTTGAAGTCTTAATTGCCTTTAAATGAGAGGTATTTTGA
This sequence comes from Glandirana rugosa, assembly GCA_018402905.1. Classification (NCBI taxonomy): domain Eukaryota; kingdom Metazoa; phylum Chordata; class Amphibia; order Anura; family Ranidae; genus Glandirana; species Glandirana rugosa. Next base: position 696,701 of record BLSH010084869.1, on the reverse strand, counting down.
GGCACTGCTGGAGTAGATTTTGGAGCTATAGTAAATTAGCCCCACGTATAGCAAAGATACATCACGTGATGTCACTTGCCATGCAAGAAATGTAGCAATTTTTGTATCACACATCCTGTAGGAGTGTTACCATTTAACCACTTGCCGACTGTGCCATATAGAAACACGGCCGCTAGGTGGATCAATTGTTCTGGGGGGGCATACTATAACGTCCTCCCAGATTCGTGCTCCCGCGCGCCCCCTGGGGCGCGCACTCGGGAGCATCTGTGACCGCCGGGTCAGAGAGACCCGGCGCATTACGGTAAATGGCCACTCGCAGTGGCCGCTTACCACGTGATCGCTCCGTCAAATGACGAAGCGATCAGATGTAAGCAAGCCGGCGGATGTCCGTCTTGTCTCTCCCCTCTCCGCACTGATTGGTGCAGTGTGAGAGGAGAGGGGGGAGAGATTAGAAGCAGTGGTGCTGTGGGCAGGATCTGTACTGCCTACAGCACTGCTATTTGCCAGTCTGGGACCCCCCATCCATCCATCCAGCCTCATCCATCCAGCCTCATCCATGCTCACCCATCCAGCCTCATCCGTCACCCATGCATCCGTGCTCACCCATCCGCGCTCACCCATGCATCCATGTTCACCCATGCATCCGTGTTCACCCATCCACCCATGCTCACCCATGCATCCGTGTTCGCCCACCCAGCCATGCTCACCTATGCATCCGTGCTCACCCATCCAGCCATGCTCATCCATCCAGCCATGCTCATCCATCCAGCCGTGCTCACCCATCCAACCTCATCCGTGCTCACCCATGCATCCGTGTTCATCCAGGCATCCGTGCTCACCCATGCATCCATGCTCATCCATGCTCCGCCATCCATCTGTGCTCGCCCATGCATCCGTGCTCACCCATGCATGCATAGGTATGCGCAGCCTATTGCATTAGTGTGTGCACCACAAGAGATAGGTGTGAGTAGTTTATTTTTATTTTTACAATTTTTTTTTTTTTTTTTACAATATTATATTTTATTTTTTTTCCATTTTTTTAGGAGTCCTGCTGGGGGCTTTGGTGAAATATCAGAGGTCTAAACAGACCCCTGATGTCTCACCTTTGAGACAGAGAAAGAGACTGAGGACAGAGATTCCCCGGTCCCCGCCAGGCAGCAGGGGGAATCTGCACAGTTCAGGGGGATTAGGGTGTGCCTAGGCCCACCTGCCAACCTATGTGCGCATGCCTATGATGCTCACCCATTCATGCATGCTCACCCATGCATCCGCGCTCACCCATGCATCCGTGCTCTGCCATCCATCTGTGCTCACCCATGCATGCATGCTCAGCCATGCATCTGTGCTCCGCCATGCATCCATGGTCAGCCATGCATGTGTGTTCACCCATGCATGTGTGCTCAGCCATGCATCCATGCTCCGCCATCCATCTGTGCTCACCAATGCATCTGTGCATAGCCATGCATCTGTGCTCAGCCATGCATCCGTGCTCCGCCATCCATCTGTGCTCACCCATGCATGCATGCTCAGCCATGCATCTGTGCTCAGCCATGCATACATGCTCAGCCATGCATGTGTGCTCACCCATGCATCTGTACTCATCCATGCATCCGTGCTCCGCCATCCATCTGTGCTCATTCATCCCCATCCGCGGCTCATCCACCCCCATACGTGCTCATCCATACCACATCAGTTCTCATCCGTGACACATCCATGTCACTACAGTGCCCATCAGTGCAACTACAGCGCCCATCAGTGCCACTACAGTGCCTCACAATAGTGTAATAGGTAGTCAAATTAGATTTGAAAGTAATGCCCCTAGAACGCCTGATGGTGCTCCCTGCATGTTGGGCCTCTGTATGTGGCCAGGCGGTGTAAAAATGTCACACGTGGTGTCGTTATACTCGGGAGGATTAGCAGAATATATTTTGGGGTGTAATTATTGCTATGTACATGCTGTGTGTTAGAAATATTGTATAAATGGACAACTTTGTGTAAAAAAAAAATGCGTTTTCATTTTCTTTCCACATTTTCTAAAAACTTGTGGAAAAAATGACATGTTCAAAAGACTCATTATGCCTCACAGAATATACGTTTGGGTGTTTACTTTCCTAAATGGGGTAATTTTTTGGGCGTTTCCATTGTTCTGGTGCTCCAGGACCTTCAAAAGTGCAAGAGGTAGTCAGGAAATTATGTGTGTAATTTATGTCCCTAGAACGCCTGATGGGGCTCCCTGGATGTTGGGTCTCTGTATGTGGCCAAGCTGTGTAAAAGTCTCACACATGGAGTATCGCCATACTCAGGAGGAGTAGTAGAATGTGTTTTGGGGTGTAATTTGTGGTATGCATATGCTGGGTTTGAGAAATAACCTGTTAATATGACAATTTTGTGAAAGAAAGAAACAGAAAAAAAATCTTCATTTTGCAAAGAATTGTGGGAAAAAATTACAACTTCAAAAAACTCGCCAATGCCTTTTACTAAATACTTTGGACTGTCTAATTTCCAAAAAGGGGTCATTAGGGGGGTATTTGTACTTTCCTGGCTTGTTAGGATCTCGAAAAATGAAATAGGCCATCAGTACATCAAGCGTGATCAATTTTCAGTGACTGGCACCATAGATTGTAGACTCTATAACTTTCACAAAGACCAAATAATATACACTGTTTTGGGTTATTTTTACCAAAGATATGTAGCAGTATACATTTAGGCCAAAATTTATGAAGAAAAATTACTAGTTTGCAAAATTTTATAACAGAAAAAAAGAAAAATGCATTTTTTAACAAAATTTTTGGTCTTTTTCCATTTATAGCGCAAAAAATAAAAACCCCAATGGTGATTAAAAACCACCAAAAGAAAGCTCTATTTGTGTGAAAAAAGGGAGAAACATTTCATATGGGTACAGTGTAGTATGACTGAGTAATGGTCATTCAAAATGTGAAAGCACTGAAAGCTGAAAAATGGTCTGGTTAGGAAGGGGGTTTAAGTGCCCAGTGGTCATGTGGTTAAGATTACTGGTAAATGCTCCACTGATTGTGAACCTCGAATTAATAATTTTTCTCCCTTCGTTTTCAGATTGTATGTGGAGGAACCCTCCTAGAAGACCTCTGACAGTTGTCCAGACATTCCAGCTTCTTTTGGTTTGTCTGTATGAATCTGGTACAGGTGAGAGGCTGTAAATAACAGTTTAATAATCATTGAATTGCTAGCTCACTTGTCACCCAACTATCAGGGAGAGGAGAAAATACATGAATTGTAGTAGAGAAAATACATGAATTGCCCTTACGGCTTTGGCTTCAAAGCCGGGCGCTCACTGCGCATGCGCGAGTCGCGCTGCAGCTTGTGAATGGCTGGGCGCATCTTCTGGGACCTGTGACGTGTCCCAGATCGCCAGATGGGAGGGAAGGTGAACTTCCTTCCGGCTCCTCGGCGCCAGGGGAGGAAGTGACCCTGGGACCCTGTGAAAACAGGGTCCACGGTCCCCCCCCCCAAAAATGACATGCCAATTATGGCATGTCAGGGGGTTACCTCCCCTTAAAGCGTAAGTTCCACTTTTGGGTGTAACTCCGCTTTAAGCCATGTACACATAGGCTGAACATGAGGCAGTATCGGCCGGTGCAATAGCAACCGGCTGACATTCAGCCAGTGTGTATGGTAGCCAGTCTGACAGAAGCTGGCCAAACATCCAGCTTCTATCGAAGGGGCATGACCAAAAAAGGTCTGCCAATCTGCATCCGATCAGTGCTCTCAGCCAATGCCTGTGAGTGCTGACCGATGTGTCCTGGCATAGGAGCCATCCCCCTGTCAGAACACAAGAGCTCAGCAGGGGAGATGGCTGTACTAACAATGGATAGGTAGTACAGCGGTCCCTCCTGAGCTATTCAGTTTTATTTCCTTCAGTCGGCTGGGTTGAACGAAATAAAACTGCTTGTGTATACTAGGCTTTAGCTGTGCATGCGCTGATCAGTGTACAATCTCAGCATGTCTCTGGTGCCAGGATGAACTAACTCCCGTACACTTGCACAGGAGGTACAACATCCCAACCCAGCTAATCAAGATGTTCAAAGATGCCAAACCTAGACGAAGACCAGTCTAAAATGGTAATGAGAGAGTTGTGAACATCCTATTGCTGGAGGGAGGCTTTGGGAGGACATGGTATTGCTGGAGGGAGGCTTTGGGAGGTAAATGTGCCATAATGTAGATGTATGCGAAAAAGCACACTCACCATGTGTCACGTACCTGGTGGTAGAGTCTGACTTATGCAGTAGGCAACCTCTCTTACGGCCCTGGTTCCAGAACCCCTGGTAGAGTAGACAGGGAGCGCTGGAGCACAGGGGAGCAAGAGGGCTGGATGGGACACAGGTGGTGGTATGAAGTTGTCCCGTAGTCCATGCTAGGCTGAAGAGTAGTGGTGCAGGCCAGGTCGTTAACTTGCGGTCAGAGCGGTACCGAAGGAGCAGGCAATTGGATGGTCGGGTGCAGGCAGGGTCGTTAACAGGCAGGCAGGTGAGGTACAGAAGGAGCATGTTTTAACAAGGTGACATGAAACACCGGATGTACTCGTAGAGATGGAGGGAAGTCCAACTCGTATGCCACCCTGTTGATTTTCCTTTTCACAGGAAAGGGGCCAATGAACCTTGGACCAAGCTTCTTGGACGGGCATGCTAACCTCAAATTTTTGGTTGCCAACCATACTCGATCACCAGGTTGCAAGTCTAATTCCCTGCGCCTTCCCTTGTCAAATCAAATGCCCTCTTGTTGCACTCCTGTGTCCGGGCCAAGGTTTCCTGCAATAACTTGTCAGGAATTCTACGGTTCTTTGTACAGCAGGTACTACACTTTCCGGGATCAGGTTAGGGATAAATGTAGGGTGGTACCCCAGGTTCGCCCAGAACGGGGACTGCTTGGTGGCAGAATCTTCAGTGTTGTTATAAGAGAATTCGGCCATGGACAGCAGGGAGACCCAGTGGTCTTGAAGTAGTGTAGCTCCGAATGTATTGCTCCAGGGTCTGGTTGGTCCTCTCCGTCTGACCATTTGTCTGGGGGTGATAGGCAGAGGACAAGGCTAGTTTGAACATTAGTGCGGAACACAAGGCCTTGCAGACCCAGGAGGTGAACTGTACCCCACGATCCGAGACAATGCTGATAGGAAGCCCATGCAATCAAACTATTTCCTTAATGAATGTCAGACGGTCCACGATGACAAAGATCGAGTTGAATCCCTCGGACGGGGGTAGCTCCACAATAAAGTCCATCGATATATGGGACCATGGTTGCTCCGGGATGGGAAGCGGGTTTAGCAGACCCCATGCTTTTGCTCTTGTGTTGGGCACAGACCGGACAGGCGCTGACATATTTCCGACAGTCCGTGTCAGTGGAAGGCCACCAAAAGGAGCGCGACAGCAGCTCCGCAGTCTTGCAACCACCAAAGTGTCCGGCCAGTTGGTGGTCGTGGCAGAGTTCCAACAGTTCCAGTTAGATGTTGCTGCTCTGGGACGTAGAGTTTATTTTGGAACCACCATAGCCCATCCTTCATTACCAGTCTAGGGTCAGGGGACACGGTTGATCCGGCCAGGGACCGGTTGACCTTAGACAATAGGTCTTCCTGCATCAACAAGAAACTCCGGGAAGGGAGGATGGTGTCCGGCGGTGTGGATTCGTCAGGCTCACTAAACATTCTGGACAGGGCGTCCGGTTTTATGTTTTTCGACCCAGGTCTGTATGTAATATGCAAGCTGAAGCGGGAAAAGAACAGAGCCCATCATGCCTGGTGTGGCTTTAGCCTCTTTGCTGTACGCATGTATTCTAAATTCTTATGGTCCGTGAAGACCATGATAGGGTGTAGAGCTCCCTCCAGCAAGTACCGCCATTGCTCCAGGGTGGACTTGATCGCCAGGAGTTCCCGGTCTCCCACATCATAATTTTTCTCTGGCGCCGTGAGTTTGCGGGATAAAAAGGCGATAGGGTGTAGTGCGGCCTTTGGACCTCGTCTCTGAGATAGGACTGCACCCACCGCTGTCTCAGAGGCATCCACCTCCAGTATGTAGGGCAGAGCCGGATTGGGGTGCTTAAGAACAGGTGCTGTAGTGAATAGTCTCTTAAGCTTCAGGAAGGCCATTTGGGCCTCAGGGGACCAATGGAAGTGGATGCCTTGTTTGGTGAGTTGGGTGATGGGAGAAATCACAGCAGAAAATCCCCATATAAACTTTCTATAACCACTTCCGGACCGCCGTACGTCGTTTGACGGCGGTACTTTGAAGTGGAATACCGTTGTTATGGTAGCAGATAGCTACCATAACCCCGGTATCTATTTTTTCAGCCAGCGATTCTGTACAAGATAAAAGTGGTCTTAGAGGCGGATTCGCCGCGAGATCACTTTTATCAGGGGGGGCACCTCTCCCGCCGCTTTCCGGTCATCTCCGCCGCTTACCGGACCCGCCGGCAGCGGCGGAGAAGATCGGGTCCTTCCCCCCCAGTGTCCGTGAGCCGAGTGAGCGGCTGAAGCCATTCACCCGGCTCCATAACATGGCTGGGCGGAAGCTACGTCACAAGTAGCTTCCGCCCAATGCTCTTAAAGGGGACATTTTTTTTTTCCCCCTGCCATTTTTTTCAAATTTTTTTTTTTTTTTTATGCATTTTAGTGTAAATATGAGATTTGAGGTCTTTTGGACCCCAGATCTCATATTTTGGAGGTCCTGGCATGCTTTTTTCTATTACAAGGAATGTTTACATTTCTTGTAATAGGAAAAAAAGTGATCAATTTTTTTTTTAAAAAAGAAAGTTGTAAAAATAAAAATTAAAAAGTAAAATAAATAATTAAAAAAAAAAAAAATTTTTAAAGCGCACCGTCCTTGCGAGCTCGCGCGCAGAAGCGCGCTGCAAATTTTTTAAGATGTCCAATCGTAAAAACGCAATGTCTCCTCCAGATCCCGATCTTAACAACGAGAGCGAGATTGCTAGCGCCGCTATGGAGTGTACACACCAAACGTGTGGCAAAAGTATACACCCGCCCTGAATGCATACGCAAGCGAAGACGCGCGCTCGAGCGTTCCTGCCACGCGAAATTTTTAAAAAAAAAAAAAATTAATAAATAAAATGAAAAATTAAAAATAAAAATGTTGAAAGAAAAAATTTTTTTTTTAACTAGTGAAAAAAAGGATAATGTTCTTTACATTTGTAAGGAACATTATCTTTTTTCGTACGGTCCTGGAGGTTTTATACTCTAGACCCCAGGTTTTCTGGAGTTTAGAGTATAAATGTGATTTTACGTATTTTTTTTTTTTTTTTAAACTTTTTTTACCGTCCCCCTTTTTTTTTTACAGGGGAAATTCTCGTAACCCGCCTTCGATGAACACTGCATCGAAGGCGGGTCGGTACAATACCTCGGCCCACTTACCGAAGTCGGCGAGTGAGCCGAGTGCCTGTGACCCCCCCTTCCTGGGCTAGAAGAGGCGGCGACGGCCGCCCAGGCCATTCGCCGCCTCTACTGGCCTTTCGCC
>BLSH010084869.1:646095-670841 GCA_018402905.1 Glandirana rugosa | reverse complement strand
CGGCCGCCGACTATGGAACACTAGCCGACACTAGACGAAGTGTCGGCTAGTGTCGGCTGTGAAGCAGATCACAGCCGATCACAAGGTATCAGCCGCCGGCCGGCGGCTGATACCTGTGTCGGTGACAGGCAGTGTTCCCTGGGAACACGCCGCCACCGACACGCACGCGCAGCGCGCTCCCGATTGCGCGCATGCGCCGTGCGAACGGCGGGCGTGCCGTTTGTGATCAGCTGTGACTTCGTCACAGCCGATCACGTGGTGAACAGCCATAACCAATGGCTGTTCACCCCTGTCGGTGAAGCGGCGTGTCCTGGGGACACGCCGACACCGACAGAGCCGGGATGCGCGCGCCCGATCGCGCGCAATCCCGGCTTAAAGGGAGGACGTCATATGACGTCCACCCGCTGGAAGAGCAGGACCGCTCCGCCGTCATTTGACGGTGGGCGGTCCTGAGGCGGTTAAGATGCACATCCAAGAGTTTCTTAAAAATATTCATACTCCAGGAAGCCACCACAAATTGTGGAAACCCCCTGCGCAGTTTAAGGTTAAACCGCCTCTCCTCCAGTCTCATTGTGTGGCCTTGTGTCCTCTTACACTGTTTGAGACTGAATAGTTTTTTTTGTATGCTGGGATCCCCATTGAGGTATTTGTAAATTGTTATCATATCTCCTCTCAAGCGTTGTTTCTCCAGGGAGAATAGATTTAGTGTTTGCAGTCGTTCCTCATAATCGAGGTCCTCCAGTCCCCTTATTCGTTTTGTTGCCCTTCTTTGGACTCTTGGAGTTTTATAAAGTGGTAGGATTATACTTTTATCTCTGGAGTATATCCCTTTTTTATGCATGCTAATATTCTGCGTGCTTTGGTAGCTACAGCTTTACATTGCATACTATTGCTCAATCTGTCATCTACTAGGACCCCCAGATCTTTCTCCATTCTCAATTCCCCCAACGGTTTTCCCCCTAGTGAATAGTTAGCACTTATGTTTTTTGCCCCCACGTGCATTACTTTTCATTTCTCCACATTAAACCTCATTTGCCATGCATTGGGCCACTCCATTATTTTGTTCAGGTCTTTCTGTAAAATTTCTATATCCTGATGTGACGTTATTGCCCTGTTTATTTTTATGTCGTCCTCAAAATCTGAGATTGAGCTATTTATCCCATCCTCTCTGATCCTCTATATCATTTATGAATAAATTAAATAGAATTAATCCCAAGACAGAACCTTGGGGTACCTCACTTACCACTCCAGACCAGTTTGAGCAGGGGCGTAACTACAGGGGTTGCAATTGCAACTGGACCCTGTGCTCCAGGGGGCCCGTGTGCCTCCCTTGTACACCTAAATAGGAGGGATGGTGGGGATGGCATTTAGAGGAACCAATCTCCTCCATATTCCTCCTAATGGAGGAGATTGGTTACTCTATATGCCTCCCCCCGCTGCCCTTCCTATGCAGTTTACTTGTCTTCTGCTGTTCCCAGGGTCCCTGTGTGCTTCCCTGGTCCCCCCCACAGAGCTGCTGTCTTCCCCCCTCCTCTCTCCTGCCAGCTGCTGTAGAAGATGTGTCATAATGGAGAGATGGGAATGGATCGGTAAATTTGTCATTTACTGGCTCCTTCCTTTTCTGAATGGACAGAGTCAGTGATTGGTACCAATTTGTTCACTCATAACTGAAGCATAGTAAACTGTATTTACTATACTTCCATCTCTGAATGAATGGGAGTCTCGATACACAACTATTCGTTTATTTGGTGAGACCATAATAAAGGGACCCGCGACGGGAGTAAATGGGCCCCAGGATCAGTGGGAAGAGGGAAGGGCCCTGGCCAGGCCTTAGGGGGGGCCCGTCATAATTTCTTGCACCGGGGCCCTGAAGATTCTAGTTACGCCTCTGAGTCTGAGTAAACATTATTTATCACCACCCTTTGGACACACCCCTGTAAGCAGTTTTTTACCCAAGAACAAACCTTATGGACCTCAGCTTGTAGATTAAGCGCTTATGGGGGACTGCATCAAATGCCTTTGGAAAATCCAGGTACACCACATCCACAGGCCTCCCTCTATCTAGATGGCAGCTCACTTCCTCATAGAATGATAGCAGATTGGTCTGGCAAGAATGACCTTTCCTAAACCCATGCTGATTACCACTAATTATATCCTTTTCCTCAGTAACTTTTTGTATATAGTCCCTAATCATCCCCTCAAGTATTTTACCAACGATTGATATTAGGCTGACTGGACTGTAGTTTCATGGGAATTCTCTCTGTCCTTTTTTGAATATTTGTACCGCATTTCTCCAATCAGCTGGTACAATTCCTGTCAGTATGCTGTCTGCAAAGATAAGAAACAATGGTCTGAATATAACCTGACCGAGTTCTCTGAGGACTCTTGGGTGTAAGCCATCCGGTCCTGGTGATTTATTTGTATTAAGTTTATCAAGTCCTTCCTTCACTCCAGCCTCTGCTAGCCACGAGGGTATGCCCTGTGTTGTGTCACTAATAGTACTGTCACGGTCAATATAACCCTCCTTTTCCTGCACAAAATATGAGGAGAAGAAGACATTTAGTACAGTTGCCTTCTCTGTGTCATCTGTAACCATCCTCCCATCCTCATCTTTTATGTGGGCAATGTGCTCAGATTTTGCCTTTTTTACTGTTAATGGATCTAAAAAAGTATTTGGATCACCTTTACTCTCCTCTGCTATATGTCTCTCATAGTCTTTTTTTGCTGCCCTGATTGCGTTTTTACACTTCTTATTGCATTCCTTGTAGTATTGGAATGCTGACGGTGACCCGTCCCCTTTATATGGTTTAAAGGCCATTTTTTTCTCTTTAATGAGGCTTTTTACATTATGGTTTAGCCACCCAGGTTTCATGTTCGCTTTTCTATATTTATTGCCCATTGTAATGCACTGTGTGATACCTTTGTTTAAAATGCTCCTAAAGCATTCCCATTTTTCTTCCATGTTCAATGCATCTAGGATTTGGTCCCAATTGATGTCATGTAGTAATAACCACAGTTCAGAAAATTTTGCTGGTTTGAAATCTAGTGTTCTAGTGCTTCCCTTGTGCCTCCCTTTTTTATGTTTAACGCTGAATGTGATCATCCTGTGATCCTTAGATCCCAAGTTGTCCCATATCTCCACATCTGAGGTTAGACTTGGATCGTTTGTAATTAATAGATCTAACAGGGCATTCTTTTTAGTTGGGGAATCCACCAATTGGGACATGAAGTTGCCCTGTAAGATATTCATGAAATGATGGGCATTTATTGAGTGAGCTGTTTCCTCTGCGCAGTCAATATTGGGATAATTGAAGTCCCCCATTATGATTATATTTTCCTGCCTCACTGCTAGTTCTAACTGTGATAGTAGGTCCAGCTCCTCCTCCTCCTTCATGTTGGGGGGCTTATAACATACTCCCACTATTAATTTCCCACTTATGGTTTCTTTTTGAAGTTCTACCCACACTGACTCCACCTCTACCCTCATCCCATTCCCAGTGTCGCTCCTCTCTACTACCCTTGCATAATTTTTTACATATAGACACACCCCTCCCCCTCTTCCACCTTCACTGTCTTTCCGATACAGGGAATATCCACTTAACCTGGAGATGTCCCAAATTACCTGTCTATTAGGCGGCTGTGCTGAACACTATAAACAATGTGTTTAAGACCTCCATACCACTTGAACCTAAACCATGCCTCTTAGGCATTTTGGATGATTTACAACTGCCGGCTTCTCCTCAAGAGGTGGTGGCCAGGGCTCTATTCCAAGCCTGGAGAGTGATACTTAGGTATTGGAAGTCTACCGACCCTCCCTCTAACAATGAATGGCTACAATGTATGGGGGAAACCCTTATATTAGAGAAGTATATCTATTAGCATAGGGGTTGTCCTTGTACATTTGACAACCTATGGGCAGGGCCGGTGCAAGGATTTTTGTCTACACAGTCGAAGGTGCATTTTGGTGACCCCCCCCCCATCGTCCTACTACCACCCGCTTTCCCCACCACAATACACCCCCCACCCGCATATGGCAACCCACCTACAGCTAACCACATGCTATACAAACTGATTGTACAATTCTCTTTTAGATTTATTAACAATTAAGTAGTATAATGGCCTGCCTGATATGATACTCATTAAAAAATATTCAGGTTTGTCTTTATATGACTAATTTTGGTGAAACTAAAGGAGATTGTACAATCAGATTGTATAGTGTACAGACAGATTCCTCCATCTACATTAATAACGCAGATGGATTAGCACCCCCCCAGCAATAAATCTCATGCAAATACACCAGAACTCTCCACCTCCTGGGCTGAGTTTAGAAGTGAAAGCATGCAGTCTGGTCCTAACCGGTGTGAGTCTGGGCTAACTGGACAGGAAATCACCCCCTGCAGTGACTGTGAAGCTCCTGGAAGAACAGAGTTGGGGAGGGAGACAAGATGGGGGAGAGAAGGGAGGAAGGTGGAGGAGACAGTTCAGCTCTCACTTACCATCAAATGCTGCTATCTGATGGTTCACACAGGGACAACCATCATGCAGCCAGATGCAGCTGAAGCTGCTAGTCACTTCAAATCTCCCGCCCACATCACCTTTCCCATACTAGATACACGCTGGGCATAGGAGTGTGGGCGGGGCAGACACAGAGGGGGAGGAGAGGAGGTGAAACAGATAGGTAATTCTTTCTCTTCTCCCTTACATGCGGGGAGGAGCGGCTGGCTGGGCTCAGATTGTCACACATACTGCAGCCAGACGCTCCTAAGTTAATGGTGGGCAGCTTCTTCCTGCCCAGGCACAATGTCCATGAAGGGGATTGTCGGGGGACACAGGACAGCACCATTGCCTTCTTCACATCCATACACTAAGCACAAACGTTTCCATCTTTTGAAGGCTGTACATAAATACAGCACCCATACCTGATGCTTGTCATGCCATTCCTGCTGGCCCCTCCTCCTGCTCTCACTCCGATCCTACTCTCACAGTGTAGCGGCGATTGCCTCTGCAGGAGCCGTGGCTGGGGCGGGTTCCTTCCCCCTTGTCTTACTCAGCTCCTCCCCCTCTCGGCCTTTGTGCTGGCTTAGCCGTGAGCAGGGCCAGCGCCAGCATAAGTACTTGTTGAGGGACACCTGAGTTTGGCGCCCCCTCTGTCCTGGCGGCGTAAGGCAGCCGCCTAACCTGCCTTATGCTAGCGACGGTCCTGCCTATGGGGTCCCTGGTTGGGCACCCCTGGCTTGAATCCACTAAAACTGGCAATGGATGGACTGCTCATAGGCTAGGTCTGATTCCTCTCACTAGTGAATGTAAGCTTTCCAGTGGAAGCAAAAGGTGGGGGATAGGCCCCGGAATGGTGATATCAAGGTGGTAATTGTTCTGTTATATATGCAGATGTGATATACTATATTTCTTGGTACTGTGTTTATTCAAGGATACGTACAGAGCTATCTATAATTACCTGATATTTGTGTATGGCTGTCTTGGCAATACTTTGTTTCTTTGCTATGTATTTTATTTTTTCAATAAAACCTTTTTGATTAAAAAAAAAAAGAACTCTTTCTATAAAACTAAGATTTTTGTACTCACACTTTGGTACTTGTAAAATCCTTTTCTTTAAGCCCATTGAGTGACGCAAGAGTCCTTGAACATTTTTATCATATTGCTGCCCACAGGAAGACTGGATACTGGCAAAAAAATTCTGTAGGCTAGGACACAGGATATAATCCCCATGACCAGCATGCTTCAGTTTTATAGCAAAGTTGTACCAAGCTCAATGGCTGTAAGCACAGAGGGGTGGGACCTGTGTCTCTCAATGGACTTCAAGAGAAGGATTTTAAGGTGAGTAGAAAAATCCTATTTTCTTGTTCATTGAGGGACACAGCGATCCTTGAATGCCCAGGATGCAAAAAGCAGTCCAACTGAGAGGTGGGCAACACTGTAAACACTGGCTAACAGACCCAACAACAAGAGCTACTTAATGCATTAAGCTTACGAAGTCACAAAGTTGTGTGGCGGTACCCCTGTCCTCCCCGCAGGGGCTGCTGAATGTAGTGGTTCACCCGTCACCCGGCACAGCCTGGCATTTACCTCTCAGACACTCCGAGACATGGAAGAGTCCATGAACTTTGTTTTTTTTTGTTTAATTGAGGGGACTGAACTTGGATGGGGTTGAGGGAATATGAGATGCCCAGTAATGGATAAATAGCAATTGGATAAACAGCAATTGGTTTTGGGATAACTATGTACACTCCCTGTACATACTCCTTCAGCTTCCTCCTGCACACTCTTGCTTGAAGTCTATCTCTTCTCTCTCCTTCGGCACATGACTTGCTGCAGACTGTTACTCTTAATCACCTCCAGCACATCACTTGGTTCCCAGGAGCAGCTAGCACATTTTTTTGGTTAGGCCTGACACTTGCTCAGTCAGGCCTCAGCAAATGCCCTTTGTAGACAGGGACCGCAGGCCCCTATGGTGTAGCATAGAAAAGTAGTAAAAGTCCTTGTGCTAACTGTCCTAACTAAGGCTACTGATCCCAGTTAGCCTTCTTCAGGCCCTGCCAGCCCTCCTGGCTGCAGCTGCCCCTTTCCACTGCCCCTTCCACCACAGTCCACTCTTCTGTTTCTGCACCCATCTTAGACTGCAAGCTCCCAGTCCTCTCAGGCATGCCTCCCCAGTCCTCCTAACTGTGCCTCATTCACCAGCCCTCCTGGCTGCGACCAGTTATCCTCCCTGGAATCTCTCAGCAGTGTTCTCTCCCACTGTCCTGTCCTTGCTCTCTCTTGTGCCTCCGGTCCAGGACCTCCTCACGCATTCTTGAAAGTGGTCCCGACTGCACCCGAGCCCAGGCCCAAGGTCACCCCTCCAGACTGGGGAGCTCCCTCAAAGGCCTTGACAGCCTCCGTACTCTCTCACTCCAGCTCGTCCACCTGACCACACCCAGCTGGGCTAATCCTGGGTATTTAAGAAGGCCTGCCCCCTGCCAATCCAGGTTGGGGAATGGTCAGGGCTCCTCAAATGACCCCAGGTGGCTCAACCTCCCCTCTCCACCTCTCTTTCCAGAAAGCACCAGAAGATTCTGGAAAGAAGTGGGAGGTCCTGATGACACCGCCTGTGAGCCACCCAGCACTACCCTGAGCCACTCCCAGCCCAGAATGAAAACAAACAGGCCTAGCAACCAGCCAGGCCTGCCTAAATTTACCTATCCTCTCTAGCACACTATTAGAGGGTGCTACACTTGCTTAAAAACTTTATGTTTGAAGCTGGTATCAGAAAACACAGAAATGTCCACCTGGTAAAACATAGAAAACATGTAAACACCGTAATTTTCCTTTTCTGATGGACTCCATGACAGCATATGTTTGGGTGGTTCTGCCCCATAGTACCCCACTCCCATAAATTTTCAGTCTGAGCCAGAGGCCACATTTTCACAACACCTGGGGTCAGGTGACAGGTGCGCTCCCCTGGGGTGCAAATCACGCCAAGGGTTGCAAAGTTGTGGACCTATAGCTGACTGCTGCTAATGAGCTCTGGCTGGTATGGGAAGAGGGGCCCCTGGAGCATGGACACTGAAACACAGGAAGCTAGTGCATTGGTTTGCCCAGGGCGCAGAGTCTATGAGCCAGTAGGTATTTGCCAGAGCCTCTGGTGGTGAGGATGGATTTGGCTGCAACTGGATCCAGATCGCAGCCCCCAGGGTCCCCTAACTCACGCTCGGCTGGCAACACGTGTAAGAGTGAAAGCAGCAGCGCAGGAACAGCAAAGAATAGTCAGCGGCCTAGCAAAGGGTCAGGGACACAAGCAGACAGGAGAAACAGAGAACAAGCCGAAGATCGGGGTATCAGGCAGGCAGGGAAAGTCAGAACAAGCCAAAGATCGGTACACGGAAATAGACACAGAGCATACAATGGGAACAACCACACACAAACCCAAACACTCACAACATTGTTCAGCATTGCAGGCTTGCACTGCTAGGTGTTATATAATGTTCCTAATTAGAGCCTGGGGTGGAGCCCAGCTGAGGAGGGCTACTAAAGCACAGTTGAGGGAGGCCCGGCCTTTAACTGGACACATGCAGCAAGGTAGGCAACAGATAAAACATGAATGTTTACTGTGGTTTCATTACAGTACCCCCCTCTTACGAGGCCTTCCCCTCCCCTGCTTGGGTCCAGGCTTGGAGGGAAACCTCAAATGAAACCTTTTCACAAGACGAGGCCCAAATACCTCAGATGCAGGAATCCATGACCTCTCCTCAGGACCAAACCCTCTCCAATGCACGAGGTACTGAGGGATGCCTTTACAGAGGCAAGAATCCAGAATTTGACTAACCTCGTAACCTCGCACTCCTGATTATCCTCAGAGACCGGAACCACGGTAAGGAAAGGACAAGAGAACTTATTGAGGACTAAGGGCTTCAGAAGGGAAACATGGAAGGAGTTAGATATCCTGAGGCTTTTGGGGATCTGAAGTTTACAGAAAGCCGGGTTAACCTCATAAATTATAGAATACGGACCAGTGAATGTTGGTGTAAATTTCAAGGAAGGAACCTGGAGTTTGATGGTCCTGGTGGAAAACCAGACCTTGTCTCCAATCTGTATAGAAGGCGGCTTACGCCTGCGATGGTCGGCAAAACCCTTAAACTTATCAGCCCAGAGGGAATCATGAGCCTCACCCCAAATGGTATTGAATGATTGCTGAACAGTAGCCAAAGCTGGAATATCCAGAGAACAGGTCATAGGAAGAGGAAGCTGAGGGTGTCTTCCATAAACTGTGAAGAGGGAGTCTCCTGAGAACTGGTGTTAACATGATTATTGTGAGAGAATTCTGCCCACGGGAGTAGAGAGGACCGGTCATCATGATGAGTGGAGACTAAGGTGCGGAGAAAGACCTCTAACTCCTGGTTAACCCTCTCAGTCTGTCCATTGGATTGAGGGTGGTAAGAAGAAGCAGGATGTAAATTGAACCCCCTTGTCTGAAACAATATGGGAAGGAACCCCATGGCGGAGGATTTCTCGAACAAAGATGGGGGCCAAAGCAGGAGCAGAAGGGAGACCAGGAAGGGGAACAAAATGAGCCATGTTGGAGAACCGATCGATTACCACCCAAATTACTGTATTCTTTTCAGACAGTGCAAGATCGGTGATGAAATCCATAGTAATGTAAGTCCAGGGCTCCTTCAGAATGGGCAAGGGCATGAGCAGACCGGCAGGAGCTTGTGTGGAGGACTTACCCTGGGCACAAACATGGCGTGCCTTCACGTAGCCTTTGACATCCTAACGGAGAGTAGGCCACCAGTAGTGGCAACTGATGAGCTGAAGGGAACGGAGGAACCCAGCATGACCCGACACCTTGGAATCATGTCTCCAACGAAGGATCTTAGGTCTTAGTTCAGTGGGGACAAAGGCCTTGCCAGGAGGAATTTTAGACTCCAGAGTGGTGGAATGGGCAAGAATACACCAGGTCGGAATGATCAGCTCAGGTTCAGAGGTGGGCTCCTTGTCCAGCGTGTCAAACGACCTAGAGAGTGCATCAGGCTGACTGTTGCAGGAACCAGGTTTGTACGTGGAACAGGAAAAGAACGGGAAAAGAACATACTTCACCTGGCCTGTCAGGGATTCAGTCGTTTAGCATTCTGTAAGTGAACTGTTTTATGATCAGTGAAGATCGTCATGGAGCGAGGGGAACCCTCCAAGAGATGATGCCATTCCTCTAGCGCCAATTTAATAGCAAGAAGCTCTCGATCACCAATAGAGCAATTATTCTCTGCCTGAGAATTTTTTTGGGAGAAAAACGCACATGGTTGTAGTTTATTCTCAGATAATTGAAGAAGCACCGCTCCTACTCCAGTAGAGGAAGCGTCCACTTCAATAAAAAATGGGTCCCCAGGATTAGGTCTCCTCAAGAGAGGACCAAAAACAAAGGGGCTTGTTTCAGATCATGGAACGCAGCGACAGCTTCAGCAGGCCATTCCTTGGCATTAGCACCTTTCTTAGTCAAGGCAATAATAGGCG
Source organism: Glandirana rugosa (assembly GCA_018402905.1). Taxonomy (NCBI): domain Eukaryota; kingdom Metazoa; phylum Chordata; class Amphibia; order Anura; family Ranidae; genus Glandirana; species Glandirana rugosa. The sequence goes on along the minus strand of BLSH010084869.1, from coordinate 660,836 downwards.
CAGCAATAGAAGTGTAGTTCTTAATAAACTGCCAATAATAATTGGAGAACCCAAGAAATCGCTGTGTGGCCTTGAGGCTGGCAGGAAGAGGCCAGTTGGTAATGGGCGAGAACTTTAAGGAATCCATATGAAGACCTAAATTGGAGACAAAGCATCCCAGAAACAGGACCTCAGAACATTCAAAAGAACATTTCTCCAGCTTGGCATACAGGTTATTTTCCCTAAGGCGATTGAGTACAACCCGGACATTTTCTGTGGACAAGCAAATTTTCTGAAAAGATTAGAATGTCATCCAGATAGATGACCACAAATTAATACAGCAAATCCCTGAGGACCTCATTGACCAAGTTTTGAAATACAGCTGGGGTGTTACACAACCCAAAGGTCATAACCAGGTATTCATAATGCCCGTCTCTCATGTTAAACGCGGTTTTCCATTCTTCACCTTTCCTTATCCAGATCAGATTTTAGGCACCCTTGAGATCCAACTTGGTAAAGATGGAGGCACCTTTCAATCTGTCGCATAGCTCAGAAATTAGGAGTAAGGGGTATCGGTTCTTGATTGTCACCACGTTTTAAACCTTGATAATCAATGCAAGGTCTTAAGGTGCCATCCTTTTTGGTAACGAAAAACAATCCTGCTCCCGCCAGTGATGGGGACTTCTGAATGAACCCTTTCACTAGGTTTTCAGTGACATACTCTGAAATGGCCTGGGTCCCAGGGATGGACAGAGGATAGGTACGATCCCTGGGCAGAGTCTCTCCAGGAACAAGGTCAATGGCACAGTCAAAGCACCTGTGAGGAGGAAGCATCTCAGCTGATTTCTTACAGAAGACATCTTGGAAATCGCTATATGCAGTGGGAAGGGTAGAAGAAACCGATGTGGTGGCAACAGGAAATCTCTCCTTCAGAACCACCTTAAGTAGACAGGACGAAAAACAGGAGGAACCTCATGCCAATATCTGCCCGGAAGTCCAGTCAACATGTGGAGAATAAACATAAGGACGTTGCGCTCACTCATTTGCAATTAAATCTACATGTACAGATAAACAAATCACAATTTCAGCAATGGTTCAAATGGATGCAGTGCAAAAAATGATAATACAAGTTAATACTGAAATTTAAAAGTATTGAGTCCATCCACCAGGTGAAAAAAGGGTGTTTTCCAAACACTTAATCTTCATTTGAAATGAGTGCTCCACCATCAATCGTGCTCATGCAGTGCGCACTCACCAGAAATATTAGTATATAAACGCCATTTTTAATTATGTAGCAAGTGGGACGATTCTCCTTTAATCAGACCAGTATACACTCGGACCATACCATACAAGACATCCACTAGCTCAAAATCCCCTTATGCAATGTTGAGGCAAATCGTGCTCAAAAAGACAGATTGACAATCATCGCGCAATTTTGTTTAATAAACTAATATAAACATACATGTATAAAGTGCCAACTCACGTTTCTATGTGCTAGATGAAATTGTGATTTGTTTATCTGTACATGTAGCATTAATTGCAAATGAGTGAGTGCCACGTACTTATGTTTATTTTCACAAATAGGTATAAAAAAGTATCCTTTTTTTACAGAGAGGGGGCAGCACAACTCTTTTTCTAAATTTTTTTTTTACTTATTTTTTCATTTTTTGGTTAATCACCAGTGGCGCCAATCTTGTTTCACATTTACACAAACGTGGAGAATGGAGCTGTAACCAGGGAAGACCCAATATGATGGCGTTGAGGCCTTAGGTAGGACAAGAAAGGATATCTCCTCCTGGTGGAGTATTCCTACTGACATCTTATCCAGAAGGGTCTGGAAGCGGATAGAGCCCCCTGGAAGAACCGTACCATCTATCGCCGAGACCACCAATGGTGTGGCGAGAGACGAAAGGGTAAGCTTCATGGAAGAAGCCATTCTCCAGTCCATAAAGTTGCCAACAGCTCCAGAATCAAGGTATGGCAGGACCGAATGAGAAGAAGAGCCGGTGTGAAGGAACACCGACAGCAGGAGACGCGAAGGTGAGGTTTCTGGGTCCAATACTCCACCTTGCAGATGTATTAGACCCAAGCATTTCCCGGACGCAGCGAACAAGTGTCACGAAAATGACCTTTGCCCCCACAGTAGAGACACAGGCCCAAGGCTCTGCACCTAGCACACTCCTCAGGGGCCCAGCTGCATGGGTTCCTCAGCTAGCAGGGGATGCTCCACGGATCGCAGAGAAGGGAGCTCAGGCTGATTAGGGGCCAAGGAACGCTAGCGTCCTCTTTCTAGGGTCCTCTCCTGAAAACGAATGTCAATCTGGTTACACAGGGAGATCACTTCGTCCAGATTCATGGGGATGGTAATTGGGTAAGTAATTGGTGGAGAATGAATAACAAGGAGTAACGGATTACAATGCTGGAGTGGGGCTAAATGATGCCGATTCGGCGTACAATGTACATGGGACTAATGAGAACTTCATTATAAAATAATAATAATACTACCAAGGGGACCCTTAGTAGGGATAATGCAGAAAAAAAAAAATATATATATATAAAAGGAGATATAAAGACAAGCCTATATACGAATAAGTGAAAAAAAAATATTATTAATATATATATATATATATATATATATATATATATGCACAATGCACATATCTAAGGGTTGACAGGTGATTACAAGGAAGAGGGAACAACTTATAGGACTGGAGTATATATCACAAATAAACCGTTAAATTGTAAACATATACTCTATAATATTTAATTTGGAGGGGAGGGTGCACATCTGTGTAGAAGATATGCATGTATATGCATGCGTGTGCCTACAGATCTAACTTCACACTTATATAGGAAACTGGACAGGGTTGGAAGCCAGTTAAAGTATACTATCAGAGGAGGAAGGATGCGACTGCATGTATAGGGCAGTGATCATGGGATTTTACCCGGAGTATATGAGATGGATAGTACTAGCTCATGTCACCCTGTACCCATACCACTATGGAGCACTCTGATAAGTGTATAGATAGAGCTGCTGAGCATAGGGTAGCGAGCTATGTACTTAGAGGCTTGAGTATTGCTGCGGCACTGGACATAAAGTGACTTGGCTGACATCTTATCAGACTCAGATGCTGTTGAGGGACCAGAACATAAAGTAACTAGACTGACTACTTATCTATATCAGATGGTTTGTTTCCATTTCCTCATTCATCCTGTTGGGAATCAGAGTATTAAGGCGGAAGATCCAATATGCTTCTTTTTTGCATAGTAGGGCGAATTTCTCATTGGCTGGGATCGGATATGTACTCAATGGCTAGTACTTCCAACTTTGAAGTTTTTGTTCTGATATTGTGAAAGATGTCGCTGGACACTGAACTTGTCATATCCACCTTTGATGAAGTTCCTGTGCTCCCCTACTCTTTTGCGTAGGGTGCGTATCGTGCATCCGACATAGAGCAATTTGCAGAGGCATCGTAAAACAGACTACAAATTGAGTTGAGCAAGTGATAAATTGTTTTATATCATATGTGTGGCTTTCTCGATCAGTAAAATTTGTGGTACCATGATTGATAGAGGCTCCAATGTTTACGGATGATGTTGGTGATTTTTTTGTGTTGAGTATTATAACTGGCAATGTTATAAGATTCATTATCGATTATAATACTCAACACAAAAAAGTGTGGTGCCATGATTGATAGATTGGCATGTTAAACATCTTTTCCCACATTGGAATATTCCGACTCGATTGTCGAAATACGTGCGTGTTTTTTTACGTGATTTCAATTTACTGGGGGGCAATGTGGTTTTTGATAGTTCTAGCTCTCTTGAAAATGACTTGCGGGATGCCGGGTATCAGATCAACCAACAGCGGATCTAGTTTGAGGAGTCTCCAATGTTTACGGATGATGTTGGTGATTTTTTTGTGTTGAGTATTATAACCGGCTGAAGACAAGCAGACTAAGGACATGGATTATTGGAACCATGTCCTGTGGTCTGAGACCAAGATAAACTTATTTGGTTCAGATGGTGTCAAGCGTTTGTGGTGGCAACTAGGTGAGGAGTACAAACACAAGTGTGTCTTGCCTACAGTCAAGTATGATGGAGGGAGTGTCATGGTCTGGGGCTGCATGAGTGCTGCCGACACTGGGGAGCTACAGTTTATTGAGGGAACCATGAATGCCAACATGTATTGTGACATACTGAAGCAGAGCATGACCCCCTCCCTTCAAAAACTGGGCCGCAGGGCAGTATTCCAACATGATAAGGACCCCAAACACACCTTCAAGAAGCTGAGGGTAAAGGTAATGGACTGGCCAAGCATTTCTCCAGACCTAAACCCTATTGAGCATCTGTGGGGCATCCTCAAACAAACTCCATGTCCAAGAGGGTTAAGGCAGTGCTGGAAAATAATGGTGGCCACACAAAATATTGACACTTTGGGCCCAATTTGGACATTTTCACTTAGGGATGTGCTCACTTTTGTTGCCAGCGGTTTAGACATTAATGGCTGTGTGTTGAGTTATTTTGAGGGGACAGCAAATTTACACTGTTATACAAGCGGTACACTCACTACTTTACATTGTAGCAAAGTGTAATTTCTTCAGTGTTGTCACATAAAAAGATATAATAAAATATTTACAAAAATGTGAGGGGTGTACTCAATTTTGTGAGATACTGTATATATATTTTCTGCATTATCTGTACTAAGGGTCCCCTTATTAGTAGTATTATTATTTTACCATGAAATTATCATTAGTCCCATGTACATTGTATGTCGAATCGGCATCATTTAGCCCCACTCAGCATTGTAATCCGTTGCTCCTTGTTATTCATTCTCCACCGTTACTTTCCAGCCTGGCCCCACATTTGTTATATGTGTTATTTGCTATAGGTTTTTTTTCCATCTAGCAGTGTTTGTTTCTTTTTTTTTGTATGCAATCCCCAGCAGTTTGTAATTGCATTTCAATGTAATTGTATTTCCATGTAAACAACCCAGGGGGAGCCAGAGCTAACCTTTAGGAACTTGTCCTTCCTCATATGTCACTTCCCCCATCCCCTCTTCACTTCCGGGTAATAATCCCTTTTTAAGTTCCTAGTGGTCCGGCCCCGTCAGGTGACCAGACTAAGAGGTGTCGTGAAACATGTTGTCATGCTGACGGGACCACTAAGCAGTACCTGCATTGCAGACACCAGGAGCGAATGTACTGGTGAGAGTTCTTGCTACGGCCCCTCCCTGCCTTGGTCTCTGTGTACTAGTGAGGCAGATGTCACCTCCACTGCACAGACTACATCATCTCCAGTGGCTCTGCGAGGACACTGTGGCTCGATCCCCTGCCGGATCACACATCACCATTCCACCAGGGAGTACTGTTAACCAGCCTGTATAGCAACCAGCATCCTGGCTCCTCCCCAAGCCTGCCATGGTTTTATATGTAAGTCTTCAATAAACTTTCTATTTTTAATAGTATCCCAAACAGGTCCTGTTTGTTACCAATTTCAACAAAGACAATATTGCTGGTTTTTACTTTGGTGTTACAAACTGACAGTGGGCAACACTGCACACAAGCACCCTTGGGTTCACATTTTCTTTTATTAGCTTCAGTCTAATTGTCTGTCTCTAACACTACAAAGGGCCCAGGATGATCCTACGTAAACTTCAAGGTAGCCTTCATGCAAGTAACTTCCCCAGGCTGGAGCACCTTCTCTCTTGTGTCTAATTTCCACAAACGGCCTACTCCATGAGCCAGAGCCCTTTTTTCCTGAATCACTTGCTGACAGGCTTGATGCAAAGTGGGATGAATCTTCTCAGGTATAGTCCCATCTTCTCCTATCGCTTTTTTCAGCAAACTTTGTACTAGGTCAGTATTAGTCCCAATTATCATGGAACTGCGGTCTGGCCTAGGACACACTACAGCCAGGGTATCAAAGGTCTCAACTCTTCCAGTGGCAGCTGGACAAAAGGAGATTCTGATCGGAATATAACCATCATGAGGGAAGCGGTTAGTTCCTAGGCCCCAAATCTCCAACTCTTCCAGCTTGTTCAAAGGGATATGTTCCAGGTACTGATCATAAAAATCTCTATAAAGAAGGGTGACTTGAGCCCCAGTATCTAGCAGAGCTCTGGTATAGATGCCTTCCACTTGCGCTGATACTATAGGGGATGGCCCCACTAACTTATTTGGTAGAGTAGCTTTCTTTGTCTCACTAGGATTCCTCATCTGATCACTCTGTGAGGATCTAACTCCGGCCCTAGTATCTGACCCAGCATTGACTCCCAGCACCTGACCCTCAGACCCCGGTGATGGGTTAAATGTTTTCTCCTTCCTTGGACTTCTCTTTTTTGGGCTTGTCTTCTTGGGACTTGTCTTATTAGGACTTGTCTTATTGGGACTTGTCCTCCGTCTGCTCAATTTTTTGGAGCTCAGATTCATCGGATTCCCAGTTGGCTCCTTCACTGGGACCCTCTTAAATTTCCCGCTGGCTGAGTAGACAATATCTGTTGTAATGCCTTCAATAGCTCAGCCATAAAATTAAGATCTTCTTCTTTCTTTGGACACTATCGCTTGAAATGACCCAACTCTCCACACTTGAAGCACTTCCTGGGATCATTCCCATCTGACTGAACAGATCCCTGGACATCCATCAATTTCATTAGGGTTTGTTGTAATTGTCCCTGAGCTTGTGGCACCTGGGCTAGAAGTTTAACTGGAGAATCTTCGAGACTGGGTGAAGAGGTAACAAGTCTAATGCTTTCTCCCCATTCAGAACCCTCTTCGTTATCAGCCTCAAATAATTCTGACTCGACTTGAACCTGTTGAGCAGATGCCTTTCCAACTTTTGGGGTAACATTCACCTCTGCTAGTGACCTCTGATTTTTCTCATCCAGCAAGGCCTCCTCTTCTCTGACCATCTTCATCAATTCAGGATACGTGGGTGCAATCGGTATTCCTTTTAATAACAGCTGCAGTACAATAGGGTGATTTGGCCTTACCTCTTGCAAAATTCTCTCCCATCTTGACTGGTCAGCTTCTTTAGGGTCAATTCCTTTCTTCAAAATAATTTGATGTAAGATCCGATCCACTCTGACAACATAAGCGGATAACTCCCGCTTATGCTGGTGGGTATGTTCAAACTTTTACATTAGATCTGGAATCTTCTCCACCCTACCATACACTGCACATAGGGCTTCAATGTAATCCATAGCCACACAGTCCGGTTTCCCTCTCTTTCAACTTCGGATCACATCCACAGAGGGGCTCCTTAGACTTTCACTTATTCGCTGCCTTTACACCACTTCCGGCACACTCCAATCTTCCACTGCTTGTATGGCCTGATCCATCCAGCTATCAAAATCTTCTTCTCCTGCAGGAGTAGGTGTACGGCCAGAAAAATATTGCAGCTTTCGATAAGCTTGATGAGCTGTAAAGGCATTGCTCTTTATCAAACATTCCACCAATCGACCCATATTCAAGTAAAAAGAGGCAGGTGGCATTGCTTTGAGGACAGTCTCAGCTTCCTTCTCTTCTATATCTAACTTTTCGGCAACACATGAAGATTCTCTCTCTTTGTGGAACCTTCTTCTACCTTCAGGGGTATACTATAGGTTTCCAATCCCTGTAAGTCACCATCCCCTGGAGACTTTCTGGGACACCTTCTCTCCATTCTACAAGAACATAGGTGCCATCCTCCTCGTAATCTGTCCTCAGATCAACGACATAGAACCCTTGTTTGGAAAGGCCCCTCTCAACATCAGTTGCATATCTTTTTCAGACCATCCCACTCCAGGAAACTTTAATTCTTTGGTAAACTCTAATCGACTCCCTTCATCTTGAGCCCACTTAGTAGCGGCAACTGAGTCCAGCTGGTTCTTGGGGGGGTTCTTCAGACCTTTCAAGGTTCACCATAGGGGGAATCCCAGACAAGCCCCCAGTATCTAGCACTGCCTTCTTGAGGGTTGCTTAAAGAATCAATTCCCCCTTGGATATCCCCATTCTGAGAGTCCTCCACCACCCCTGACACTCTGGGTTCACTCACATTGCAAGGTTCCATTAGCAATCACTCTGTTTCAGTAATAGAGACCACAACACAGATAGAGTTAGAAATGTTTACTTAACTCTTATTTATGCAAGAAATAACAATATCAAAGTAACAGAAATATCACAATGCTTCACAACAACAAATGAAACTTATGGTTCTAGTGAACAAAGGGAGTAGATATTTGGTTAACATCTGTCACTCCCTGTGTTCTCCAAAAACAACAACAGTTGAAAGGAATACAGTTCTTCCGATTGACTTTAAACAATACCCAAGGGTTCACTGGAAAATAGGTGATTTGGTAATATCTACTGAAGCTGAAAAGGGAAATAATACAGTAATACCCTATACCAATTAGCAGTTATATGAGTTCACTAGGTAACTATGGACTTCTATTTAATTTTATTTTAAATTCTCCTGTTCTAGCTCAGAGAGTTCTTAGGAAATATAGTATTTCCTAGTAAATAGCCCTATATTACTGGGGAGAGGATGAGTAGATGAAGTTGCAATAATCCTGTCTTGCAGTGTCCCAGTAATCTTCTGCCGGCTATAAGAGTGAGTTAGGTACCTAGAAACACTGTGTCCTTTCAATCACTGAGATGAGGCACAAAAAGGGTTAAATTCCACTGCACCAAATAGCCTGGTAGTGATCACTGACCTCTTGAACAAGCTGGTCACAAACGGCAATCCAGTGTAACAAAGAGACGCTGCATAGACAGTATAACTACTGTTATATGTGGGCCTGAGCCCACTCACGGAATCCAAACGACTGTATGTAGGCAAACGATCCGGCACTCAGATAAAGAGGATGGTAATGCTGGGACCGTTAGTTCACACTGGCTGCTTGCCCCTGGAAGGTAGATAGCATCCACTGCACTCCTTGCAGCTCTCGTGGATCGATAGGTACGACTGCTGCTGTAGCTGTTGCTGCTTCAATCCAGACAGAGATGAGAATCGGAAAGCTCCTCTGGCCACTCATTGTGTTGCTGGAGAGCGGCTGCTAGCTGGGTCACCTGCAGAGAATTCACTCAGCTGGAACGCTGTACATAGGCTTTGGGCCTAGCTCTGGTTGTAGCAGCACACAGGGTTCCTCACTGATCGATCACGCTGTTCCAAAGAGGCCGCTCTCAGCTCCTCCTCCCACTTAAATAAGTTTCTCCCACAATGCTTTTGCACCTCCCAGAAGTCTCCAGCGTAGCACAGCCTGATGGGAAATGTCCTTCATACCAGAGTTTGATGACTGTTTCTCCTTTCCAAACTACAATTCCCACAATACTTCATCCTCACTGGAATTACAGTCTTATTCCACAAACGAACACTAGAGGGAGTACCCGTGTTAGGCAATGTACACAATTGTCTGGATGCCGGAGGACTATTTCTGAACTCCTGGCTACACTTGTATCCACAAGAGACCCAGCCATTGACACTTCCATAAGGTAAGAAAAACTCCAAACATGATGGGTGCTATAAGAAGGACAAAGGGGATTCTGGCTCAGCCTCAAAATTTATGGGAGTGGGGCCTATGGGGTAGGAACGAGGGCGGAGTTAGCCAAATGTATGCTGCCATGGAGTCTGTTATAAAATTATTCTTGAGGCCAATGGCCTGTGCCTATATGGGATAACAAACAGGGAATCTTTTTTTTTTTCTCTCTGAAAGAAGCTGCAGCTGAAAGATGGACACATACAGCACAAACTACATTCAGACCGTGGAGTGAGGTACTCAGCTGGTAAACTGGGGCCAGTTATAAGGATGGTAGCACAATGATCTGGTTAAGGTGAAAGGCATAGACCACCTTAGGAAGGAAGGAAGGAAGGATGATATAGGTTTCAACACCTTCACACTCTGAAACCAGTGGAGCACTATTAAATAGAAAAAAAGGTCACTTGACCTGCCAAAATATCATGACTAGCTTTCTTCCAAACATGGTGTCCACGAATCAGCGTAACCCCACAGAATATACCAAAGTGCAGATAGCAATATCCCCTCTTCATTATACCGCCCAAATTCTATTATAGTCTATTAATATATATATATATATATATATATATATATATATATATATATATATATATATATATTTTACCCCATCCATATGATCAGAGTACCGTATGTATACCTACTGTACTTGATGACAGTGGTATCCAATGGAGCCTTGGTACATATTAATTGCCTCAATATCCCACTGCTCAGATATTCTAGTGCAAAAAAAAGATGTGATCCTGCATTAAAAACAGAACGATAAATATTAAAGCACTAACCTTATTTACTATGGACTCCAAATCCAAGCTCTCACACTTGGGTGGAGCACTATGAGGTGAAATTATACTATGTATAGTCAAACTTTTAGTTTTGGATGGAGTAGGGAAGGTCTAAGATCAGGATATTTGCTGCTGCCTCTGTCCCACTGGGGACATTTGTTTTTTACATCCTGTCCTGGAGGTGCAACAGGAAATGTGAGGAAATGTCCCTTAAAGTGATTGTAAAGCCTTTCTTTTTATTTTTTTAAAATAACAAACATGTTAGGCCCAATTTACATTAGTAGACTGATCAGCTCCACGTTTCTTTTCTTTTTTTCTTTTTTTTTGTTTTCTATGAAGCAGTGGGTGTAAACAGACATGGGTCTGTTTATACCTGCCGACATCCGAATTGATCCTATCCATTAAAACAGACGGATGAGGATTCGTCTCCCATCCTTCTTGCAGTTTGGATGGCAGTCGGGTGTAAACGGATTTACACTCGTTGGTCCATAAAGGAGAGCAGGCTGTGTCTGTATTTGCTCTGCATAAGCGGAGCGGACACGGACCAGCCATCCGCCTGCTCAGTGGGGATCAGTGAACGGATTACAGAGCCCGTTCCATGTGGCATTCGCCGTAAGATCACTTTTATCAGCAGCAGGAGAGTTTCCCCCCCCCTCCCGCCGGTTTCCAGTCATCTCTGCCACTTACCGGACCCACCGACAGCGGCGGGGATGATCGGTTCCTCTCCACCCAGTGTCCGTGAGCCGAGTGAGCGGCTGAAGCCGTTCACTCGGCTCCATAACATGGCAGGGGGGAAGCAACATCACAAGTCACTTCCACCCAATGTTCTTAAAGGGCCCTTTTTTTTGCACTGTCATTTTTTTCAAATTATTATTATTATTATTTTTTTTTTTGCATTTTACTGTAAATATGAGATTTGAGTTCTTTTTGACCCCAGATCTCATATTTAAGAGGTCCTGTCGTGCTTTTTTCTATTACATATAATGTTTACATTTCCTGTAATAGGAATAAAAGTGATCAATTGAAAAAAAAAAAAAAAGAAAAGAACAGTGGAAAAATAAAAAGTAAAATAAATAATTAAAAGAAAAAAAATTTAAAGCGCCCTGTCCCCGTGAGCTCGTGCGCAGAAGCGAACGTATACGTAAGTCCCGCCCACATATGAAAACGGTGTCCAAACCACACATGTGAGGTATCACCGTGATCGTTACAGCGAGAGCAATAATTTTAGCACTAGACCTCCTCTGTAACGCAAAACTGCTAACTTGTAGAATTTTTTAAACATCGCCAATGAAGATTTTTAAGTTGCAAAGTTTGTTGCCATTCCGCAAGCGGACGCAATTTTGAATCATGACATGTTGGGTATCATATTACTCAGCATAACATTATCTTTCACAATATGGAAAAAATTGGCCTAACTTTACTGTTGACTTATTTTTTAACTCAAAAAACTGAATGTTTTAAAAAAAAAATCACGCTTGTAAAACCGCTGCGCAAATACGGTGTGACATAAAGTTTTGCAACGACCACCATTTTATTCTCTAGGGTGTTAGAAAAAAAATGTATAATGTTTGAGGGTTCTAAGTAATTTTATAGCAAAAAAAAATGGTTTTAACTTGTAAACACATAACTCCAAAAACAGGCTCGGTCTTGAAGTGGTTAAAGTGCTGTCAAACAGCTACTCAGAGTTAACATGTGTAAGCTTGGCTGAGAACCAGCACATACAGGTAAAAAGAAAAAAAAAACCTTCCAAAAGGCAGTGACTGTTCTATGCAAGGAGCTCCCTCTGCTGGGCAAAAGGAGTACTGCAGCTGAATCGTCTCAATGATTCCCAAGATTTCCTTCTGTCACAGTATAATAAAAATGCAGTGATCATTTTACTTTTAGAAATGTCATAGTTGGTAAAGTTGACTCTAGTCCATTCATTTCAACCTGGGTGTGTGTGCATATGTCACTACCATTTTCAATATCCCTGTGCATTATGCTCACTAAGAAGCTTTATCTATACTCCCCACTGATACCACCAGTTGTGGAAGGGGGTTCCATATCCTTACTGCTCTAACAGTAAAGAACCCTATACCCAGTTTAAGACTGAACAGCATCCAACCTCATTGTGTGGCCACATGTCTTCTTTAACCACTTCCCACCCTGCCTATTCTCAAACAATGGCTGAGCGGGACATTCGTCAATCTGGGTGGATGTCATATGACAGCAGCTCCTGCTGCTGTCAGTTACAGCCAGTGAGGAGGGAGGGTGTCTTATGGACACACAGACTCAGCTCGGGAGCTAGCATGCATGAGCGCCCCCATAGCAAGCGGCTTGCTTGTTGGTTATTACAAGAAAAAAAAAGTTTGAATTAGAATCACTTTACTTTTTGTAGTTTTTGCTCTTAACTCAGGTCCTCCGGCCTATTGGCTTCATTGCCCTTCTCTGGACTCTCTCCAGAACAAGAACATTCCTCCTGAAGATTAGTGATCAAAACTGGACTTGAACAAACACTGATATTGAATTATGTATTTCAACTCCTGTATCGTTTTTAGAACACGTTAAACAGAATTGGTCCCAAGATACAACTCCAGACCATTCTGTTCTACAGGGATCCCACAGGTTTGGTATGTGCATAGTTACAATTACCCAAGCTGGACCAATGTAACTATGTATGAAACGCCATACTTGGAGTTCTTCTTTAAAAAGGTTAGCCATCTAACCAATGTGCTTATCAGTAAAAAATGATTCCCTGACCCTCTAACACTGGCTATTAGTTTCTATAGGGAACTATTAGGGATGAGGAATAGGTTCGCCACTACCTTGGGTTCAAGGCAAATCCAGTAGGTTTGAGAGTTGCAGGCCTGGTGAATTTAGGTGCAGATTCACCCAGGTGAGATTTTTGTAAACCGTAATGTACTGCATGGCCTTTCACTATAGCCATTAGGGTCTTAGAGAGAGGGGGGCTTTGAGTGACTCACTACTAAAGGGAAGGGGACACAGGACAGCTAATAGTGTCAGTGTATTGGAAGCTGCTGTAGGGAAAGGATAGGAAATGCTGATAATAAGGGTCAGTTAAGAATCTGTACTTTAATTCTGAGTGCAAGCTTTTTATGCAGTCAACCCCTTTGCGGACTTCCATTTAAGGAAATAAAAATGAGATTATGTTTAAGGCAGGTATTTTAGAGTTTTAATTTATTTTGGGGTTATAAAGTTTTTAATTATGTGTTGACAGGGCCCATGGCTCAACTGCATTTTAACATATTTATTTATTGTTGTGTGTATGTGTGTATGTATGTATGTATTAATGCATGTATGTATTTATTTGTTTTTGCTGCAATGCTTACCTTTAAGAAAAAAAATAGGCTTTTTATGGGTGATATTTTCATTTTTGGGGAGTTCCTTAAGGCTGGATTCACACCATTGGGAATTGGATGCGGGAATCCGCATCCAATTCGCAATAGCAGGAGAATGTGACTGGCTCTCTATGGGGCCAGTTCACATATCTCCAGAGCGGCTTCGGTGCGAATTTTCACAGGAGCCCAGTGCGTCTTTCGGACTGAAATCGGACCTGAAATGGTGAATCAGGGCGCACCGGACCCCTGCTGTGCGACGGGGCCATCCCCAGTTTGAACCCAGCCTAAACTTTATTTTATTTTTATGTGATCTTTTTCTAAGTTTAGGGTGCCGAAAGCAGAGCATTCATTAGTTACCATGCGTTCTTGACCACCTTTTGTCTGCAGCACACAGATCCATTTTTTGACAGAAAAATAAAAATATCCTCTGGAGTTGTTTAATGCTTGTATCACTAGTAAATTTGAGACTAAAAAAACTAGAAAATCTGCGCTAAAATCGTATAAAATAAAAATATATAAATATAAAAACAGAGCAGCTGGCATATATTGCTTTGATCAACAACTACAAGATATATAAATACTCCATATGCAGCGCTAACAATGGTAATGAATAGAGTTGAGCGAACCTCTGGAAGTTCGGGTTCTGCTGGTCCGTCCGAACTTCGGGACAAAGTCCGGGTCCGGGTCCGGACGGAACCCGAACGATCGCACGGCTGGTCGTCTTGGGCTTGAAGGTCTCCAAGCGAGTTGAGATAAGTAATGGTAACAATCGCGACGTATACCTCATAAATATATAGAACATCAACAACTAGTTTCGTTATATACGGTCGACGAGACAAAAATATAAATATATAAAAATAAAATATGCTAAAATCGCGTCTAAAAGATCAAAAAAATCAGAGTTTAAATGATCACTATGTTCGTAATTTGTTGAGGTCTCCTATAAAAATAAAAAGACAGTTTTTTACCTAGACACACGACGTCTGTTTTCCACCAGTTCTTGCGTACCATTGATTACTTACGAGACGAAAGCCGTGGGATTTGAATCTTTTTCTAGTGTATTTTTATTTTATTTCAAATCCGACCCAAGTTTGACCCCTACCGGGGCAGCGTGTCGTCCCCAGGCCACGC
>BLSH010084869.1:596212-641793 GCA_018402905.1 Glandirana rugosa | reverse complement strand
AAATCTCTAATTTCTGCTATCTGTCCTCAGAGCAACAGCACAGACAGCAGTAGTAAAGTAATCTATCTCAGGATGCAGGATCAGGTCTTAAAATGGCTAAAATCTGTCCCTCACGCCGTCAGCTACCTTTCCCTACACTAACCCAAGGAGCATGTGACTGCAGCACTGTGACTCCAGCTTATAAAGAGGCTGGGTCACATGATGCACCGGCCAATCACAGCCATGCCATTAGTAGGCATGGCTGTGATGGCTTCTAAGGGCAAACCAGTGAAACGCTTGTTGATTGGCTGCCCTGCAGCTTCTCAACACGTGGAGTAAAATAGCAGAACCCCGGACCGAACCCGAACGATTTTTGAAATGTCCGGGTCCGGGTCCGTGCCACGGACACCCAAAAGTTCGGTACGGACCCGAACGTTACAGTCCGGGTTCGCTCAACACTAGTAATGAATAACCAAAAAGAAATGCCAATGTTGACACAATAGGGAAAACAGTCATGTATCCAAATATGTTCAAATGGAATCTACAGTTCATAGATTTGCAATAGAGAGAAGTAGCAGGGGCCGTTTCCAAGGAAAGGGTCACAGAATGTCAGCAAGTGTAGAAAGTCTCCTCACCAGACATAAGATCTAAAGGGGCATGTATATATGATCCACGGTTCAGCTCAGCCCTTCCAGGTACACTCACATCACCTTCTATAGATATTGGTGTAGTCTCTCCATCAAATCAGCAAGAACAGGGACAGCCTCAGAGAACCACTGACCAATTTCTATCCACCAAGTGTGCCCATTATCGTTTGATTACCTAAAAAAAGGCCCTTTTTCAACCTAATATAAATCAAATTGGGGTGCTGCTGTTATATGTACAGTATCTCACAAAAGTGAGTGCACCCCTCACATTTTTGTAAATTTTTTTTATATCTTTTCATGTGACAACACTGAAGAAATGACACTTTGCTACAATGTAAAGTAGTGAGTGTACAGCTTGTATAACAGTGCAAATTTGCTGTCCCCTCAAAATAACTCAACACACAACCATTCATGTTTAGACTGCTGGCAGTAAAAGTGAGTACACCCCTCAAAAACAGCTCAAAAAAACAAACAAAAAGATATATGAATCTATCAATAAATAAAACAATAACAAGACCAATACTGAAAATATATTAAACAAATGCTCCAAATGCAGTAAAGGTGGAGAAATGCATTCCCAAAGTTTATGCATGTGCCTTGTCTGACACCAACTATACCAGTTTTTGCTTCTCTTAGTGATTGTCTTACGTAACATTCTGCTAAACTTGAACTAAACTGTGTATTAGTACTTCTTGGACCTTAAGCCAGCCATAGACGGAGCGTTTTTTCAACCCGTGGTTGCAGGAAAGAAAAGTTCTGGTTGATGGGGGAATACCTCCCGCGGAACCATTGTGTTCTCCTGGCAGAGGGGCAGGGGAAGAAATCCCCACTGGGATAACACAGTGATTACTGTTAGCGGCTATAATTGCCACTAGCATAATCACATGTAAAATCAGACATGCTGGTTGTACCCAAGTGAATCAATCAATCAGCATGGGTACATTCAGCCTGTTCTCATACATGGTTTGAATTTCAGCTGGTCCCTGAAAAAAAAGTTTAAAACAAGTAAATGTAGAACCCCCTTGTGTACATAGTTGGGATTATTAGGCACATTTAGTTGGACTTCAATAAAGGTCTGTGAAGACAGTTCAATTGGGGTCAAGTGAAGTTCAGTGTAGCAGGCAGGCTCTGCAGGCTGACTCTCTGTCACCTCCCCCTGGCTTCTAGAATCTTCTAGAAAGTTCCAGAACTTTGTGGGTGGGTGTATGGAGATGTGAGAGTGAATATTCAAGAGATCTCTGCTAATACCTGGTTAAGGACAGCCCAGAAGGTGGGGAGATGGTCCTTAAATGCTGTAGAGCCTGGACATGTGGAGAGAGATTCCAGGACCCAGAGGCATGGAGGGGACCTCTGTGCTGGGGGGCTCTGCCCCTAGGCAGAAGGTCAACAGTGATGTGGAGAGAGGAAGACAGAGAGAGAGAAAGAGAGGAAGGAACCAAGAAGCCCCCACCCCCAACCCCAACCTCCAAGTCTCAGCCAGGAGACACGCTGATTTGCAGCAGAGTGGGACCTGACCAGCAGGAGGCCAGCCAGAATTCAGCTATGAAGCTATGCTTTAAGATAAAGGAACCGAGTGAGTAAACCTTCACATTGTCCACCCTCCAATAGCCTACAAGGGAGTTTGCAGCCAAGGGCAATCTTCAACTAGCATAACCAAGGGACATAGGACTGTTAACCGTATCCCTTGCTTGGGGATTCTGCAACAGTGAGCCAGATGTGCTGGCATTTTGTCCTCAGGGAATGTTGCAGTGCCTGCACGTAGTTTGGGAACTGTTTGTCTAGCCAGAGTTTGACAGTTTTCCAGAGTGAGTACAGTTTTAGGACCTCTGCTAACAAGTCTGAGTGTTCAAGTTGTCCTCAAATTTTCTTCAGTGATCAAGTTCTTGGCATTCCATAGCTTCCCTTCCGCATCCAAGTTAACCACCTTATAAAATAACAAAAACAAAGTCCAGGGACTGAATTATTGACTGTGAAGTGCTTGCTGAAAACGCATGTTGCCTGGCTATACTGGTGAAGAGAGACCCCAAATTTTGTGGCCCTTGAGGGTGCTACATAAATATGACATGCTTTCCTAGCTACTGTATTTACTAATGCTAGTAGCATGAGGATTACAAATAATCAATGTTGATTGGGAGAGTGAAGTTTCACTTTAATAGGACAGGTTGCATTCAAAGAAATGCAGTGCAATGCAAAACAGTTCACATGCAGCGTCCACATGTACAGCTCGCCTGAAGTCAATGGGATTTTGAAGAATGAAGACCAACATGTTACATGCATTCCAAATTCATATCAATTGCAAAAAAAACAAAAAAAAAACGTTGATAGAGAGATGGATGTTTAATAAATAGTTTCAAATAATTGAACATTTTAATTGTAATTGTTTACAGAAATACCTCCAGAAACGATTCACAAGACAGAGACAGCATATAGAGAACAATTCTTCAATATAGCTACAGTTAGCAGCCACTAGAGGGAGCTTGGTGATTTAAAATGCTGTACTTGCTGCTGTATCCATTTTGAAAATAATATTAAAGTGATAGGTTAATTTTTTTTTCTTAAAATAAAAAAGATGTTATCTCAAACATCCCATCTATATCTCAAACCAATCAAGACCATAGATATGAGGTAGTACTGTGACCCTAATACTGACAAAAAGAAATTCTTCAAAAAGGAACACTTTTTAATCAGACTATAGCATCGAGACAATTAAACTCTTGTGAAATTGAACTGGTCAGTTAAGTAGCCATAAGTGTGCACAGCCTATTGCATTAGGGTGTGCACCCCAAAGCTCAAACACACACTACTGATCACTCACAATGTTCATTCAGAAAGGGAAGGGGTCGGTAAATTACATATTTAAGGGCCCCTTCCCCCACTCATCCTAAAACATCCGAGCAGCAACAGCCGGCGGGAGAGTAGAGGAGAGGAGGGAAGCCGGAAGCGCTGCGGGGGGAGGGGGGGCAGGGCAGTAGGGGGAATCTGTGCTGAACAGGGTGATTAGGGTAGGGTGACCAGATGTCCCCGGGGACAGTCACCGGATTGAGGACATTGTCCTCGGACCAAGTCTGTCCCCGGTTTTGTCCCCAGATTGGATTTTAACAGGGGCCTGGGCAATTTCAAAGACAGTCAGTGCAGAATAAAAAAAAATTGAATTACACACCCCTGGCGCTCCTACTAGCTTAGGGGGGTGAATTTCTTTCCCTTATCTGTGCCCCTTTCTGATGACCGGGCGCATGCCCATTCTGCTCCCACTCGGATGTTCACTTGCCTTCCCCGGCGGAGTGATCATCCTCCTTTTCCCCACCTAGTAGTAGTCGGGGCCAGGAGACTGAGACTTGAGAGACTGTGAGGCGGGCGGCAGCGGCGATAGGCAGAGAGAGGGAGCTGAGCTAAGCTGACAGTGTCCAGCAGCAGGAACAGAGAGGAAGCAGATCCGATTATGGGGCTGCCAGTGCCTTTAAGGCTGCAACACGGTAGTTCTTTGGGGGTGTCTTTGAATAGACTACATTGCACTGTGTCCGCCTATCTGGCATATTGCCAGATTGCCAGATAACAGGCAGCAAGCACCCTATCATGGCTCTGGCTGGCAGTGCATTGTCACAGTGTGTCACATAACATGGCTTCTGGGTGCCTATTGGTCATAAGTTAACAAAATCAGCACCCAGCTGCCATGTTATGTGACAGTGCACTGCCAGCCAGAGCCATGATAGAGTGCCTGCTGCCTGTTTGTTATCATAATGCTGATGATCTTAACCAGTTGCTGATCACCTCATAGCAGGTTTACTGGTACAGGGAGGATCACGTGTATATATATATGTGATCCTGCATTTCTGGGTATCGGAGCCGATCAACAGGTCCCATCCACCGCTCTGTACACAGGCAGAACGGCGGTCTGCCTATGTAAAGAAGGCAGATCGATGTCTTGTCAGCATGGAAGACATTGATCCTGTGTTCCTGCAAAGCAGGGACAGGGATCAATGCCTTCCCTTAGTAAAAGCACCTCCCCCCACAGTAAGAAAATACTTGTTAGGCACACATTTAACCCTTTGATCGCCCCTGAAGTTAACCGCTTCCCAGCCAGTGTCAGTACAGTGACAGTGCATATTTTTAGCACTGATCACTGAATTAGTGTCACCAGTTTCACTAGTCAATAGTGTAAAAAGTGTCACTTAGTGTCCAATTTGTCCGCCGCAATATTTCAGTCCCGCTATAAGTCGCTGATTGCAGCCATTACTATTTAAAAAAAAAATATGTCCCTGGTTTTCATTTTAAAAATCTGGTCACCTTAGATTAGGGTGTGCCTGGGCACACCTGGCACATCCTGTGTGCACGCTTATGTAAGTAGCAGAGGTGGTTGTTAATCAGTTTCAGCTGCTTTGGTGTTCATGAAATTAACAACAGGTACACTAGATGGGCAACAATGAGACGGCCTCCAAAACAGGAATGGTTTTACAGGTGGAGGCCACTGACATTTCTCAGCTTTTCTGACTTTTTTCACTAGTTTTACATTTTGCTAGGGTCAGTGTCAGTACTGGTAGCATGAGGCGATACCCGGACCCTATATTTGCACAGGCAGTCCAACTCCTCCAGGATGGCACATCAATATGTGTCATTGCCAGAAGGTTTAGTTTTGTCGATTTCTACCACCTCACTTATTTGGTTCCCATGGTGCAGCCTCACATCAAGAGAGAGCAAGAGGGCCGTGTGGGGGTCTGTGTATTGCTTTTATATCCCCCCTCTGCCCCACTCCCACCCATCCAGATAGAGACAATCCCTTTCATATATCTTAAAGGAGTTGTAAAGGCAGAAGTTTTTTCAGATAAAAATATCTTCTGTGTGTAGCAGCCTCCCCAGCACCATCTAATCACTTACCTGAGCCCCTTCCCTCTGCAGTGATGTCCACGAGTGTCTTAGCTGTCCCAGACACTCCTTCTGATTGGCTGAGACACAGCAGTGGCACCATTGGCTCCCGTGGCAGTCAATCAAAATCAGTCAGCCAATCAGGGGAGAGAGGGGTGGGCCAGGTCAAGGCTCCATGTCTGAATGGATACAAGGAGCTCTACCTTGGCTCGTGTGCCCCCTGTAGCAAGGTGCTGGCTCAGGGGACTCTTGATAGAGGGAGGGGCCAGGAGAGCAGAAGAGAGACCCTAGAAGAGGAGGATCTGGGCTGCTTTGTGTAAATCTAACTGCACAAAGGAGGTAAGTATAACATGTTTGTTATTTTAAAAAAATGAGACTTTACAATCACTTTAATATTCTGCTATATTCAGTCAACGGGGGTGGGGGCACTCTTGGTCAACTTTAAGTCACCAGCTGTCATTTATGATGAAATATATCCAGCTGCCCTCCTTCCCCCCTCAACTCAATTGACCACTCTGAAGTGAAAACCCCCCACAGAGTTATTTGTCACATACCCCTTCAGGGCTTTTCATCATTACAGTGTTCAGAGATGGCAGACAGGTGGCCTGGTGGACAGTAGTCCCAGATAAAATACAAGAGCTGGTTTATGATGCCAACTGTTCTCAGAATGTCCAGGCAGTGTTCTGAATGTTTTTTAAGCCATATTGTATGTGAATTTGTGTGTATGTGAACTCGTCATTTCAGATCAGCAATTCCAGATCACTGGGTTCAAGGTAAAGAGGGCCTCATCCAAACTGGGACAAAAAGGCATGTCTCAGTTGAATATACCTGAAGAAATGTGTGTTAGGGCCCTTTCACACGGGCTTTCTGCGTAAAGGGTCAGTTTTTGCTCAGCGGGGATCACTCCGCTGATCCCCGATGAGCCGATGGAACTGTCAGAGCGCCGCTCTTCCTCTATGGAGATCGGATGAAAACGGACTGTCTGTCCATTTTCATCCGATCCGATTCTATATGCGGATGGAAAATAGGGTTTCCATCCTTCTGTATTTCACGGACAGGAGCGGATCAGAGAGCGGCGGATGTCAGTGGATATGTCTCCGCTAACATCCGCCATTCCATGGGGCTGCATGGAGCGTCCGTTCAGGTCCGCCTGAACGCTGTTCCATCTTGTTGACACATCAGTTATCAGCTTGTGATTCTTCAGGCCAAGGCATTTCTGTTTCTCTTGTAGACAGTGGCTTGCTATAGTGCTGCGGTGAAAGAATGTGGATATCCATCGCACTCTGCCAAGAAGCCTGGAGAGCGTAGCCACTTTCAGCGCCTTCTGGGACGCAAGGTTTAGAGTATGGGCGAAGCATTTTACATGAGGGAATTTTCCAACTGGAGCTGCAACTATCATGTTCGATGCGTTGTCAGTCACAAGCACTACAGATTTATCGGACAGCTGCCATTCTTCCATGACATGAGACAGTAGCTCCGCCAGATGAGCACCCGTGTGAGACTCATAAACGGCTCTCGTTTGCAGTACATGCAACAAGATCAGCCAGTCCTTACTAACATAATGTGCTGTTATTGTAACATAAGACTCCGTCGTGACTGAAGTCTAGGAAACACACATTATTGCGACTCGACTTGCTTGGCTCATTGACGCAATTACCTGCGCTTTGATTTCGTGGTAGAGTGCAGGTATAATGTTTTCTGTAAAGTGACATGATCTTGTAACACGGCTCTATCATCTTCAACAGGTAGCGAAACCCTGTGGGGTCCACAACAGAGTAAGGCCAGAGTAAGGAGTAAGGTCCTTAACTATTAAAGCTGTTATTTTCTTCCCTCTTTCAGAGCTGGGCGGCAAAGTTGGCAGTATCGCATCAATTCTTGGCTGAGCTGGGTCTATTTCCTTGGCACTGGTGGTGGCAGTGGCACTGGTGGTAGCAACAGGTGTTAGCATCTCAGAATGAAAACGGCTAACGTGGTTTCCCAAGTTAGTAGTATTCCCTAGATATTTAATTTTTGGGTGACAGGCTTTACACACGGTGTGTGTCTTTTCCAATTCGTGCATCCCTGGTTGTTCATAAAAGTCGAAGTGTGTCCAGATGTTTGCTTTTAAAATGCTAGGTGCATTTTTTATCTTTTGTTCTTTTTGGTCTTCTGGTATTTTACCTTAGCATGCCATGCAATTGTAATAGATGATGGTGATGACGTCAACTGTCAATATTAAAAAAAAAAACAAAAAAAACTTAGTGACTGTCATGTCAACTAAGCCGTGACCATAAAAACAACAAGTGTCCTATAAAAGTTAAATATAATACACGCAATCACACTACTTGGCTGCTGCAAAACAAGTCAAACAATAATGGCTCTCAGTCTCTATGAGGGGGATTGGGGGAATAGGGCTGCCAGTGTCACCTTTGATGATGACAACTTGTAGGGTAAGGGTAATCCATAGGGGGGGGGGTGGGTTTAGTTTATTTAAACTTGGAATGCACGCATGGCATTGGCATGCCAGGTATTTAATACTCTGATGTGGATTGGACTACAGTATTTTTTTATTATAGAAAGCAGAGGATGAGGGTTGGGGGGGCTGCTTGTGAGAGTGTAATATTAGTCAGTGACACTGAATGATATCCCCCAAAATAAACTCACAGTTCTCTAACAACTTAATAAGTAAGTAGAGTACCTGATGATGATGATGACGAGGATTCAGGCAGACTGGCAGTGCACTGGTCTGGTCTCCCGCTGCCCGCAGCAGCCTGTGAGGGGGAGGCAACCAGAGGGAGCCATTGCAAACTGCGGCCTGCTGACCCAGTGGCTCCAACCAGCACTGGGGACAGACACTTAACTGCTAAATCCTGCAATTCAGTGACTTTGTACCATGTGTCGTTGTCCGTGGCAAACACGGCGGGCGAACGTGCCCATGGATTACAAATATGTCCCGCGCCATGCTACGGCCGGACATTACCACTGTGGCTATTACAATTTACTGTTGCTACCGGCAACCATCAACAATTCTGGGCAAGTCCTGCTACCGTCAGAGTGTCTGTAAAGTTTTGACCTTCACACAAGGGGTTACAGCATCGTGACACGCAGCAAGCCTGCTTATCAGGACATTTGGCGCCAGCTCATTTGAATACATGGGGGCGGCGCCGTGCCCTGGAAGAGTCAGCGCGCTAGCAGCAGTCACCACGAGTAGAGAGATGGCGGAAGGTGGTCTATTGCCGTTGCTGGTACATTTGCTGGAAGAGCCGGAGCTGACCCTAGTTTACACTGGGGTTCGATTGGAGCCCCGCGAGGGAAACACTCTGGGAGTGGTGGACGGGAAGGAGAGACTCTGTTTGCTGTGCCCAGAGTGTCGGCTGCGGTTCTGGATGCTTGGATCCGATGCGGGCACTGCTATGAGCCGTTGATGCAGCAGGTGGATGTCAGGCAAGATCCAAGATATTTTTATGTGGACTTGCACTCTGGGATGTGTGTGCTACAGAAGCGGAGATCCCGTAAGGCCGGAGTGGGCCTATCATCCTCCAATAGTTAGGTAGAGTTGCGGCCCAGGGACTCCCCCACAGAAACTGAGGACCAGGGAAAAAGAGAGACTGTTGAGACCTGTGGCCTGGCCAGGGACTGGATGACTGTCCATACTGCCAAGCAGGAACCAGCCCAAGTCCTTGAAGAGCTGGCTAATCCTAAGCCCCTCGTTCACTGAATTCCAACCCGGCCGGAGCAAGGAGAGTAAGAGTACCCAGGTGAGCTGGGGGCCAGGTCATTGATTTAAGTTCCCCCAGACTGCTAGCTAGGTTTGGGTCACTGGACCAACTGACGGAATGGTCATCGCCAGAGTCCAGTTCTGAAGAGGAGTGGGGAGCTGGAAGGTTGAATGTCCAGGGCACTTGGCCCGAAGTGCAGGGGCAGGAACTACAGATGACTCCAAATTAAGCTGCAGGAACTAAAATCACTGCTCAACAATTTTCTTTAAGCAGGCCCTTTCTCACCCAGGTCAAGGCTTCCACGCCCCGGAGAAAGGTAATCTGATCCCCTTCAGTGTGTATCTTGGCAGCAGAGGGGCATTGGAGAGGGGTAATTTGGAGTGGGGCCTGGACTTTCCCTATGTCTCATCCCAAACAATGGACGTTGTGAAGGACTCCCGGTTAGAGTGGGAGGACGACCTTGCTTGGGACTATGTGCATGTCCCAAAGTCATGTAGTGAGCCAGAGAGTGAGTTGTGGGCCCGGATCCTGGAGATAAAGCAGGAATGGTGATTTGGGAGATCGATTTACAGAGGCAGCAGAAGGGGGCCGAAGAAAGTTGCGGGACCCTGGTACTATGTGTCAGGAAGTTTAAATTGACACATGCCATCAAAGACTGCTGGATAGTGCAGCATGATTCCTCCTGTTTCTGACTATCGCAGGACAAACTATCCTACTGCCATGTGCCCAGTGGAAGAGACTGTTTCACTGCAAGGACAAGGACATTGGGGTGAAGATTGGTCCTGACTCCATTGCTTGAGGACCTGTTGCTCAGGGAGGGGCCCCTCCCATCAGGAACCTTAAAAAAATTAAAAAAATAAAACTTTCTTTGTTTCTGCTCCTGCAGTGGGATCATAACCCCTCACTGCAGGGCAGGCAGGTGAAAGAAGTACATAAAATAACTTGTGGTGTTCTGTTGCTCCCCCCTTCTGGTAGACTGTTTGGTTTGATTAGCTAGTTTAGATAGTTGTGTTCCTCTTCTCTTAGGATTCCAGGGATGGAACGGCTGTTCATCCCCATCTGTCGAGAGTCAAGACAAACATCAACTTTTCACTACTAACTAGGTGGGTGGAGGGCTCCTCCTTCGGGAGAAGTGCTCTGACTCAGGAATGTATAGTAATGTGGTGACTAATGTGACTAGCTGCAGGGCTCTGTAGTCAGGAAATGTGAAATGTGATAAACTGTATAGTGTAAATATTACAAAAACAATGTCAGAGATATATTTTTGTACCTTATTTATTTGCACAGTTTTGTATGTCCCCCTTCCAAGTTTGTTCCCTTTCCCCTCCCACTTTTGATTTTGGAATGGGCCTAGGGGTTATTTTTGTAAATTTTCAGCTGGGGACCAGCTGATGTTTGGGGGGGGGGGATGAGTGTAGCTCCCCATAGTGAGAGGTGCACTTTGTAGTTAGTTTTTGCTAGGAGAGGCAAAATTTAGCCAGGCCTGATTGTAAGTGCAGGCCTAAATGTTTGATCTGAGCTGGGGAGTGGTTCAGGGAGGAGCTGGAGACAGAAGGAAGGAACACCCCTTGGAGTTTTCACCCCCTTGAGCAGAGAAGGTTCTGGAAAGGGGGACGGATGAGGAGTTGTCACTTCCTGATGTATGACAAGGAGCCCTGACCAATCTACAGTCTGGATTGGCAGAGGGCAGGCCTCCTTAAATACAGTAGTCTGCTAGCAGTGGGGAGGAGAGTGCCGGGTGGAAGTGTGGAAGATGTAGCAGAGGAGGCCTCTACCCGGGAGGGAGCCCCCAGTCTGGGGGAAGGGGGGTGACCTTGATGCATGGAGACTCGGATGCAGACAGGAGTGGAGTTGATTTCTGGAGCAGCACAAGGGAGTAGAACAGCAGAGGTGCTACTGTGAACACTTTAAAGTGTCCACTGGAGTCGGAGAGTGACAGACCCTGGGAGCTGGAAGAGAAAGGCTGGAGCAGTCTGGGAGTATAATAGTGGACAGTCTGTGAAGCCTTGGGAGCCAGTCAGGGAAAGGAGTGTCACTGTAAGGAAAGCAGGTCGGTGGCATCTGGAAGAGGGATGGGCTGGGAGTGTTAGTCCATCAAAGGCCCTGCTAGCACCAACGTACTAAGCTACACTTTGAGGGGTCCAAGACCCTGGCCTGTAACGGGTGGTCCGGAGGCTCTGCTGGCAGTTTGCAGGCCTCACCATGTGCTAGCTGCTGACACGTACCTGATGGATGAGTCTGACTTATGCAGTGGGTAACCTCCCTTACGATCCTGACTCGGGAACCCCTGATAGAGCAAACAGGTGGCTCGTGAGTGCAGGATTGCACGAGGGTCGGATTGGGTCACTGGTGTTGGTAGGACGTCCATGGGTGCACTTGTGCACAAGAAGCATGGTCGTACAGGCTGAGTCGGGAAGCTGGCTGGCAGTGCAGTACAGAAGGAGCAGGCAGATGGATGGTCGGGTTCAGGCAGGGTCGTCAACAGGCAGGCAGCAGAAGTACAGAAGGGCTAGGCAGGAGAGTGGTTGTAGGCAATCCAGGGGTCGCTACAGGGGGAAATCAGCAAAGTCAGGCAGGCTGGGTCACAGGAACAGATAATCAAAGTACAGGTAGATCAGGAACACACACTAAACGCTGTAGACCAGACAGCACTTGCTGCAGGGCGTGCACAACTGAAATAGAGCCATTTGGCGCCGTTTCCGGCGGGTGTGGGCGTGCACGAACGTGCAAATAGCGCTAGAAAAGTCCAGAAAGTGCATGCCGTCCTCTAACAGCTGTGGTGAAGAGAAAGGAGTTATGTGAGCCTGATAAATTTGTCTTCGGGTCAGGAACTAAGTGATGTGCTGGAGAGAAGTGAAGGAGCAATAGTCTGCAGAAGAGATGTGCTGGAGGAAGTAAAGTGTATATACGGTCGTGTATATAGGAGATCCCGTAACCAATTCTTTGGGCATCCCACAGTCACCCCTTTTCCCCATCCAAGGTAAATCCCCTAAATAAAACAAACAAAAACAAGAGCCGGCCTGTTCAGTGTCTTCGGATGTGTGAGATATGGTGTGATTGAGGGCAGCTAAAAGGTGAACCACAACTACCAGTCACTCCCAAGGGAGAACATGGCTACACATAGGACAGTGGCTACAATTCTAAACTTCTGGTCTTTTTTATGATAAATTTTGTGATTTCTCTGTTCTGGTGTGGGGTGATTCATCAACTTCAAGGTTGGGCATGTTCTAACATTTCTTGTGTAAACTTGAGATATTCTGTTTGCTAATCTCTTCTCTAAGTCCTTAACAATTACTTATACTGTAGTACAGCTGTCACCCCCTAGTCCTGACAATGCATTGAAATGAGGTCGGGTTGTTTTAAACAACACACATACAATTTCTGTTCTTAGATTCTTCCAAACAAGAATGGATGTTTTCACAGTGGAATTAATGTGGCTCTAAAGCCAGAAAGTTTAACTAGCCCCCCCTCCACCAAATACTTACCTGAGTCCTTTATCAATCCAGCGCTGTGCCCATCTGCAGTAACAGTGGTTCTTTCTCTCCCATCTCACAGGCTGAAAGACACCAGCCAGAGCCACTGGCTCCTGCTGCGGTCTATCAAATGCTGTGAGGAAGTAATGAGGGACAGGGCCAAAGCATACTGTGTGTGTCAATAGATGCACACAGCTCAGCCTGGGAGCAAGCCCAGGGGCACCACCATAGGAAGTGGCTTCCTATAAGGGTTCTCCCAAGAAGAGGAGGAGCCAAGAGCACCAGCAGGGTACCCCAGAAGAGGAGGTTAGTGGCCACTTTGTGAAATATCCTTGCATACAGAGCCGGTAAGTATAACAGGTTTTTGTTTTTAACAAAATATACAGTATATGCCTTTACAACCGCTTTAAGGATGAGTTTATTTTTGTAATATTCTAATAGTTATTCATGATGCAGCTTGTTAGGAGAAATTAGTGCAGATAGAATGCTCTTGCCTTTAACAGCCAATCCAACTGAATTGTGAGGGCACATGTGCTGAGGTATGTGGCTGTTTAGGGCTGCACCCAACAAAATTGCCTAAACTGATTGTTTGAAGCTAACTACAGGTAGGTATCCACAGCTGCTGTTTTAGTAGCTGATTCTGCCTCAAATGACTTTCCCTTTCACAATCAAAACTTTGGGGGAATTAACAAAGCTTCTTAAATCATTATAATAAAGTAGGGACCTGTCTTGAGTGGTGTGTGCCACATTGTTTCAGGTATGTTTGTGCCACCCACACCATTTAAAAGAGTGAAAAGGGAACTGGTGCAGGTTCCGTATCTGATTAGCAAAGTGATTACAGCAGTCTTCAATATATAAAACTGCCACAGATCCCTGCCAGACTAGACCCAACGTATGGGATATAAAATCTCTGCCGGTAACATAGCAGACAGCTCACATGGCTCCCTGTGTCCATGCAGTGAACACATTACGTGGGCAGAGCTTGCATACAGGCAGGCAAATCTGCTTTCCCTGCCTATATGCTGAGCTGCTAACCCCAGCAAATGCAGGGTTAACAACCTTCATGCTCCCTCTTGCTCTTAGCCAAGGTGGGACTAGGGTTGCTACCTCATCCCTTTAAACCCGAACACATATTAATTACCCAGGTTCTGAGGCTGAATAAGGTGGTAATTAAACTCACTTGGTGTCTTATCTGCATTAGATTAGTATCAGAACCTGTGTAATTCATATGTGTTTGGGTTTAAAGGGATGAGGTGGCAACTCTAGGTGGGACATGGGCAGCTCTAGCCCTCATGCTCTCTATGCTGTGTCTGTGCCAGACAGCATAGAAAATGAAGCAGTTTGCTTCTAATTATCAAAAGGATGTGTGCCCTCTTTGTTAATTAGAGGCATAATCTGCTAATTTTTTCAACTTGAAAAAGCAGTGCCTACACCACACTTTGGTAATTCCCTCAATCGTTTTTAACATTTTCTGCTTTGACACTGAATAATTTCTTGAGATTGTTTTCATGCTGTGAGTGGTTTAAAAATGCAACTTTAGCTTGTTGTAGGCACTCTTCGCCATTTCTGCAAGGCAGCTTTAGTTAAAGTGGAACTAAAATTACGTCATCCTACTGCAGGAGTTACGCCGGCCAATGAAGATGGCTGAAGAACGGCACACAGCCGAGGATACCAGCGAAGGACAGGATCCTTGAAGCAAAGGTAAGTTTAGTTCCTCTTTTAGCCAAGAGAAATGAAATCTTTGCTGTATTTCCTTTCAGTAGTAGACAATTTCAACTAGTGTTATATGGGCAATTGCTGTTGCCCCCTCTTTGCACATGGTCCAGTACTGTAGCCAGAGCCGTAACTAGAACTTTCAGGGCCCCGATGCAAGAAATTATGAAGGGCCCCCCTGACCCATTGCCAGGGCCCTTTCCTCTTCCCACTGATCCTGGGGCCCTTTACTCCTATCACGGGTCCCTTTATTAAGGTCCTGCAGCGGGGCCCTTTCCGAAGTTCTGCAGCAGCCCCCCTTTCTGCCATCTTCGGGCCTTCCCATGGTGGTGAAATGCCCGGTCACAATTGCAACCTTTGCAATCCTGATAGTTCCCTCACTGGTGTCACTAGTTTTTAATTTTTATTTTCATTTTATTATTTTTTTTACCATTTCATTTTATTTCTTTTCCATTTTTATTTTTCCAATATTTTACATTTTTTTAGGAGCTCTGTTGTGGGGGCTTTGATGAGATATCAGGAGTCTAAACAAACCTCAGTCCTCAATCACCATCTGTTTAGCCTCAGCTGCATAGAATGAATGGACAGGAATAGCTGTGCACCGAGCCTCCCGTTCATTCAGAAACGGAAGTATAGTAAAAACAGTTTACTTTGCTTCAGTTATGAATGAACCAATTGGTACCAATCACTGACTCGGTTCATTCAGAAAAGGAAGGAGCCGGTAAATGACAAATTTACAGACCTGTTCCCATCTCTCCATCATGACACATCTTCTACAGCAGCTGGCAGGAGAGGGGGGGACAAGTAAACTGGATAGAGAAAAATGGAGGAAATTGGGTCCTCTAAATGCCATCCCCACCATCCCTCCTATTCAGGTGTACAAGGAGGGGGGGCCCGGTTTTAATTGCAACCCCTGACTGTAGCTAATGATTTTGTGCTCGGACACAAAGCCAGGTGGCAATCCATCCCAAACATATCTGCAACCCAATTTAAGTTACAAACCAGAAACACTGCAATAAAGGGTACTACTTATATTTCAAACACTTAGAGGTCCAAATATTGTAGCTGCTGACTTTTAATATAAGGGCACTTACATGTCCAGGAATCCCGCAATGTCCTCACCCAAGCCGATTCTCCTAATGGCTTTGAGTGCAGGCCCAGCATCTCTAGTAAGGGAAAGAGGACGTGAAGCCTTGCGGTTTCACAGCCTTTTTTCTACTTCACATGTCGTGCTGCTCCTTGTGAATGGTCCCGTAGTGTTCTGGGACCTGTGATGTGTCCCAGAAGACTCCGGGGGAAAGGAAGGAGGGGAGACCGCAGTGCATCTGTGTGACCCTGGCTTAAATGTACGTAATATTATTTCCATTGCTATATCTCAAGGGCTCAAAATAACATGTAACAATTTGTGTATCACATTCATATCACATGAACATCAGCAACAAACAGGACATGTGATAAGAAACAAACAACTTGAAATGTGCCTCTTTATGAAAGAAATTCAATTAAACAAATACATCATTTCTTTTGGAAGAATAATTGTTAAATGTAAGACCTCTTTCACACTGAGCCACTTTACAGGCACTATTTAGCTAAAAATAGCACCTCAAAAATCCCTCCCCATCCACCCCAAAGCTGCTTTCACACTGGGGTGGTGCGCTTGCAGTACGTTTCAAAAGGTAACATACAGGGATTTCCACCATTAACACAAATTAACATACAATTCAGTCTTCTGGTTCTCTTTAGCAGCACCATTGCTCAGGCCTTGTGCCTCTATCCCACTGACCATGTAACATAGTGTCCCTGTGCTCACGTGCAAATGATGTACCTCTGTTAGCACTCTGTATTGCATCTCCCTGTCTGCTCCCCTGCATCCACATGGACTCCTCGAGAGGGTGGAGCCCAGAACCCTAGTCCTCAGTCTACAAAAAAAACAGCTCACTCCTGCACAATCAGGGTGCCAGTTGTCAGTGGCGTCACTAGGGTTGGTGCCACCTGGTGCGGTAAAACATGGTGTCACCCCCCCAGCAGGACAAGCAGTAGGGCACTGAGCATGCTAGCGCATTGCGCGCCTCTCACGCCACCCCCACCCCCCCCCCCCCCAGCCTGCCGCAGCGCTACTTGATAGTGTCACCCAGGGCATTTTTCTCAGAGAAAAGGTGCAGGAAGTCAACCATGCCCCACACCTTTCCCCAAAGTAGGGGGTGGGGGGGGGGTTGAGCATGCCACAGCAACTGGGTGTGGGAGGGTCCTAAATAGTCATCAAATACCAGGAGGGTGCTATATACAGTGTACAGAGTTAAGGCCGGTGCAGAGTTCAGGTGGGTTCAGGATGCATACTTCAGGTGGGTGCAGGGTGCAGAGTTTAGGTGGCTGCAGGGTGCAGAGTTTAGGTGGGTGCAGAGTTCAGGTGGGTGCAGGGTGCAGAGTTCAGGTTGGTGCAGGGTGCAGAGTTCAGATGGGTGCAGGGTGCAGAGTTCAGGTGAGTTCAGTGTTCCACCCCAAAATTGTTATCCTTGACAGAACTGTCTTCCCCCTCCCAGCCATTCCCTTTCCTCTTCAATTAGTACACTTTAAACTCTCCCCTCTGAACACAGACCTCAGATACAGCGTGGCTCAATCCAGTGAGAGAGATGCCCCTCCTCCCAGGCTCCTCCTCATAACCTGTAAGACACGTCAGAGCCGTGGAGGAGCTGCCTAGCAAAAGCTTCCCCTCCCCGGCTCTAGTGTGATAGGCTGCAGCGAGCAATGCTGCGGGAGTGCGAGCGGGCGCCAAGAATCCATGGTCAGCATTAGTACTCCCAGGGGTTCAGTGCGGTGGCCGGACAGGAGCGCTGTCACTTCTCTTCCGTCATGTTCCAGCTGAAAAAAGCCCTGCTCTCCCCCCCCCCCCACAGCGACACCACTGACAGTTGTAATCAAAACCAGGATCCAGGACTGGAGTTTTCATCCCATCCAGATGTAGCCATGTGCTCCCTTAAGAGTGGCTGAAAGTTGTGCTCCACCCGCCTACTGCCCTCAATCACACGTATTTCACACATCCAAATTCACTGAACAGGCCGGTACTTTGTTTTTGTTGTTTTATTTAGGGGTTTGAACTTGGATAGGGATTAGGGATGACTGTGGGATGCCCAGTAATGAACATAGGACAACACTCTATACACCTCCGGTATATACTCTTCTTCTCCTCTAGCACACTACTTTGTGACCGTTACACTTTTCTTGTACTTCTCTCCAGTTTTTTTTGAAGCGAAGTGAAACACACCTTCCAAGCTCACCCGGTGGAAAAAAAAGTGCACTACACAAAAGTGAAGACACAAAAGTTGCACTAGGTGTACACACGGTCCCCCTCCAAAGAGGAAGGACCTATACCCTGATTCCCCGGGGCGCAAGGCTCCTGACAGGAACTGAGGCATTGTGCACCTGGACCGCCGAGCCGAAGCCGGATGGCCCCTGTTCTCTAGGCAGCCAGCCGAAACTGACAGCCCCGATACCAAGTGGGACTCCCCTGAAGGGAGACCCCATGAGAGGAGGTGGATCAAGCCAGAAGGCCATACCCACCTCCTTCCTAAGACGTTCAGGGCAGGCCTGAGGACCGTACACCTTACTAGTCACACGTGCAAGTGTACCCTCAACAATCAAGTGACACAACACAACAAACAACACACAAAAAACATGAAAAAGTGGGGGGAAGGATAGTGGAGAAGTGAAAAGGTGCCTTTGTGCTATACAAAAGACGGCCTTGCGGCCAGGAATCAAAAATTCCTCTGGTCCTGGCCAAAAGGCCTGGCCCTAGAGGCAGGTGCAAAAAAAAAGTGGGTCATGGTGCAGTGACCTAGGTATCGTCAACTCAACTGCTGCCACTCACTGTGAGATTCAGGCACCCCTGGACTGCCACTCCAGGGGCACATGCACCACGGCTTTTTTCTCAACCTAGCCCTTCAGCCAGACCAGTGTCTCTCCATACCCACCAGAAGGACCTTTCTGGGTTTCCCGTGTACCTACTCCCGGCCCCCAATGACCTATGTGCGCTCCGGTTTCAATACCATTCGGTACTAACCATCCAGAATCCAATTACACCACAGGATTAGCATAGCCGCAGTTGTACCGGCCCAGTTAGCCATAACTGCAGCACAGCGCCTCCTTTGGCAACTGATAAGCACAGATACTACACATGATCTAGCCAAAAGGCTGAGAAGCTCAGCCCTCCAACTTCAACCAGCACAGCACCCGTCCCACTCAGGAAGAGCCCTTCCAGCTTTCCACCATCCCTCAGTTCGTCGAGCAGTATGGTTTCAGTTCCCCCGGTACTTGCCTTCCAAGCTCCTTTACACCAGGATTTGCATAGCCACTGCCATCCTGACCAATAACCCCTGGCCAGGACAGTAGCACAGCGCCTCCTTTGGCAACTGATAAGAACAGATACTACACTTGATCTTAGCCAAAAGGCAGAGAAGCGCCCAGTACACTACTTGCTGACCATTATACCTGTTCTCCTGGTCTGAAGGGAAATTTATCAGACATCATGACACTTCTTCTTCACCACAGCTAGCACATGAGACCTGCTGCAGCCGCTTGCAAGGCCTCTGAACTACCCTTTGTGGGTGAGAGCTGCAGGTTTCTTTCACTGAAACCAGGCAGCCTCTCGTGTGTAGCAAAGTACGTTGGTGCTAGCCGGGCCTTTGGATGAACTACTACTCCCAGCCCATCCTCCAGACCCATCCTGTCTGTCCTCCGGTCTAATGGCTCTCCTTCCCCTTGGTTGGCTCCTGGCTTCCACAGACTGCTCTCTCTCTCTCCCTCTCCCCCAGACTGTCCCAGCCATGTCCTCCAACTCCCAGGGGCCGCCACTCACCGACTTTATGGTGGATTCCTTTAAAGAGTCTCTTTCCATGTAGGCCTTAGCTGCTCTCCTGCTTCTCCTGTGCCACTCAAGGAGCCGACTCCCGCTCCTGGCTGCACCCAAGCTTCAGGTTCACCCCCCCCAGACAGGGGGATCCGCTCCCGGGTGAGGCCTGATCCGCAGCTCCTGACTACATCCTCACTCTTCCACCCGAACTCTCCTGACACCTGCTGGCAGATTGCTGTATTTAAGGAGGCCTGCCCCCTGCCAATCCAGCCACTGGATTGGTCAGAGTTCCTTGTCATACATCAGGAAGTGACACCTCCTCCTCCATCCCTCTTTTCAGAACTTTCCAAGCTCAAGGGGGGAGGAATCTCCAAGGGGTGTTCCTTCCCTCTATCTCCAGCCCCTCCCTGAGCTGCTCCCCTAGCCCAGATCAAAACATTCAGGCCTGCACCTACAGTCAGGCCTGACTTGATTTTTCCTTTCCTATTAAAAATCGACAAAAGTAAAGCACCTATACTATGGGGGCGCTACACAGATCACTACGAAATCTCCAAGCTCCAGGTCCCAATCCAGCTTTTACTAACCAGTAAGGAAAAAAAAAAAAAAGTTTTCTCCAAATAAAACAAGCACCCTGGAGCCCCTCAGCCTGCCTAGTTGAGATTCTTGGGTGACATAACAGCCTTTTTCCACCATGACAGGGCACCCTACTGTCACTATAGATTTCCTATAAGGTGATAAGAGTAATTGTGGATAGAAGCGCTAACAATTGTGCAATCATTTAAAAAACAATTATGATTGTTGTTATTGCTATTACAACTCTATTATACTATTGTCCCAATTCATACTGCCATGTACCACATAGAGAGGTGACATGAAGACCCCATCAAAATGTTGCCATGGAGCCTGATTTGTAGTTGTAGCCCTGATAGTTTCCTTGCTGGTTAGCCAGCACTGGAGTAGCCTGACTATGTTATCCTCTCCATGATATTTAATTGTATTTTCCATCCACTATTTATACAGCACAGTAATATTACACCAATGATTTCCAGAGCACAAAGATCCAACAGCATAAATGTTTATTGGCTGTCCCAGTGGTTACATGATTGGGAACTCAACAGAAGCAGACTAGAAAACTTGGTAGTACCAACAAGCGGTCTTACGACCGTTGTATTGTGTGTACAGAGAAGTAGGTCCAACAAGTTGTATTGTGCAAAACACGCATGCTCAGAAGTCAGGAACGGCCAGACACTAATTACATGCACCTGAATTTCTCTTTATATGTTCATAACACAACACTATGTTCAGCTTGGTCGTACAATCCTGTAGTGCATGTCAGTATGCTAGATACAACAGCCAACATACGATTTGAGCCGTTTGTTCGTACGACCATCGAACCGTGTGTGCGAGGCTTTAGTGACATTGGAGAAACAAAAAAGTGTGAAATGAAGAATACGTTCAATAGACCTCAATGTGAAAAAAAGGGAACCAACCATACATATCACCAAAGGGTAAAAAAGAAATAACATGAAAACTTGGTGCTCAAAGAACCTGAGAATAAAGAAACTCCCAAAGTGATTACCTTGTGTTAATACAAAGAGCCATGATTCACAGTCTAATGTGCAGTGTGCCCTGGATGTGCTACCAAAAGGACTAGCTAACACCGAATGGGGGTGTTATATGCAACCAGCGTGACCACGGATCGCTTCCCAGCATCACACTGGCATGATTTCTTTTTTCCCCTTTAGTGATATGTATGGTTGGTTCCATACAATACTTTACACACTTGTTCTACATTTTTTGTTCCCTTTTTTCACATTGAGGTTATGTTCCATTGGACATATTCTTTATTTCACGCTTCTTTTTTGTTTCTCCAATGTCACATTGTCATTGGTTTTACTCACTCTTGATAGCATTATCATTATATACCCATAGTTATACCCAATTTTTTTTAATGTCATAGAATTTGGAGTTCATAGAGAACATCCCTCTTTTTTGCTTTTGGGGATCTAGATGTGTGCACCCATTCTTTCCGCGAGCCTCTATCACCACAGCTCCCGGGACAGACATTTCAAGCAGCCCTCAGTTTGCAGTATTGCATGCTTTGTATGATATTTATTTGATGCATCCACTCCTGAGGAAGTGGAGCGAATCCACAAAACGCGTTAAGCTTTTTTGGATGCAGTCATGTCTTTTATAGACGGTTCAATATTTTTTATTCAGATCATACCATACAATTCTGCAATTTTAATCGATCATATGACATGAAGAACAATTGGCTTACATCATATACTGCGGTGTGCTATGTTGTTATCTTTATGCATATGTGAATGCAACACATTTAATAGTATATTCATATACTCATGTATGTACAAACTGCAATGTGTCATGCTACTTCTTGTTCAAGAGAATAAATAAATATTTTTTTTTACATTGACTAATATTTAATCGCGCCCCATGTGCCTCATCTAAAGTCCTAAACCTCCTGTCTTTTCAATTAAATATATTGAGGGTCTACAGTACTTTGAGGTCATTTTGTGGGTGTTTCTCTTGTCCTGGCAATTCAGGGTCTCATATGACCATGCAATTTGTAAAAAATAACTTGTTAAAATCACAAAATTCTGAGATAAAAATAAAATTTTACTTAATTTTCAAAAAAATTCTTGCAAAAAATATTACAACTTCAAAAAACTCATCATGTTTATTACTAAATAATACCTTTAAGTGTCTACTTTCTAAAAAATGGGCCATTATGGGGGTGTTTGTACTGTCCTGGCATGTTAGGACCTCAAGAAATTAGAGAGGCAATCAGTACATCAGGGTTAAAAAATATAAAAAAAATATATCCTATAGTTATTTAGACTCTATAACTTTCACGCAATCTAAATCAGTGTTTCTCAACTCCAGTCCTCAAGGCGCACCAACAGGTCATGTTTTCAGGATTTCCATTTTGCACAAGTGATTTGATCAGTTTGACTGCCTTAGTAATTACCACCGCCGTTTCATCTGAGGGAAATTCTGAAAACATGACCTGTTGGTGTGCCTTGAGGACTGGAGTTGAGAAACACTGGTCTAAATAACATACACTCATTTGTTTTGTTTTTTTTTCTACCAAAGAAATGTAGCAGAATACATTTTAGTCAACATTTATAAAGAAAGATTCTTTATTTGCAAAGTTTTATAGCAGAAGCAAAGCGGTTTCTTTGCATACTACACTATTGGGCCATCCTCTTTGTTTTCACATGGTATATGAGCATCAAACAGTGCATGGGTAAGACACTCTTAAAGGAACCATAACCTTATTACTGGTGAACGTCTAAGTCAGGGGTCTCCAAACTATGGCCCTCCAGTTGTTCAGGATTTACAATTCCCGTCATGTCTGTGAATGTCAGAGTTTTACAATGCCTTATGGGATGTGTAGTTCCGCAACAGCTGGAGGGCTGTAGTTGTCAGATACCTGGTCTAAGTGGATAAGAATACCCGAGTGAGTGGGGGATTGAGGATCCTGACATGAAGCACTGATTGGAGAGAAGCAAGCTGGATGTGAGTATAGATGCATGTACATCACACCAATAAGTGAGGCCACTGAGAGCACTGTTGTGATTGGGAAGATTTGGTTTGAAGATTTATTGGAATTGAAAGTCACAATCATTCACTTTTGATGAACCGTCAATATTTTGATATGTTTTAGTAACATTGCACTATATTTTATTAAGTGGCAATTGTATTTCATATTTTTTTACTGTATCTATGAGATGTAACTTTCAGTATGCGGTGACATACTGTATTTACAGTATATGTTTGAGGATTGGTAGTGCAGCATTTATTTTTATTTACACTTTATGAACAAGTATTACTAAGAGACGGCAAACCTGCTATATGTAATAGAGTGGTTTATTTTATAGTTTAGAAACCTTTTTATATTACAAGCTTTACAAGGCCAACACATATAATTATGCGTATGCAAGTACCTTGTCAATAAACTGATTTATTGTATCCATATCAATAGTCACATTGAATAGAGTCACCTGTGATTAAAGCAGGGGTATCATGAATTACAGTAAAAATGCTTTTTTATAAGTTAAGTGAGGGACTGCACGAAACCTCTGTCAGCTTTTTAACTACTTCCATACCTCGCAAATTCCAGCACGCCTCTCCTGCATGTAAAAATCATCATTTTTTTTTGCTAGAAAATTACTCAGAACCCCCAAACATTTTATATATATATATATATATATATATATATATATATATATATTTTAGCAGAGACCCTAAGGAATAATATTTGCGGTCATTGCAACTTTTTATGTCACACGGTATTTGCACAGCAATTTTTCAAATTTTTTTTGAAAAAAAAAACACTTTCATGAATAAAAAGACCCCAAAACAGTAAAGTTAGCCCAATTTATTCTATTGTGACAGATGATGTTACGTCGAGTAAATAGATAACTCACATTTTGCGCTTTAAAATTGCTCACACTCTTTGGAATAGTGCCAAACTTTGGTACTTAAAAATCTCCATAGTTGACGCTTTAACATTTTTTACAGGTTACTATTTTAGAGTTACAGAGGCGGTATTGGGCTAGAATTATTGCTCTTGCTCTAACATTCGCAGTGATACCTCACATGTGTGGTTTGAACGTAATTTACATATGCGGACGCGGCTTACGTATGCATTCACTTCTGCGTGTGAGCATGTGGGGACGGGGGCACTTTATTTTTTTTTTATTGTTTATTTTATTTTTTTATTTTTACACTTTACCTATAATTTTTTTTTTTTTGATCGCTTTTATCCCTATTACAAGGAATGTAAACATCCCTTGTAATAGGAATAGTGCAGGACAGGTCCTCATGTGACACATCAAACTTATTGGGAGTTTCACAAGAAAAACAATGGTGTGTTTGGTTTTAACGTAACATTGCATTGCAATAACATTGCAATCTTGCATTGAAATCTGCTGCAAAGACCCGGTTACTGCGTTCACCAGACATCAACACAATTTCTATCCGCTCCGCACGTGTTAACCTCATCGACATGTCAATGGCTGTAAACAAAGAGAAACTTGTAAATAACTCATGAAAGAATAAAGTTACGTTAAAACCAAGCACACCATTGTTTTTCTTGTGAAATTCCCAATAAGCTTGATGTGTCACATGACCCTCTTCCTATTGAAAAAACAAAAGTTGGATTCAAAATTACCGACTTCAAAATGGCCGCCATGGTCACCACCCATCTTGAAAAGTTTCCCCCCTCACATATACTAATGTGCCACAAACAGGAAGTTAATATCACCAACCATTCCCATTTTATTAAGGTGTATCCATATAAATGGCCCACCCTGTATAATAAAAATATCAAATAATGAAAGTGATTTTAAAGCTTTATTTATTTTAAATACCAAAGATGTGCTCCTTTTCTGGGGTCCTCCGCCGGTGCTCACAGCTCCTCCTTTTCTAGCCAGTCTGTGCTTATCTATTGATACACATAGCGTGACTCTGCCCCACCCCTCGCTCTCTGCTTACTGAATTTGATTGTCAGCAGCAGTAGCAAATGGCTACCGCTGCTGCCTTTGAGAGTGGGGAGGGAGGTGAGATCCACTACAGATGGGCACAGTGCTGCATTGGTACAGGACTCATCTAAGTATTTGTGGGAGAGGGGGGCGATACTGCTACTGGGACATTTTTACCTTAATGTAGGGAATGCATTAAGGTAAAACATGCTTTGCCTTTAGAACCACTTCTTTCCACCCTGGAACGTATGAAATCCTCCCACCAACAACTCCAATATCATAAATTTGGCAATAAAGCAGGGAAACTGTTATCTAGGCTATGCAAGGGACCCCACCGACCTACACACATCTTATCGCTAAAGTCCCCTGAGGGCGCATCAGCCACATCTCCCCAGGACATAATATCTATCCTAGAAAAATTTTATGGCAGACTTTATGCCAATGTCCCTATAGATGAGGAGGCAGCGACTAAGTGGCTGACTGAAAGTACTCTACCCCAAGTAGACCTAGACACCCTACAGGCACTAAATGCCCCGATCTCCCTGGATGAAATCCTGGGGACGATCAGCAACCTATCAACTGGCAAAGCCCCGAGGCCAGATGGACTCTCTCCTGAGTTCTTCAAAATCACCAAAGATGAGATCACCCCTACGCTATTGAAGGTATATAATGGGATTTGGGAAGGCGGCCCCTACCTCCCTACAGGCCACCAGGCCCATATCAAACTCATAGCCAAGAAGGGTAAAGACCCGACTGACACAGCCTCGTATCAACCGATCTCCCTGCTAAATATGGACTCCAAAATTCTCTCTAAAATTGTAGCCTCACGACTTGCCAACATTATGCCCTTGATCATACACACAGCACAAGCAGGCTTCACCAAAGGGAGGTCAGCAGCATCTAACATTAGAAAGGTGCTGGCGGCTCTGGAGTACGCTAAGTCCAGGGGCGATCAAGACCTTGCAATTATTACGTTGGATGCCGAGAAGGCCTTTGACAACGTTAGTTTTCGTTGGCTTTCTCTAGTAATGCAGAAGTTTGGCCTCACAGGGCAAATAAGACACTTAGTCCAGAGTATTTACTCCGCTCCTACAGCCAGGGTATTGGCAGCGGGCCTCCAGTCGAGCCCCATAGCCCTACACAGGGGGACGAGACAGGGATGCCCACTGTCCCCACTTCTATTCAATTTGGCTATTGAACCCCTTTCCTAGTACCTAAATTCAATCGCACCACTACACGGGATCCCCTTCGGCAAAGAGGAACTCAAAGTGGCCCTCTTTGCAGACGATATACTAATATTCTCTTCCTCACCACAAGCCGATATGCAGTGCATACAATCCACCTTCACCACCTTTCGCGACTGCTCGGGGCTTAAAATAAATTTTAATAAAAGCGAGGTCTTACCCCTAGGGTCCATCCACTCGAGGCCCTGGTTCGCCTCCTCTCCATTCCCGGTTAACCACCACGCTATTACCTACCTAGGCATTAGATTTGGTAGAGAACCATCATCCCTATACTCACTCAATTACCCACCGCTAATATCTAAAATAATAGGTGAATTGGAAACCTGGACCAGTCTACCCCTCTCGCTATTCGGGAGATGTGCCTTATTTAAGATGGTTAGCTTTGCCAGACTTTTATACCCCCTGCAAACCCTACCAGTTCTGCTAAAACACAGAGACGTGCAAAAATTCAACAGGGCGGCCTCTACCTTCTCTGGCGCAACTGGAAACTGAGGATAGCTATTGCTAAGCTGTGTCTCCCAAAGACAGAGGGGGGAATGGGCTTCCCCAACATTAGAGTATATAACCTTGCCTATCTGCTCAGGACGGGGCTGGACTGGATTCTCCATGCTTCCAAGTATACTAATTTTGAGCTAGAATCAGCTGTAATTCACCCTTATAACCTGGCAGCACTCCTACATAGCTCGTTGAAAACTCTGCCGGGCCATATCAAACATAACCTGCTATTTAGGGACACCATAATCGCCTGGAGGGAATCCAGGAAAAAGCTCGGACTTTCCCCACTCGTCTCCAACCATTTACCCATACAGGGCAACCCCATGTTTCCGCCAGGACTCCAATATGAACCCTTTTCCAAATGGAGAGACAAAGGACTGATCAACGTGGCCCGCTATACCACCCAGATACGGGTATCCTCAAACCCCCTACAAGAAATCGCTGCGGCTTACAACTGGACTCAAACCCACTTTCTACAAATCTCCCAGATTTCGGCCTTCATAAACAAAATCTGCCCCCAAAAAGATAAGAGATTCCGCTATTCCTTCCTAGACAGACTCATCGCCGAACGCAGGTATGCTATCTCAGACCTATATCATCCACTGAACTCGGCTTTTACAAAAACTCTACACCAAAGTTCTGTACAGTCCTGGCTGAAGGACCTCCCGGCAGGCACTACAGTAGACAACATCTCAGATGGATACAACTGTGTTCGTAAACTAGTCACTAACGAAGTATGGAGGGAGACTCAGTTCAAACTTATGCACAGAGCTTACCTTCCATTCTCAACTAAGCATCCCGCCAACAGAGAATCTTCATGCCGTGGTGCTCTGCAGTGAAGCCCTCACTTTTCCATAGACTCTGGCTTTGCCCACATATTGCAGATTTCTGGTCGCAACTTCTATCCTTCATACACGGAGTTACCGACTGCCAAATAGATAAAAACAGTGCTTGTCATATTTGGGGACCCCACCTCACTGTCTCTGTCGTCCAAACTCCCCTCTCCTAAGCTACGAGAACACCGTCAATGGATCCTGCTGACACTCCTGATAGCCTATCCTTCAACATTGGATTTCGCCCCACCCTCCGACTCTCTCTGAAAACCAAACGTAACCTCAAAACGTTACTATGCCAGGAATTCCTAGATCTCTCGACACACAAGGATTGGCCCTCTGAGAAACTCCTTAAAAGGTGGTCTGCCTTCATCGAAAGATGCTTAACCCACACAGAATAAGCAGCCCTATCCACCCCACGAGTTTTCAGACGGAGCGGCTACCTATCCACCACCTCCTCTACTAATGATCAACTTCACCGGATCAGTCATTGACTTCCTTTCTTCAAAAAGTATCCACACCTGGACTAGTGGGCTGAGATCCCTCCCAACTTCTCTTAGCTACACTGTTAAGTCACTTATCCATGATGCTATTGAATACACCAGTGAGAAAGACCCCCTTTCCTCAGGACCCCAGGGCTGCCCGGGAGGGAAGGCTCCCAGCCCCACACATACATATGCCCACTTTTGTACACTCAAAATAAAAGCTTCCCTTCTACCTCCTCCTTTCTCTCTCTCCTCAACTCCCCTATCTGTACCAACATGGAGACTGTACTTTGTATGGCATATTACCCTTTCTCCCCACTCTGTTACTCCCTAAAACCCAATAAAATGTTGTTTAAAAAAAAAAGAACCACTTCTTGTCTTTATTGAATTAAAGTGGATGTAAACCCCCACATATACGAAGGGAAGTGAACAGCCTCAGATGATACACAGAGATGAAACAAATCTCCCTACATAAGTTTTACATGTATATCTGCTGTCTTCCATCCATCCACATTCATGCTCATCCATGCTCCATCCCTGACTCATCCATCCACATCCATGCTCCATCCCTGGCTCTTCCGTCCACATCCATGCTCCATCCCTGGCTCATCCGTCCACATCCATGCTCCATCCCTGGCTCATCCGTCCACATCCATGCTCCGTCCCTGGCTCATCCATCCATATCCATGTTACATCCCTGGCTCATCTATCCACATCTATGCCACTACAGTGCCCATCAGTGCCTCACAAAAGTGTAATAGGTAGTCAAATTAGTTTTGAAATGTATGTCCCTAGAATGCCTGATGGTGCTCTCTGCATGTTGGGCCTCTGTGTATGGCGAGGATGTGTAAAAGTCTCACATATGTGGTATCACCATACTCAGGAGGAGTAGCAGAATGTATTTGGGGGTGTCATTTTTGCTATGTACATGCTATGTGTTAGAAATATCTTATAAATTGACAACTTTGTGTAAGAAAAAATGTTTTCATTTTCTTTCCACATATTCCAAAAACTTGTGGAAAAAATGACATGTTCAAAAAACTCATAATGCCTCATAGACTATACGTTGGGGTGTTTACTTTCCAAAATGGGGTAATTTTTTGGGTGTTTCCATTGTCCTGGTGCTCCAGGGCCTTCAAAAGTGGAAGAGGTAGTCAAGAAATGATATGTTTAATTTATGCTCCTAGAACGCCTGACGGTGCTCCCTTCATGTTGGGCCTCTGTATATGGCCAGGCTGTGTAAAAGTCTCATACAGGGTATCTCCATACTCAGGAGGGGTAGTAGAATGTGTTTTGTGGTGTAGTTGCAAGAATGCATATGCTGTGTGTGAGAAATAACCCGTTATGACAATTTTATGAAAAAAAAAGAAGAAAAAAAATCTTAATTTTGCAAAGAATTGTGGGGAAAAAAAATTACAACTTAAAAAAATGCACCATGCCTCTTATTAAATGGCTTGGACTGTCTACTTTCTAAATGACTAATTTGCTAAATTTTATAACAGAAACTAAAAAAAAAATGTTTTCTTTACAAAATTTTCAGTCTTTTTTCATTTACAGCGCAAAAAATAAAAAAAACCCAGTGGTGATTAAATACCACCAAAAGAAAACTCTATTTCTGTGGAAAAAAAGGACAAAAATTTCATATGGGTACAGTGTTGCATGACTGAGTAATTGTCATTCAAAATGTCAGAGCACTGAAAGCTGAAAATTGGTCTGGGCAGAAAGGGGGCTTAAGTGCCCAGTGGGCAAGTGGTTAAAATACACATTAAAGTAGTAGATATTCATAGATACATCACAATGATGTTGTCACCTCTTGTCTGAGAATGTAATAGATATTACAATCTGACACCAGTTACAGTATTTGGATGGTTAGACTGTGTTATGTGGGAGATAATTGGAAATGTTGGAAAGTCATCAACAAAACGATGTCTGTCCCTCACTAACAGTTAATCCCAAGGTGAGTGCATGCAATATTTTGTGTCATTATGAAAGTTATTCAACTTTCATAAGGGGAGATAGGGTCCAAAAATATGCATCAAATACTTTAAAATAACAAGTTAAAGAGAGATAAAACATAAGTTTAAAACTGTATAAATATATAAATAAACCTGAATTTAAGTTGACCCCTTCTTCTTTATAGGGTTACCCTCTTGTGAATACCAGTTGCCTGTCTGTCATCTGGACACTCTGACTTTGAGTTAGGCCCCTTTTACACGATCGGCCCGCTCTGATCCGCCTGTCCGTTTTTCAGGCGGATCCGAGCGGGCCACCCATTGACTTCTATGGGCAGGCGGATGTCAGTGGAGATGTGTCCATTGACACCCGCCTGCCATCCGATCCGACAAGATCCACTGAAAACAGACGGATGGCGATACGTTCGCCATCCGTTCAGCAGATCGGA
Organism: Glandirana rugosa; assembly: GCA_018402905.1. Taxonomy (NCBI): domain Eukaryota; kingdom Metazoa; phylum Chordata; class Amphibia; order Anura; family Ranidae; genus Glandirana; species Glandirana rugosa. Next base: position 611,612 of record BLSH010084869.1, on the reverse strand, counting down.
TGGGATCGGATGAAAACGGACATGCAGTCTGTTTTCATCCGATCTTCTCATAGAGAACAGTGGGGCTCTGACAGGTCCGTCCCTGCACAGTGAACAGAGACAGACCTGTCGTCCGTCTGCTCAGCGGGGATCAATGGAGCGAGTCCGTCCAAGGGATCCGCCCCGTGTGAAAGGGGCCTTAAGCATGCCATAGATGATATGATCTTCTTTCCTGCAACCACGGGTTGCATAAAAGCAAATTGCTCTATTCTCCATCAACACAGTGAGTGTTTTTGGGGGAATCCCTCCTGCGGAGTTATTGTGTTCTCCCGGCGCAGGGGGGGGACTGCGAGGAGCCATCCCTTTTGGCAGAACACAGTGATTATTGCTAGCAGCTATGGCCCTCTACTTTTCTTAGTTTGTCTAATTATTGCGCTGACCCAGCTCCTCCACCTCTCCCCACCCCACCCTACATAACCTTTTATGTAGCAGCCGTGGGAGGATTGTAGAGGAATATATATTGTCACTTGATTGAGAGATCTAAGTCTGCTGGGTCGATAGGCATGTCATTTAAGTAGGGTTGCTACTTTTTCTTCAAGCCAAACCCAAACACTTAATGGTGCACAGTAATTTTTTTTGTTTTAGCATACATATACATAGGATTGTAACAGACCTGATACACCTTTGGGCGCTCCAAAGAGAATAGTAATGCGGTGCACATAGTGCCCCCTCACCTTCCTATCAGGCGCCATTCCGAGCCGCGTTCCTGTTTGAATAATGTGTTCAGGTGGACTGAAACTTGGACACATGATTCAAAACCCGGACTGTCCGGGTGAATCCCGGACAAGTGGCAACCCTACATTCAAGATAGTGGTGTCCAGCAGCAGTCTCAGGGCTTTTGGATGTCTACTCCTCAAGGTTTTTGTGAGTAAATACCACGCATAAAATATGTTGAATGCACATCTAATCTTGGTTTGTTGAACTATATGGTCTTGCAACAGAGTCTCTTTAATTTTCTACTTTGTCCTAAAGACATGCGAGGTAGAACCTGATTGTAAGGAAAAATACCTACATTGATTTTTTCACCCTAAAGCATGGCCCGGCATGTATATTCAGGTACAAGTAATATGACAGTTGAAAGAAATGTTTTTCAGACAAAGTAAATGTCAAAGATATAGGTATCTTTCACGTGTGGAGTGTGCTACGTGCAAATACTCATCTAAGCAGTACTAGTGACACTGTATCTACCAGAGTGCTATATTCTGTAGATAAGATTGACAGTAAAGATACTTGTCTGAATATATATCAATCTCCCCAGAAGAAATGATTGACGGTATGACTCAAAATAGGCAGGAAGCTTTGTCTAGACTGATAAAAACAGCTATTCAGAGGAGGGATAACACTAATTCTACAAATCACTACAACGCTGATCTGTCTGTATCTTTATAAAAAAAAAAAACAAAACTCAAGCACAAGTTGTGTCTTCTAAGGTAAAACTGCTCTTTGTGTAATCCTCAATGTGAACCTGTGATGGGGGCCATTGTCATAAAAGGTCACAGGAAGCTCATCCACAGAAATTATGTAATGCTGACAAAGGTCACTGACAAGACAGGTGTGTGTGTATGTGTGTGTGTGTGTGTGTGTGTGTGTGTGTGTGTGTGTGTGTGAAAACACATTTTAATCATAAGCAACACCACTGTGATGTAGAGTTATTAGAATAGAAATATTGGAGCTGCCATTTCTGACCTTCTGAAAATGCTAGCTGACTATTATTTAAAACTGATTGGTAATCTGTGCCAAGCCAACCCCCCTACCCCCACCAACATGCTAAGTAAATTCATTCAGGAAAAACCTGATAGACTGGTTGTACAACCAGCTAGCCCATACATGGATCAAAATTAGACCGGTTCAGCAGGGACCAGCCGAATTTCGATCCATGTATGGCCAGCTTTAAAAACAGAACTGAATTGCAATAAATGAATGCGGCCGATCAGGGAAAGTAAGGCTCAAGAGGAAAGGCTCCAGAGGCGGCTCTCTTATTAGGCAAATTAGGTGGTCGCCTAAGGTCTCAAACACACAGGGGCCTCACAACTGCCTAATTTGACACTGACACCAGCACCGAGATAGAGGGTACTGACATCAGCACTTTAAAGCTCTTAATTTTATGCAATTTATAAAGTTAATTTTTTTATCGCTTGAATTATTTTTCCCATTATGAGCGTGAGTAGGGCAACATGTCTAAATTTTGCCTAAGGCCTCACAAAGCCTAGAGCCGCCTCTGAAAGGCTCTATCTGACTTGACGGGATGTGACACCCCCTCCCCCCCTGTTCTGCTCTGATTCAACAAGGGATATGTTCATAGATCCTCTGCTGAACAGACTGGACATAGCCCTTGTGAAAGGATCCTAACTGCGTGAATTTATCTTTTTATACAAGCCTAGAAATCAGTTTTAACCTCTTCCCGACCACATAACGCAAATACTTACTTTTTAGAACGAGCCCCCCCGCAGCCCGACTTGGTCCGCGCTGAGGGAGCTGACATCTTGTCTTCCGGGTTCGTTTGCTCTGGCGATCTGAGTGGCTGGAGCAGCAAGACATATCTCCCACACATGCGCGCGGGAGTTCTTCATTTCTGGCAAAGAGCTCTAATTTTCCAGCAGCATCCGCCGGACCTTCAGAGCGCATACGCTGCTGATGTCAGCGGATGCATGCAGGGGGATTATCTCCTAAACTATGCACTAGGAGATATTCATTTTACCTACAGGTAAGCATTGTTATAGGCTTACCTATAGGTAAAAATCATAGTTATGGGGATACAGCTGCTTTACATAAACTCATGGTTGTAGTGTGAAAGGGTGCAGGAGTTGCCATTGCAACCCCGTATTTAGTTCCAGGGGGCCCATGGCTCTCTGCTCTCATTAAAAAATCCAGCACAAAAACCTGGAAACAGAATCCAGGTCTGATCCGCCTTGTGTCTCCTAGGGCCCCAGCAGAGCTCTGTAATCCAGTCCAGAGCTTCTAGTTTGCCTTCTCCCCAGACCCCAGACCACACCCCCCCCCCTCATTGGCTGGAGGAGAGATGTCTGAGTTCTGGCTCAGGATTAGCAGCTCAGGACAGGAGCTTCTAAGGTAAGAGACACGCTGCTGTGCAGGAAAGTTCTCTCATGTGGGAACAGATTAGAACAGGCACACTGACATGGCATCTGGCCTGCCAGCACAGACAAAACACAGACTCACAGACAGTCAGAAAAGTTTTGTAATGTAAATGATCCTAGCAGCTCCTGGGGGCCCTTCCCCCCACCAACCTGAAATGGGGCCTGATGTTGAGAGATACTCTGATGTGATGCAGGGGGCTCTGACGTGATGTAGGAGGACTCTGATGTGATGCAGGGGGCTCTGATGTGATGCAAGGGGGGCTTTGCTGTGATGCAGGGGGGGTCTGCTGTGATGCCGGGGGGCTCTGATGTGATGCACGGGTACTCTGATGTGATGCAGGGGGCTCTGATGTGATCAGGGGGAACCTGATGTTATGGGGGGACTCTGATGCCATGGGGGGACTCTGATGTGATAGAGGGGGCTCTGGTGTGATGAAGGGGGCTCTGATGTGATGCAGGGGGCTGTGATGTGATGCAGGGGGCTGTGGTGTGATGCAGGGAGACTCAGATGTGATATAGGGGGGCTCTGATGTGATGCGGGGGGCTCTGATGTGATGCGGGGGGCTCTGATGTGATGGGGAGGGCTCTGATGTGATGCGGAGGGCTCTGATGGGATGGGGGGCTCTGATGTGAAATGGGGACTCTGTCCATTGCTCTACTGACTGACAATAGTCCACTAAGGTGGGCTAAGTTTAGATTTTTGCAGTGTCATTAGTTTTATTCTTTATCTAAGTTCTTCCTACTATTACGTTTGGCCTTGCTGGTTAATTTCTTAAGTAAGGACGCTGAACCCCCAGAGATTTTTGATCTCTCTCATATTATTCAGTTAGGTCTCCACTCCTCGGAGGTTGTCTGCTCCGTATTGCACAGTGTCCCTGGGTAAAAGTGCTCGCTGTTGTCACTTTGTGTAGGTAATTCAGTAAACTCCGAGGCCCACCAAGGCCCATCCTTGGCACTCTGAATTTCCAGTTTCACCTAAACAAAGTGATGGGGCAAGCACGCTGTAAAAGCTGCAGATGGTAATGGTGGGGGGGGAGGGGGGTGCCAGGTCAGCTTTTGCATCGGGGCCCACTAGCGTCAAGCTACGCCTCTGAGTAAACTATTTCATGTCTTGGTTCATTAATACATTATTATTATTATTTTACAGGATTTATATAGCGCCAGCAGTTTGCGCAGCGCTTTACAAAAATGGAGGCAGACAGTACAGTTACATCACAATTTGGTACAAGAGGAATCAGAGGGCCCTGCTCGTTAGAGCTTACATCATTACAAGCTCACTTAAAGGGCCACAAGGAAACGCTGTCAAGGTTTAAAGAATGCCCCACTGCCACATGAACAACATAATTCTAGGCACGTTTCTACACTATTCTATTCTCACCCCAGAGAATTTAATAAACACTGTATACAGCCATGGCTTAGATCCATTCATTCTGTGGTCAACAGAACTCCATGCCAATAGCAGCAAATGAGTTAACTGCATAAAATGGAAACTTTTTTTTTAGTGCTATTGTGCAAAATATCTTCCACCGCTCTAATTGGTTTTTACATTGTGTCAAATAGTCGTCAGCATCTATTGTTTTCTATGCAAGCTAGAGATCTTCAGTATCTGTCGTGTGGGCTTTGAAGAAGTATTGTGCAAAGAAAATTGAAAGCATTAACTGATCCTTAGGAGTTTATGACTCACAAAATACGTTAGCAAGGTGAAATAAAACATGATACGTCAAGGCCGGGTGTTCCAAATAAGACTTAATAGTCTATTTGTTCTGAGTTTTATTGCATGCATGAAAGGCATTCATTGACTGACTATTCCTTTGTATTTAATACAAGGTAAAAGAAAACAGAAAAAAGAATCACATGACAAAAGCACTGCTTTATATGGCAGTTGGAAGTTAGGGACTTGCCAGATAATTTTGCCTTTAATACTGCGGGTTCCATAGATGGACAGATATCTGATGTCCATTGGTTTGATTACCTTGTCCAGTTGCTACTCTCCCTATAGCAAAGAGCACTGAAACCTATCCTCCTGCTTATCCCATACATTCAGTTAAACATGTATGGTCAGATTAGCCATATTGGGGTACATTCACTAACACTTATCTCATGCAACACATGTGTTTTATACAAAATATTGCATGCAATATTTGAAGTGTCAATTCACTGAAATATAAATGCCACATTTGTAGTAAACGTCGGAAATTCGGTAATTACATTGCTGCTGGGAAATAAAGCTTCTGCTATGAAAATATAGCACATCCATGTTTAAGTGTAAAAAAAAACTTAAAGTGATATTTTTTTTTAATTTTTTTTTTTACAAACATATTCTGCTTACCTGCTCTGTGCAATAATTTTGCACAGAGCAACCCTGATCCTCCTCTTCTCGGGTCCCCCTCTAGCACTCCAGGCTCCTGTCTAGTGCCCCTATAGCACGCAACTTGCTATGGAGGCACCCTAGCAGGCTCGCTTCCAAAAACCTTGAGCTTTTACAACCACTTTAAGCCGCTTGCCTATAACAGTGTTTTTTATATGAAAACACTCCTAAATAAAGAAAATCAGATAAGGCAGTGCTTTAAAATGGATAGCTGAAGTTCATATCTAATATATTTATTTATTATTTATTTTTATTTCAGGTACTTATATAGCGCCGTCAATTTACGCAGCGCTTTACATATACATTGTGCATTCACATCAGTCCCTGCCCTCAAAGAGCTTACAATCTAAGGTCCCTAACTCACATTCATACACATACTAGGGGCAATTTTAGACAGGATCTAATCAACCTACCAGCATGTCTTTGGAGTGTGGGAGGAAACCGGAGTACCCGGAATAAACCCACGCAGGCACAGGGAGAACATGCAAACTCCAGGCAAGTAGTGTCGTGGTCGGGATTCGAACCTGCGACCCTTTTGCTGCTAGGCGAAAGTGCTATACACTACACCACTGTGCCGCCCATACTAAATAATAAATAGATATAAAAAAATATTTATTTTATTCGATTTATTTGTTTATTCAAAGCAGAAATGAATCTGGTATACTCCTGTTAATACTCTTTATCATTAGTATGCTATGCAGAAGGCTGTAATAGCCGAAACGTGTTAGCATTTTTTTTGATTTATGCTATGTAGCCAATAAAGAGCATTAACATGAGTATACCGGGTGGCCTGCTTAATTTCTGCTTTGGATTTTCTACACAGCCTGGGCGTTGGAAATCCCAGCTTATGCACCGGACCTCAGCAAGCACCTCTAATGGCCAACGGTTGAGCTTGGGTATTATCTTGTCTGTATTTCATTATTTATTGCTTAGTATTTATATTGGATATGAAATTCAGCTATCCATTTTAAAGCATTCTTCCAATACTCTAACACTATAAATGCAACTCTCCAACATAACAGTCATCCTGTTGTTTGCCCTTCCTTCCTTTCCTTTTGTCCAATCACAGAACACTTTGTATTCTGTGAACCCTGTTTGTTTTGTAAATGGAAAGATTTAACGTGTCACCTACCATTTTAAAGAAGTTTTCTTTTTTTGCTATTTGCAATACCTGTTCGCTATGCTACACACATGAACGAAACATACAAAACATGGAACTGTTGCTGAAGCACATCCAGTACACCAAGTACAGCCAGAAAATCTGTGGAGCTCTAAAAAGTAGTGGCTCAGCTACTTGGAGTGCAGTCCAGATAACCAAGCACCATTGTTACGTATGCAAATGGTACAGCCGTGCAAGAGAAAATACCAAGGGAGAACTGGGGGAAAAAATGGAGGGACTTTTTGATACCTAAAACACTGACAGACAATGGTACAAATAATCAATTTACTTATTGAAATAATCCTTAAAATAACTCCCAAGCAAACATCATGGGAGAGAATAGGAAACATGAAGCATAATAGCATAAAAATACTGTGTATATTTCGAAACAATGAAAATTAACAAGTTGTCAAGCAGAACAACAATTGTGATACTGATAACATGCATCCAGAGCCCCAATGTTTCGACTTATTTAGTCTTCCGCAATGACACATCAAGAGGATCTCTAAAAGACATACATAGGTAAATATATACAAAGCCAATACACAGTAAATGCCAAAAATCACATTGTGGTAAAAAACGGTTTCACTTACATAATTCACTTACATAATCATATACAGTATCCATTTCTCTCCCAGTTTTCCCTTTGTGATATTTTCTTATGCTAATCTGGAACTGATACCAAAGTTGTTGTCCGTTTACAGCTAAATCGATTGAAGGTCCAATACCATGCAAGAGAATCGTATTACATAAATAGAAATGGCTAGAAATGGCAACTCTGTAAGAATTTGGTTCCAAGACAGAAAAATGTGGCACATGAATCACTTGTTGATCTGAAAAAATACATTTTTGCCTCTACTTCACATAAAATTTAGACTGATCAAAAATTGTGTGAAAGCAATCAAAAAGAAAGAAGAACATTTTTGTTAATTATATTAGATGGTTCTGAGAACAACTGATGCCAAGATTAAACTGTTTGTTACCCAAAAAGAAAAAAAAGATCCTGTTTCTTTAAAGCATGTTATACAGCACAGTTCTTGAGCTGTGTAATATTGTCCCCTGTATCACCTGAAATACCTGGCTGATCCTGCCTGGTTTTGCCCTCCCCCTGTGAACTGACCACTGTGTATTATGGCGGTTGAGCTCTGACACTGTGGTCAGTTTATGTGCCTCCGTCATCAGCTCTCTCTCCTATGTCCTCCTCTGTCCTCTTGCCCCCCCTACTTCCCTGCTTGTCTGCTTTGTGTCAAGTGCCCACCCCCTCCCCTCCTGCTGCTGAAATAACTTTTGGGCCCCATACACAGGGGAGTATTAAAAAAATAATCTGTAACGTTGGGGCCGACGTCAGGAAAAAATTGGCATCAAAAACGCGATTTAGTTGGCGTTTTGCTTCGGCGTTAATGCGCGTTAGCGCTATGTCTCGTTTTGTTTAAATAAAAACATTCCTCTGCTATTTTTTTACCTGAAAACGCCGGCGCTAAAAACACTGGTTAACATCGCTATGTCATTAATGTGCGTTAGTGAGCGTTTTGCCGGCTCAGCATCGAAAACGCTCTAACGATGCAGCTTCAGAACACGCTGGCCGTGGGTTCTGCTTTCAGCTCACTAACGCCGACGCTATCTACAGCTCAAAACTGACAGCGTTTTTATGGGGCCATTGAATAACATGGAGAGCTGCTAAAAACGCAAAAAAATGCGGCGGTAGAAAATGTCCGTGTGTAGGAGGCCTTAATATCTGATATAATCCTCTGTGTTTCCTAATGATAGGTGCTCCTGTCTCTGTGTTTTATAAAAAAAACTGACGGCTATACCTGATTTCAGAGACGCCGCTCGGCGCTCACGTGACAAGCCAGCTCTCTCCTCCTCTTGTCCCGATTAACGTTACGGGGGAATCTTGGACCCGTCTGCTCCAGCTGTCAGATGGGGAGAGGAGAGATCCAGCTGGTCACATGAGCGCCGAGCAGCGTTCTGAAATCAGGTATAGCCGTCATTTTTTTTTATAAAACACAGAGACAGGAGCACCTATCATTAGGAAACAGAGAGAATTATATAAAGTTAGCAGAGTGGGTTAACAACCAAGGCATATTTGTTGGTCCACAAATCAAATACATCATCAACAACAAGCGCTCCAAATATTTGTTGGTGGGGCCAGAGAAAATAGCCTGGAAAGCATTCAAAGATGTCCTTAAGAATTTTCTTGCCAACTACAGAGCACCAAACTACATTCAACTTGTTGACTAACTTGCAGCAAGACCACGAAATGCAACATGTCACTAAAGATTCATTTTCTGCTTTTACACTTGGTCTTCTTTCCCGAAAATCTAGGTGCAGTCAGTGATGGACATGGTGAGAAGTTTCGTCAGCACATTGCCACAATGGAAAAACTATCAGGCCAACTGGAATCTTTCAATGCTGGCTGACTATTGTTGGAAACTGCAGTGAGATGCGCTTGACGCTAAATATCCAAATGGTGTGTGAAAAGAGCTTACAATTGAGTCATCCACATTGTGGCACCATCCTAAGACACTGCATATGCAAAAAAGGGGAAAAAGTGGCTGACTATATCTACATGCGGTGTAGATTTCCTACTAACAAAGGAACTTTGCATGTGCCTAACAATTGGAGATACAAAAAAGCAAGAAATATGTATAAAAGACTATGTACTGTATTTATTATTGATAATATTAATGCACTGGACACTGAGTATAAATGAAAAGCAGCAAAACACTTTTAGCCCTGTTGAACTCATGCATTACGTCAGAAAAATTATGTCTTTAACAACTTCCCGACCGCCTGCCGTGTTTTCACGGCCGCAGTGTGGTTGCTGTTCGCGAATCACTGTAAAAAGACAGAGATCTGCGAACGGCCGCTAGGGGGCGCGCACCCGCCGCACTCCTGAGGAGTGTGCCCGCGGCTGGAGCGGACCCGATGTCCGCCAGCGAGCCGCGATGAGCGGCCACAGGCAAAGAACGGGGAACCACCGATGTAAACACGGTGGTTCCCCATTCTGACAGTGTAGACATGGGTGATCTACTGATCCCTGTCACTGGGATCAGTTAGATCTCTCATGCCCATGGTAGCCCAACCCCCCCCACAGTAAGAACACACCCAGGGAACACAGTTAACCCCTAGCTCTCCCCCCCAGGTTAACCCCTTCACTGCCAATGACATTTATACAGTAATCAGTGGACATTTAAATGTCTGATCGCTGAATAAATGTCATTGGTCCCAAAAAAGTGTCAAAAATGTCCGACATGTCCGCTGCAATATCGCAGTACCGCTAAAAATCGCAGATCGCCGCCATTACTAGTAAAAAAAAAAAAAATAAAAACCCCAGAAATGAATTCTCATCATCCGTAAACGCGGCCACTTTTGCGCAAACCAATCAATAGACGCCAATTGTGATTTTTTTATCTCAAAAATGAGGAAGAATATAAATCGGCCAAAACCGGTGAAAAAAATGTTTTTTTATATAATTTTTTTTTTGGATTTGAATTTTAGCAAAAAGTAACAAATCTGTTTTTTTTTTTGCAAAATGGTCGCTCTTCTTTTGTTTATAGCGGCGATCAGAAATGACGCAGAGGCGATCAAATACCACCAAAAGAAAGCTCTATTTGTGGGGAAAAAAGGATGCAAATTTTGTTTGGGTGCAACGTCGCACGACTGTGCAATTGTCAATTAAAGCGACGCAGTGTCAAAAAGTGCTCTGGTCCTAAAGCTGGAAAACCTTCCGGTTGGTAAGTGGATAAATACATTATAGTAATTAAAAGTTAATTTCATATCTCCCAAGATTCCTATGTGATACAGACATTCTGAAATTATATTTGTGTTCATTTTGAAGGGGTCTATCATAAACACCCCACATTTTTGAGGAAGCAAGTGTTCTCTGTAACACGCAGTTAAAGCTGAACTCCATCCAAAAACTATTTTTGACATGTGCACAGCAACGGCCACCCGACGAATGAAAGATCCCAAGCTGTCACTGGCGATATAAGAGAAGGGGTGGGGATAGTGTTGACATCATTGCCCCATAGATTCCTGGCCATGTAAGTGAATGGAAAAAGAAAAAGCTGCACTAAAGTGAATATAAAAACAAACTCTGAAAGCAGGTCTCATAAGAATAAATACAGTATACAAAGTCCACTATATACACAGGCCTTGAATAAGTATATGAGTGAGTGCACTCTCATGAAGATATAGTCCAATAAGGTATTTTTATTATAACATATCACAGCAATAGTGTTTCTGATAATCCAAATAGACAAACACCACGGTGACTTGCAACACAATGCTGTGACCATCCACCTTCCAAACAATCTGCTTACCAGAAGGCAAATTTAGCAAGCTTGTGGCTATAGCCCAGCCAAGGCCTTGGAAGCTTTGGTTATTTCCTCTCCGGCACCCCCAGGTACTTGGTTGAATCAGGGCAAGCAGTTCCTCCAATGGTAGGAAAGTCTCAGCAGCGTCTCATCAGGCCAATAAGACCAGAAAAGAGAATACTGCCATAGTGTAATATTGCTTAAAATCTTTTCTTTGCATAAAAAGTAAATGGTTTCACTCACATTTCACAAGATATGAACACGGATAGATAAAAGGGCAGCCAACAAAATTTCAAGCCCGTTCTTCTGGAATCAACGCGGTGACGTCAGCAAGTCCCTCCTCCCTTATTTAGTGCTACCTAGTGCTTGTGCGTCTCCTCTCTTTCTATTAGCCTGCTCAATTTCAACACTGTCCAAACTTAACACCATAGATTATTTCAACAGGGGGTGTTCATGCTGCTTGAGGGGGGTATAGGAACCAAATTATGTATGGGTATTGATCTCTGAATACTTTTTATAAAATTGAAACTGCAATTTTCTGCCTTATGGAATGTAAAAGCAAAGTGGAATAGCCCTTGTCAGTAACTGTGCCTAATTGCCCTTTCAAACAACAACAAAAGTCTCACTAGTTGTAGATAACTTGTAGAAATAAAATCATTAAAGTGGTTGTAAAATAAGAAGGTTTTTATATTAATGCATTGAAGAGGAAGTAAACTCTGATGGTTTTACTTGCATTTTTGTTCCCTGAAAAGTAAAAGCATAATGTGTTAGTATGCATCGCATACTAGCACATCATGTGACACTTACCTGTAAACAAAGCCTGCGCTGTCCCCGCTGGAGGCTGCATCCATGTTCGCCCCTCTTCCTTCCGGTGCCGTGGACTCCGGCTCGGTGACTGGCCAGAGTCGCATGATGTCACTCCTGTGCATGTGTGTGGAAGCCACCAGTCACGGCACTCACTAGTGAAGAAACGGCATGGAGGGCCATTACCTCACAGCGCATGCCCCGATTACATGATCGGCGCAGTACAAAGTAAATATCTCCTAAACGGCTCATGTTTAGGAGATATTTACTGTACCTATAGGTAAGCCTTATTATAGGCTTTCCTATAGATACAACTTGAAAATGGAGGTTTACAACCTCTTTAATATAATAAACCTTATGTGTGCAGCAGTCCCCCTCCCCCTCAGCCCCCCAATACTTACCTGAGCCCATTCTCGATCTAGCGATGTTGAAGGAGTGTCTTGGCTGCCTTGGACTCTCCCACCTCATTGGCTGAGACAGCAGAGCCATTGGCTCCCGCTGCTGTCAATCAAAGTCAGTAAGCCAATGAGGAGAGAGAGGGTGCTGGGCTGAACCGCAGCTCTGTGTCTGAATGGACACATGGACAAGCGGCTCGGCTCAGGTGCCCCCAAAGAAAGCTGCTTGCTGTGGGAGCACTCAGCAGGAGGGAGGGGCCAGGAGAGCTGGGGAGGGACCTGGGAAGAGGAGGATCTGGGCTGCCCTGTGCAAAACCAACTGCACAGGGCAGGTAAGTATAATATGTTTATTATTTTTAAAGAAAATAAACTGAGACTTTAGTATCACTTTAAGATTTTCTTTCAGTTCTTCCATTTCTAACTATCCATATGGGACTGGTGATGATTGACAGTCTGGCAAAGAGGATGTTGGAATATATTAGGCAATTCAATATGGTCTGTAATCGTGAAAAGGAAAAATCTACAAATCCAATGTAAAACAGAATCATCAAAATATGGAACAGCACAAATTTGGTAAATATTATAAGTGCTTACTTATTATAATGGTGTAATCATTTGAAATACACTCTAGGTAGTTTATTAAATGTCTCCATGTAAGGTGAGCTCAGCAAAATACTATTGCACAAAAAAGAAGGGATTTGTAGAAAATATCTTTCAAAGAAGAAGGCCATTTACACCGTTAACATGTTTCAGTGTGACTGGAAATGTACTGCTCTGAAAACAAATGTAACTGTATTCTGTCTTGTGGCTGAGCTCTATTCAGAGGGGCTCACTGAGGGGAACTAATACAAGACCCCCTGCGGAGTGCCGATGGGCCGCTGCTGCAGTTGAATTGGTCAATCAGCATTTTTTTCCAAATGTCCTTCCTTTTCCAAAAAAACACTAAACTGCTTTACAGTGAAATGGGCAAAGTTGTAGCCTGGTAGGAGGGGAATTTAATGAAGCCGCTGTGGCAGGCTGCTGTTTTAATTTAGGAAACAGCCACAACAAAATCTCTTTGTTTAGAGCAAGAGCCATGCAGCCAAAAAACATCTGCTGTGGTGTATTTAATTAAATGGCTCTTTGTTCATTAACCCTCTAATCCTCATAAATACATTTAAATGATATGCTAACAAAAATTCCAAGGAAACTGAGTGCCAGAAAAGTGAAAGTGTTTCTGAAACTGTGCCAGCTGAAAAGGCTTTTTCTTTGACAGCCAGTGTCTGGTTCATGGGTTTAAAGGGCAATGCTGTGTGTAGCCCTATTACAGCCCTGACATCGGCCAGAAGACATAGGATGAGTTGGCAGTGCCAACTCTCCATGTCACATTGTGCCTCACATTGCCTTATACTGGCTGTAAAGAGTTCAAAAAGATACATTATTCTCAGTTCTGCCCACTGGTTGAAGAACTTTACTTAACACAAGAGAAGAAGAACACAAAAGATACCGACAACCAGGGCCTGACAAATTTGCTTTGAATCTAGGAGCCAGCTAAAAAAGTTAGGAGCCAGTTTTTTTAGCGTAGTGTTGGGTTGTCAGCACCCGGGGTAAGGCAAATAATTTGCGCCCCCTAACTTACTCACAGCAGAGCAGCCAGTCAATAACTCCAATGTAACACCGTTACATCAGGGCTATAGGCTGGCCAGAAAGAGTGACACTAAAAAATCTGTTATGGGGGAAACGCCATATTATGCCAAATGCATTGCGACTGTGGCATGTAAAATGCCCTCATCTGCTGCCTAATGGAGCTTAAGGGAGGCCATTGGTGGGTGGCCAAAACATGTCTCTACTGCACATTTTTACCACCCAACTGCACATCTAAACAAAGCCTTAGTGACATTTTAAATAAAATACAAAAAAAAGGTGAAAAGTATTGCAGCCCTGCTGATCTTCTGCTGCCTCTTTGCAGTCACTTCCTGCCTACATGTGTGTCCCCCCACGGTGACTATTCATTGCTCTGGTGGGTTTTCCGGTCACCGTGAAATACTGGAGCCCAGCTGCACAAAGATTGGTAATTGTTGATGGTACACAGGGTTTTATCACAATTTTATTGCTTAGAATAAAGGTCATGTTTCTCGCGGCGTAACATCATCTTTCATATTAGACAAAAAAAAAAAAAATTTGGCTAACTTTACTGTTTATTTTATTTATTTTTTTATTCATTAAAGTGTATTTTTTTTAAAAAAATTGCGTTTGAAAGACCGCTGCGCAAATACCATGTGGCATAAAATATTTCAACAACCGCCATTTTATTCTCTAGGGTCTCTGCTAAAAAATAATAAATAATGTTTGGGGGTTCTAAGTCATTTTTTAACAGAAAATACTGGATCTTTACTTGTAAGCCACAAATGTGAGAAAAGGTTTAATCTTGAAATGGTTAAACTTTCCTCATACAGCCAGGAGATTATTGTTTTGAAAGAAGGAGAAGATACGTTGTTGTTAGTTTTTTTCTTCCTAACTATCAACAAATATTTAGGCAGCCAGCCAAGTTTAACCACTTCCTTACTGGGCACTTAAACCCCCCTCCTGCCCGGACCAATTTTCAGTGACGTCGCTCTTTGAATGACAATTGCGCGGTCGTGTGACGTTGTACCCAAACAAAATTGGCGTCCTTTTTTCCCCACAAATAGAGCTTTCTTTCGGTGGTATTTGATCGCCTCTGCGTCATTTCTGATCGCCGCTATAAACAAAAAAAGAGCAACAATTTTGAAAAAGAAACAATATTTTTTACTTTTTGCTAAAATAAATATCCAAAAATAAAATATAAAAAAACAAATGTATTCATCAGTTTTGGCCGATTTATATTCTTGTACATATTTTTGGTTAAAAAAATTGCAATCAGCATTTATTGATTGGGTTGCGCAAAAGTTATAGCGCCTACAAACTATGGACATTGATTTATGGCGTTTTTATTATTATTTTTTTTTTACTGGTAATGGCGGCGATCTGCGATTTTTATCGGTACTGCGATATCGGGGCGGACATGTCGGACGTTTTTGACACTTTTTTTGGACCAATGACATTTATACAGCGATCAGAAATGTAAATATCCACTGATTACTGTATAAATGTCAGTGGCAGTGAAGGGGTTAACCTGCAGGGGGCAGTGAAGGGGTTAACTATGTTCCCTGGGTGTGTTCTAACTGTGGGGGGGGGGCGGGGTTGACAGGGGCATGACAGAT
>BLSH010084869.1:582874-596202 GCA_018402905.1 Glandirana rugosa | reverse complement strand
CAACAATTTTGAAAAAGAAACAATATTTTTTACTTTTTGCTAAAATAAATATCCAAAAATAAAATATAAAAAAACAAATGTATTCATCAGTTTTGGCCGATTTATATTCTTGTACATATTTTTGGTTAAAAAAATTGCAATCAGCATTTATTGATTGGGTTGCGCAAAAGTTATAGCGCCTACAAACTATGGACATTGATTTATGGCGTTTTTATTATTATTTTTTTTTTACTGGTAATGGCGGCGATCTGCGATTTTTATCGGTACTGCGATATCGGGGCGGACATGTCGGACGTTTTTGACACTTTTTTTGGACCAATGACATTTATACAGCGATCAGAAATGTAAATATCCACTGATTACTGTATAAATGTCAGTGGCAGTGAAGGGGTTAACCTGCAGGGGGCAGTGAAGGGGTTAACTATGTTCCCTGGGTGTGTTCTAACTGTGGGGGGGCGGGGTTGACAGGGGCATGACAGATCTAACTGATCCCAGTGACAGGGATCAGTAGATCTGTCATGCCCCCCCTCACAGAACGGGGAACCGCCGTGTTTACTTCGGCGGTTCCCCGTTCCTCCTCTCTGTAAGGAGATCGCGGGTCTCCGGCGGACATCGGGTCCGCCCGACCCGCGGGCACGCTCCCGCTGCGTGCGGCGGCACGCGGGAGCGCGCCCAGCACGAGCCGAATGTGAGGACGTCAATAGACGTCCTCCCGGCATTTTAGAGCCGCGCTGTAGCCGTCATCCGGCTATAGCGCGGATAGGAGGTGGTTAACAGCTGTTAGATTAAGTAGAGAACGGCGTGAATCTGACACGCTGTTTTAACATAGTGAGAGAAGGAAAGGCTGTCACGCGCCAGGACGCGATTTCTGGTCGCCATGGAGACCTGGTGCCCGGGGATTGTCGAGGCCTGCCGACAACTGTAACACTTATCCAATAACTTCTAAATCAGAACAGTGTGACAGTTTTTCTGCCTGCTTGGCTGGTCCCCAACGTCACTTTACAGGTCCCAACATTTAGATAAACTTGTAGGCAGATGCAGTCTACTTTCTCCACTGCAGGTTGCACTCTTCTGCAGCGGCATGCAGTTGGAGAGGAAGTCAAGAGGAACATGGTTCCTCTATAGTTTCCTGGGTTACCGGGGAAGCTATCCAATTGGATGCTGCCAACCCAGCCATCTTGGGTCTGGCAGAGCCTATTTGTTGTAAAGTCAGAAGGTTTTTTTTTTTTTGTTATCTTAATGCATTTTATGCAATAAGATAAAAAAACCTGTGTAGCAGCCTCCCCCCCCAATTACTTACGTGAGCCCCATCTTCTCAAGCGATGTCCACAAGTGTCTTAGCCATCTGGGACTCTCCTCCTGATTGACTTAGACACAGCAGCAACTAAAAAATCCAAAAAAATGGTGCGCTTATTCCATTCATAAAATTAATTATAACAAAAGAAAAAACACACTTGCTACTGTGAAGCATAAAAACATAAATATAAATAAAAGTGACATCAACCAAACAAAAACATTACAAAACAATCACAAGATTCAAAAGAAAACAAGTCCAAGTGAATATTGCTGGGTGCAGAGCTGGAATCACAGATGCACATCAAACCTGCTCCGAACCATGCTGAGTGCACTATAAAGAGTGATTCAATAAAACACCACCACCACCTGTGGGTGAATTGCCTGCTCACCTTAATTATAGACCCATCGGGTCATATTAAGCCTGGGGTATATAGATCTTTGGTAATCCTAGGTAGAAAGCCCTCTGCTGGATCCTGGATCTTCCACAATCCAAATGGCAAGCAATGCTCCTCGGGAATGGCTCCAAGTATATAAGGAGATATCATTGCGCAATATCATTTAAAACCATGCGTCTTTATTGTAACATACAAAATGCCCACTCACATATACATCCTCTTGTAAAATCGCAAAGGTAATTGAACTGGGAGCTGCTCGCCTCCTCAGCACTTCTTCTGAGCATACAAGACACTGGGAATGACGTCACTGGCTCTCCCCGACGCGTTGTGTCACTGGTCACGTAACTGTTATTTATACCATGTCAGTGCATTCTTTTTTTAGCACTGATCACTGTATTGGTGTCACTGGTCCTCAAAAAGTGTCACTTTGTGTCAAATTTGTCCACCGCAATGTCGCAGTCCCGCTAAAAATCGACGAGCGCCACCATTACTAGTAAAAATAATAAAAAAATAAAAAGTCCATAAAAATAACCCATAGTTTGTAGATGCTATAACTTATGCACATACCAATCAATAAACGTTTATTGGGGGAAAAAATGCCAAAAATATGTACCAGAATAGATATTGGCCTAAATTGATGAATAAATTTGATTTTTTACATTTTTTATTGGGTATGTTTTATAGCAGAAAGTAAAAAATATTTTTTTTTTTCAAAATTGTTGGTCTTTTTTTGTTTATAGCGCAAAAAATAAAAGCCGCAGAGATGATCAAATACCACCAAAATAAAGCTCTATTTGTGGGATAAAAGGACATTAATTTTATTTGGGTACAGCATCGCACGACCGCGCAATTATTAGTTAAAGCAACGCAGTGCTGTATCGCAAAAAATGGCCTGGTCAGGAAGGGGGTAAACCTTCTGGAGCTGAAGTGGTTAAGGTTAGTGTTGAGGTTAGGGTTACTGTTGGAGATAGTGTTGGAGTTAGCACTAGAGTAAGGATTACCATTAAAGGAGTTGTAAACTCTCCCGATTTTTCACCTTAATGCATTGTATGCATTAAGGTGAAAAACCTTTTCTGTTGCAGCAGCCCCCCAGATCCCCCGTTTACTTACCTGAGCCTGATCGTTCCCACGCCGGGGACTAGCCTAGCAGTTCCAGCCGGTGTCTCGGGTCCTCATTGGATAGATTGATAGCAGGGGAGCCATTGGCTCCCGCTGCTGTCAATCAAGTCCAATGACACAGGAGCCGGGGGGGCGGGGCCGAGTCCTGTTGTCTGTGTGAAAGCACTTCCCTGACGGGTCAGTCAAGAAGAGTAGTGTGGCACAGTGGTGGAGTGATTAGCACTTTCACTTAGCAGCAAAAGGGTCGCTCGTTCAAATCCCAACCACGACACTACCTGCCTAGAGTTTGCATGTTCTCCCTGTGTCTGTGTGGGTTTTCTCTGGGTACTTCAGTTTCCTTCCACACTCCAAAGACATGCTGGTAGGTTACTTGGATCCTGTCTAAATTGGCCCTAGTATGTATATGTATGAATGTGAGTTAGGGACCTTAGATTGTAAGCTCCATGAGGGTAGGGACTGATGTGAATGTACAATGTATATGTAAAGCACTGCATAAATTGACGGCGCTATATAAGTACGTGAAATACATAAGAGGAGGAGCCAGGAATGCCCAGAAGAGAAGGATTGGGGCCACTCTGTGCAAAACCCTTGCACAGAGGAGGTGAGTATAATATGTTTGTTATTTTAAGGGAAAAAAGTGAACCTTTAGTATCGTTTTAAGGTTAGCATTTTGTGGCACACAAACAGTTCTAGCATAGTTGAAGGAAGCTTCCCTAACCCTCAGAATCCCATATGCACCCTTTAAAATAACCTTAATTTCACCCTCCCAATTTCTCTAATGCATTTTGCAGAGTGAATTTCATCGAAATGTTGTGATTTTTGGAAAAACAACTCCCAATTTTGCTCATCCCTGAGACCCCTTTCACACTGAGGCGCTTTACAGGCGCTATTTAGCTAAAAATACCACCTGTAAAGCACCTCAAAAATCCCTCCCTGTCCACCCCAATGTGAAAGCCGGAGTGCTTTCACACTGGGGCGGTGTGCTTGCAGGACGTTACAAAAAGTCCTGCAAGCAGCATCTTTGGGGCGGTGCGGTGATCGGTGATACACCGCCCCTCCACCCCCCCGCCCATGAAAACAATAGGCAGTGCTTCCGAAGCGGCTGCACACCGCCTCAGTAGCATGGCGCGCTGGCACTTTTAACTCCGTTTTAACCCCTTGTGGGGGGTTAAAAGCACCACGCACCCGCCTGCATAGCGGCACCGTAGCGCCGCTATAACAGCGCTAAATCCCCGCTGAAACTAGCAGAGATTTACCGCTACCACCCTCCCCAGTGTGAAAGGGGTCTAACTGTAATAGAGGACCCCAATAATCTCTTTACATTGTTCCTGACTAAGCTGATACAGACACATTGCATGGACTCTGCAAAGCCTTTGAAGAAATGGAAATGGTGCGTGATCAATCACAGAGACTTTCCAATGTGTCAGAAAATCTCTGCGTCCAATAGCCAGCACATGTTTATAAGTCCTAATTATCGCTGTACCCTGCACGGCTTATGTATAGCAAATGGCTTGTATTTCTTGCATGTATAGGAACTGTCTGGTACAGTAAACTATACAACCAGTGAGCTCGCTGGTAAATGAGTGAAACAAACTGACCCAATTAAACTTTCCTTTTAATCCATTCAGGATCACAAAATGTAATTTTAAGCTTTTGTCTTCCTAAAGCCATTTGTGTGACAGGTAATTTATCCTGAAATACAATATATTTCACAGCTGAGTCATTATTCATTTTCCTGGCAAAACTTCAGTGGTGTCAGGGCTAATACGAAAAGCCATTAAGAAATCTTTTGCCCTGGCATCAGCCATCATCTCTCACATTTCTCAAGCTTATTCACTGCCTGGGCTCTTGGACAATGCCAGCCAAGGAAACAGCAGATCATATTTCCCACCCACCAATATGCTGCATTCTGGAGATACAATGTATGCCAAATTCAGAGCCCAGCTTAGGTACTTCACAGCTATAGGTGGGATTTATGGCACTGGGCCATGCACTTCTCAGCCAGCTAGGATAAAACTACCTTCCAATGGACCATCAAGGACAGTAAGTAAGAAATACTCTACAAGTAACTAGTCTAAGTACATGTATTTATTCAGGGCAGATCCTAGGGACACAGGCCCCTGGGTGCAGAAATATTTCTGGCACCCCCACGTGGGTGTGGTTATCTTACCAACTCCTCCCCGTTACAAATGTTTCAATGGCAATGACTCAAACACAGAGATGCTCCCCTAAGGAGTTGTCATTGCCCTGGGATCCTACCATGATTTCTTAAAAATAGACAAAATATAGGAAAAGAATACTGTAATGAGACCGGGGGGGGGAGTCTCTGATGGGCACAGTACAAGTGATGGTGAGAGACTGCAGACATGATACAAGAGATGGTCAGAGACTGCAGACATGATACAAGAGATGGTTAGAGACTGCAGACATGATACAAGAGATGGTGAGAGACTGCAGACATGATATAAGTGATGGTGAGAGACTGTAGACATGATACAAGAGATGGTGAGAGACTGCAGACATGATACAAGAGATGGTCAGGGACTGCAGACATGATACAAGAGATGGTCAGAGACTGCAGACATGATACAAGAGTTGGTCAGAGACTGCAGAAATGATACAAGAGATCAATGCATCAAATGCAGCCCACTAGTGCCCATCAAATGCAGTCTCATCAATGCCCATGAAATTATTTGGATAGACCTTACGCCACTCACTCTGGTTAAAAAAATATATATAGGCTATATTAGGTGTGTAACAGGTGATCTCCTATGAGGTAAATGTGCCTATGTGCTCTAGAGGATGCTGCAATATCTGATATCTATCACAGAATATATAAATCTTTACAAGCAATTGATATTGCGCAGCCTATTGCACATATCCCTCTGGTGTAAACATACTCAGACAAAGTGCAAAAAATGCATATAACAGTGCAAACAAACTCATCTATTTATCTCAGTGGCACCAAACACTGGTGCATTATGTGTAGAACAGTAAACAGATGAAAAGTGCTTAATGTGAGACAGTGTAAAAAAATGAAAATGACAGCTTCAGTCCTTCACAAGTTTCACCGATGGTGACTATGGTGCAGTTCCATTGGTTAAATACACAATCACTGTTTCTCCTTGATACTGTTTTAAAGTAAAGTGCCTTAGTGCAGTCAGTGCAATCTGTGCTCCAATTCATAAAATCTAAAGTGCTTCACTCGTGCAATTCCAGCCAGTTTTGGGGGGAGTTCCTTGCACACCACCAAAAGGACTGTTGGAAGAATGTGGTGGTCCGGTCCCGTGCTCACAGAACTCTCACCTCAAAAAGGAGGAAAAACGCCCATACATGAATAATCCTCTCCTGAAAAAGTGACTTCTCCTTTAAGACCCTTCCTCTTCTCTCCTCCTTCTCCCTTGTTTATTATGGATACCTTCCACCAGTTCTCCGTTCAATCATATACAGGACCGATAGAGATAAAAAATATATAGACTCCCATAGTGTAGTATTTAAAAATCAGACAGATGGTTTATTCTGGCAGAATACCTACTCACATTAACATAGAATAATCAATGCAGTGAAATATACACAGCGGCTCTCTGCCTCTTACTATGCTCCACACACTGTGTCCAGTAACATTCGTCCTCCGGTCACATTCGCCTACGCGTTACGTCACGTCATGTGACTTCATCAGCATCTAGCAATACACACCAAACTCAGCATATGCAGAATGCCCCCAAGTCCTTGTCAGGAGATGGATTAGGGACTGTGGAAAAAGGGGAGGATCAGAGAAGACTGGATCAAACAGCCTTTTTACACAATGCTCCGTTCCTCTGTTATCAGCATGTTAACTTCTGATAAGTTCTCCAACACACAAGATAAAAGCAGTTGAAAATTTGTGTCAGGGGAGGGAGATTAACAAAGAGCTTGTCTATTCAGGCTGCAGCTCTGCAGGTTTCTTGGTTCCTCTGCCTATGTGGAGGGAGGGTGTGTGTCTGTCCTCCAATCAGCTCACACACGGTGTATACCTAGACTCCCCACCCACTGCCGGAAAAGGAAAATGTAATTGTAACACGATCTGCACATTCTAAAGAGTGTAGAAAACTAAAGACAGAAGATATACAAACAAAACTTATGTAGGGAAATTTTCTCAGTGAACCTGCACACAAATTCTCATTGAACCCACAGGACTCGCCTCAAATCTTTGGTAGTGATGAACCCAAACCTGATCTCTTCATTTTATCATAATTTTTCAATTAAAATGTTCATAAATGTATAATAATTATTTGATTTGCACAAGGAAGATGTTTAAAGCAAATGTAAGCTTGAACTGAATGACATGTAGTTTGTTAAAGCATTTTCCCTCTAAACCAGGGGTCTCAAAGTACTGGCCCTCGGACTGGTTACAAATGGCCCACAGAATTGGGCCACCAGGATCAGGGCCGGAGTGGCCTACCGGGATACCGGGAAATTACCCGGTAGGTCGCCTGCCCTGGGGCTGATTTGAGCAGTGGCTGCAGCGGCAGGGCTGATCCTGGGCGGGTGCACAGAGTGCACCGCAAGCTGAGGTGGGGGAGGGCGCTGAAGTGCCAGAGTGCTCCCCCTCCTCCTCTCCTTTTGTACGTCACATACAGCGGGGATCTCTTGCTGTGTCACGGAGCTTGGGTCTGAATTGTTCGGCGGCGCTGTCACAAAGTCCCGCCTCCTAGACCGACTCCTGTGATAGGCGGCACACCGATCCAATGCCAGAAAATTGAATCATTGTGACTTGTATCACAGGAGCTGGTCTAGGAGACGGGACTTCATTACAGTGGCTGCTCAGGCAATTCAAATCCAAGCTCCATGACACAACAGGAGATCGCCGCTCTGTGTGATCCAGGCACTGGTAGGCTGCATTTGATGGGCACAGTGAGGCTGCATTTGGTGGGCACTGATACGGCTGCATTTGATGGGCACAGTGAGGCTGTATTTGATGGGCACAGTGAGGCTGCATTTGATGTGCACTGGTGAGGCGCAGTTTTGGTGGGCACTGATAAGGCTGCATTTGATGGCCACAGTGAGGCTGCTTTTGATGAGCACAGTGAGGCTGCATTTAATGGGCACATTAAGGCTGCATTTGATGGGCACAGTGAGGTTGCATTTGATAGGCACAGTGAGGATGCATTTGGTGGACACTGATAAGGCTGCATT
Organism: Glandirana rugosa; assembly: GCA_018402905.1. Taxonomy (NCBI): domain Eukaryota; kingdom Metazoa; phylum Chordata; class Amphibia; order Anura; family Ranidae; genus Glandirana; species Glandirana rugosa. The sequence continues at coordinate 588,217 of BLSH010084869.1, read as the reverse complement.
TGATGGACACTGGTGAGGCTGTATATGATGGGCACAGTGAGGCTGCAGTGACTGGTATCAAGCAGTAACTACCACTGTATATAGTTTAATGTTGTTTTTGAAGTTTGAAAGTTTGCATGCGGCCCCCATGGTATATGAAAACTTGTCCAGTGGCCCTAAGGTAATTTGAGTTTGAGGCCCCTGCTCTAAACAGTCCATCTCAGAGAAACGGTTCTCCTGCAGCCTCTTTGCAGCCACTTCCTCTCTATATGAGCTTCATTAATGGCTGCATGGCATTTCTTAGGGTGGGTTTCTTGATAGTGACAATAGTAGGCCATGTAGTTGCTATCAAAAGCCCATGTGACAACAGTAGGCCATGTAGTCTCTAACAGAAGACCATGTGACAGCGTGGCAATGCAGGAGCACAATTGAGAGACAGGGACAGAGTGTTGCCCCCCTATAACAGGAAGAACCTAAACAAAAACCTTCATGGCAGGACCACAGGCATTCTAATTAAGCTGTGGGTTTAAAATGGCTTTTAACAAGTTAACCACTTCAGATCGGCGCTATAGGCGATTGACAGCTACATCGCGGATCTGAATTGCCGGGGGGGACGTCAATTGACGTCCGTCCCTTTGCGCGCTCCAGGCGTGCCCTCGCAGCCGCCGGCGGCATGCGCTCACGCTCGCTGCACACTCGATGTCCGCCAGAGACCCGCGATCCCTTCACAGAGAGCCAGAACGGGGAACCACCGATTTAAACACGGCAGTTCCCCGCTCTGTGAGGGGGCATGACAGATCTACTGATCCCTGTGATCGGCATCAGTTAGATCTGTTATGTCCCTGTCAGCCCAGCCCCAATACAGTTAGAACACAGTGAGGGAACACATTTAACCCCTTGATCGCCCCCTTAGTGTTAACCCCTTCCCTGCCAATGACATTTATACAGTAATCAGTGGCTATTTTTAGATCCGATCGCTGTATAAATGTCATTGGTCCCAAAAAGTGTTAAAAATGTCCGACATGTCCGCCATAATATCGCAGTCCCAATAAAAATCACAGATCGCCATTGCTAGTAAAAAAAAATAAAATAAAAAATAAAAAAACCATAAATCAATTTCCATAGTTTGTAGGCACTATAACTTTTGCGCAACCCAATCAATATACGCTTATTGCGATTTTTTTAAAAAATAAAAATATGTAGAAGAATACATATCGACCAAAACTGATGAATACATTTGTTTTTTTTATTTTTGGATATGTATTATATCATAAAGTAAAAAAAAATTTTTTTTTTCAAAATTGTTGCTCTTTTTTGTTTATAGTGCAAAAAATAAAAACTGCAGAGGTGATCAAATACCACCAAAAGAAAGCTCCATTTGTGGGAAAAAAAGGACATCATTTCTGTTTGGGTACAATGTCGCACAACCGCGAAATTGTCATTCAAAAAGTGACAGCGCTGAAAACTGAAAATTGGTCCGGGCAGGAGGGGGGTTTAAGTGCCCAGTAAGCAAGTGGTTAAAGATGTACAGTAAATGGAATTTAAGTGATTGGGTTAACATATTCTTTAAATAGTTTATTGTAAGTAGCACAACCTTCTGTGACAGATTTGGGACTTGGTGAAAATATTTGCTAGCACACCATGGAGATTTGTGACCCCATTTCAGTCATATGGCCTCTACATAAACATGGCTGACAGGAGGTACCTTGACGTCATGGAAGAGCAGGCCTGAATTGAGGATTCGCTGCCTTATTTTGCCTATTTAGTCAGGTCAAATCTCTTAATCCAGCAACTCACTAACTAGCTATTTTCGGGCAACTTCTTTTCTGTAAGCACATCTAAAATCTCTTCTGTTATCTTCAGTGTGTGTTTTCAGCTGAAGATCTGTGGCCGCCCACTTTGAAGCAGATCATCAAGGGAGCTGCCTGTCATCACAGTCTTAATAAGTTTCTGTGACTTTACATTGCACAAAAGTTAACACCTTACATAAGAGTTACTTATGAAACTTTGAGACGTCTTGCGTGTTTTTGTGTTTGGTAGAAGTTTTTCAAAGCTTGTTCCATTAACGCACTGCATTAGTCTGGTGAACACCATTTGTTTCATGCAAAGGAAACTGATAATGAGAGTGCATGCACATAGATTATTATTCAGGATTTATATAGCACCAACAGTTTACGCAGCGCTTTACAACTTGAGGGTAGACAGTACAAATATAATACACTTAAATACAGTAGGAACCAGAGGGCCCAGCTCCTTAGAGCTTACAATCTAAGAGGGAAGGTCAAGAGATACAAGAGGTAATAACTGTGGGGGATGTGCTGAAGAGATGAGTTTTCAGGGATAGTCTGAAGGTGGACAAAGTAGGAGAAAATCGGACAGATTGGGGTAGAGCATTGCAGAGGATGGGAGAGGATCTGGAGAAGTCCTGGAGGAGAGCATAGGATGAGGTGACAAGGGAGCTAGAGAGCAGGAGGTCTTGGGAGGAGCAAAGAGATTGATTTGGTTGGTATTTTGAGACCAGGTTAGTGATGTAGCTAGGGGCCAGGTTGTGGATGGCTTTATAAGTTATTGTTAGTACCTTGCTTGAGGTGATTGTAGCCGAATTAGTGCAATTACGACAGAGAAAATTGAGTACTGTCCGTGATACTTCCCCCATCCACACCGACATACAACCCCCCAGGACAAGCCCCCAGGGTGCGTTCCCACCTCCAAGGCCCAAGCAGCACCTATCTACAAAAGTCCCAGCCCGAAGTTAAAAAAAGAAAAAAAAGAGAAAAAAAATCTCTGAGGGAAAGGAAAAAAAAAAGGAATAGCAAACAAACACAAATCAATGCACAAGGCAAATGGCAACGAAGCTGACAGCAGAATCAGCGAGACAAGACAGGGAGAGCCACAGACCGGGGGGGGTGACAGCCACAGAGGGGGCCGCAAAACCCTAGAACAATGAGCAAGAAAACCTATATCCAAGTCCAAACCATCACCTTCCGTGTCAAAAAGAAGAAACACCCCCAGCCCAAATGCTCTCCCCTCCTGGACAGCTCCGAAACTCCCTTCAAGAACCAAAACACAGAGGCCTTCAACAGTGTGGTCTGGCTGTGAGAAGCGACCCCCACAGGTGCGCAGAAACCACCTCCCCCCCATGCTCCCCGACGGCACGCCTGTGCAAACCCACCCCTGCCCGCAACCTCCGTCCTGCCTCCCCAACACAAGATTCCCTGCTGCACCCACTGCACTAAACGAGGCACACCACACCACCGGAGGCACAGCTGCACGATTCCACGACACCAAAGGTGTAAGCATAAGGCCTCATGCACACCAAGTGTGGAAAATGCTTTTTTAGGGGCTTCTAGCTTTTTTTCTGCCTCTAAACACCCCTCCATGTTAGCAAAAACTTAAAAGTTGGTGCAAAAGAGAAGATCCTCCATGCATAATTCAGATCACAAACAGGCAGCTCACAAACTCAGGGACCAAATGAGAACCAAGTGACATGTTTTTAGTCTACCCCTCCATGTTAGCCTATGTGCCCATGCACACATAGGTGTTTAGAGTAGCTTAGAGGCAGAAAAAAACCCCACTGACAGCACATACAGGAGCAGCAGTATTTTGGCAGAAAAAAAAACGCTTAATGCGTGTAAATGCCTCTAAATGCATCTAAATGTGTTAACATTAGACATGTTTAATGCCTGAGCGTTAATTAATTTCAGTGGCCATAATAAATTATTATTCTGTCCAATGAAATTAATTAATGCCCCAGTGCTTGATAAGTCTAAATGTGTCTAGACACATTTATATATGTGAAGCATTTTTCTGCCTAAGTGCTGCTGCCAGGAAGATAGGCGTTTAGGAGAGCTGGGCAAATGCCCTGTGTGCATGGGGCCAAGCTGAACATACGTTTTTTGTAAATATTTTATTATATCTTTTCATGTGACAACACTGAAGAAATGACACTTTGCTACAATGTAAAGTAGTGAGTGTACAGCTTGTATAACAGTGTAAATTTGCTGTCTCCTCAAAATAACTCAACACACAACCATTAATGTCTAAGCCGCTGGCAACAACAGTGAGTACACCACTAAGTGAAAATGTCCAAATTGGCCCCAAAGTGTCAATATTTTGTGTGGCCACCATTATTTTACAGCACTTCCTTAACCCTCTTGGGCATGGAGTTCACCAGAGCTTCACAGGTTGCCACTGGAGTCCTCTTCCACTCCTCCATGACGACATCATGAGGCTGGTGGATGTTAGAGACCTTGCGCTCCTCCACCTTCCGTTTGAGGATGCCCCACATATGCTCAATAGGGTTTAGGTCTGGAGACAGTGCTGGAACGGTGACTTGGAGCCAGGTTTTTTACCTTGAAGTGGTTCTAAAGGCTGAAGATTTTTTACCCAAGGGCCCTTTCACGTGGGCTGTCTGATTAGGTCTGCCTGTCGGTTTTTCAGGAGGACCTGATCGGACCTTGCATTCTCCCCTATGGAGCGGCGGATGTCAGCAGACACATGTCCGCTGACATCCGCTGCTACTGACTTCTGCAGTCCCCTACTGACTTCTGCATCCTTCCCAGATGTCTCTCACCCCAATCTGCTCCAGCATGCCTCTACAGCTTCCCAGGGTGTGTTCCATTCACCAACCACCCCGTGGACTCCTTGCTGAGCTTCACCAGTAGCACTGTCTGTTGCTCTACTGCTCCCTTGTGCTGCTCCAGGATCTCCCTTTCCTCCTGGCTGCACCCAAGCCCATGCCTCATGGTCACCCCCTGGGGGACTGGGGGCTCCCTACCAGTTGAGGCTTCCGCAACCTCAGCTACATTCCAGCTCTTCCACCTTAACTCCTCTCCGATTGGGCTGACACTGAGTATTTAAAGAGGCCTGCCCCCTGCCAATCCAGATTGGGGATTGTATTCAGTGCCTCAGTTTATATTAAATATAAATAATTAGTACCTTCGTCCACAATTACTTATATGAAAAGAGGGGGGGGGGGGGAGTGGTCAGGGCTCACCTCCTTATTAAAAAGTAGTGATAATATCATAAGTGCATCTGACATTGATATGTCTTAAGTACGTGGGAGGACATTTTCTGAGGACTCCTTCGCCACTGTGGGGTAGTTTGGGCGCTTTGTACAACTCAGACGTCCTTAGACATATTCATAGTTACGTCAAAACATATACACAGTGATACATTTTACAGTCTCATTAAAAGAGAAAAAATTGCACATGACAACATACATGAAGTGGAAAGAGGATTTCCTCATATTTATTTCTACATATGAAAATCTTTGACAGTAACAAATACTAAAGTATGCCATGGTATTTTCAGGATAAAAAACGGAACATTCCTCCACTCGGGACTGGTGAGGGGGGGGGGGGG
>BLSH010084869.1:559207-575078 GCA_018402905.1 Glandirana rugosa | reverse complement strand
CTTCCCCCCCCCCCTCACCGGTCCCGAGTGGAGGAATGTTCCGTTTTTTATCCTGAAAATACCATGGCATACTTTAGTATTTGTTACTGTCAAAGATTTTCATATGTAGAAATAAATATGAGGAAATCCTCTTTCCACTTCATGTTTGTTGTCATGTGTAATTGGTGGAGTCCTGGCGGGTGGCAGTAGATCGGGGAACTCCGTTTTGTGATCAGCCGTGACTTTGTCACGGCCGATCACGTGGTAAACAGCCGTGCCCAATGGCTGTTTACCCCAGTCGGTGACGAGTGGTGTCCTGGGGACACACCGCCACCGACAGAGCCGGGATGCGCGCGCCCGATCGCGCGCAATCCCGGCTTAAAGGGACGACGTCATATGACGTCCACCCGCTGGGAGAGCAGGACCGCTCCGCCGTCATTTGACGGTGGGCGGTCCTGAGGTGGTTAATGTGTACTGTTGTTTGTACTTCACCTTTCTCCTAAAGGAGTATAAATAAAGATGTATACTTTTAGAAACTGTCATTGTTTATGATTTCATACGGTACCATAAAAGTCCTATTTTTTGCCTTGTAAGGAGGTGAGCCCTGGCCACTCCCCCCCCCCCTTCTTTTCAGATTGGGGATTGGTCAGGGCTCCTTAGAATACTCCAGATGGCTACACCTCCCTTCCAGCTCTCTGCCCAGAAACCTTCCACCAGTTTCTGGAAAGAAGTGGGAGTTCCTGGTGACCTCATCTGTGAATCACTCAATCCTACCTGAGCCACTCCCATCCCAGAAACAAAAACAATCAGGCCTGCACACTAGTCAGGCCTGATTAAATGGTCATCACCTACCAAAAATCTATCCACACTAGCTCCCACCTACTAGGGGGCACTACACCAAAATGTGGGATTTTCTTTTACTTTTACTTTCAATGACAATGCTAAATAGGACAAATAGAGAGGGTGAATCTCCCTAACACGAGCACAGACCACACTGACCTCAAACTGACAAGCGTTCTAATCCCTCTCCCCTCTGTCAAAACTAAAAAATAAGTTTTGTCTTTAGTTATACTTTAAGGTGAAAAACATTTACACTTTAGAACCATTTCAACAGACGAAAAGTGAGCTAAGAAGAGAAGTTCATTGCCAGGGTTCAGGTACATTAAGCGATAGTAAACCGCTGAAAAAAAAAATACCTTGCAAGACAATAGCATAATGTGCTAATATGCATAGCATACTAGCACATTATGAAATACTTACCTAGAACGAAGCTCCCACAGCATGCCCGGTCACCTCTGAGAGAGCTGACATGTTCCCTCTGCATTTTTTCCGGGTTCACGGGCTCCGGCGCTGTGAGTGGCCGGAGACGCAATGACGTCACTCCCACGCATGCACGTGGGAGTCCTCCGTTCCGGCACAATCTGCCAGACCTTCAGAGCACATGTGCCGTTGACGTCAGCAGCTGAATGCAGGGGGAATATCTCCTAAACCATGAAAGCTGTCATACCACTGAAGACAAGCAACAGGAAAGACTGAAGACATCCTATAAAAGTTGATTAGAAACTGATTTGGGAGATGATCACAGACTGTAGACATGCTTCAGGATGGGGATTGGCAACCCATTGATTGCGATATACCTATCGACCTTGGGCAGCTGATGGGTAGATTGTGAACACGTCCCTGCTCTGCCGGTCCTTTCCCTCAGTGTCTGCTGCTCTCATCTTCACAGCAGAGTGGAGAGCGGGAGGCAAGTTAATTAGCAGGTGATCCGCCGGGTGGTCCTAGCATCCAATCACCAGCTTGTTAATAGGAAAGTTAACTTCGGCAGCTCCCTCCCTCTGTCCAGTACTGTGCTGCCTCCCACTCTCTGCTCTACTAATTGTAAGATAGACATTGCTGTGTGTTTGTGTCGGGAAGATGATGCAGAGGACACTTCTGAGGGGGGCAGAGAAAGCTGCTATGGAGACAGCAGACACTGCTTTGGGACGAGAACACTACAGTGGGGGGGGGATATGAAGTGGGGCAGAAGACACTTCTTTGGGGGGCACAGGACACTACTGGAGGGGGGCAGAGGACACTGCTATTCGGGGCGGGAGGCAGAGGACACTATAAAGGGGGGCGAGGTAATGTGAGGGGGGGCAGAGGACACTGCTATGGGGGGGAGGACAGAGGACACTATAGTGGAGGGGGCAGGGTAATGTGAAGGGTGCAGAGGACACTGCTATGGGGGGCAGAGTACATTACTTTGCGGGGCAGAGGACACTATTGCAGGGGGTGGTGTGGTGATGTGAAGGGGGGCAGAGGACACTACTGTGCTACTGTGACACACTATGGGGTGGATTTACTAAAGGCCAATAGACTGTGCACTTTGCAAAGTGCAGTTGCTCCAGAGCTTAGTAAATAACCAGAAGCTCTGCTGTCTTCTATCATCCAATCATGTGCCAGCAAAAATGCATTTTTTTTTCCTTGCACGTGATTGGGTATTCTTTGCAAAGTGAAGGTTTACCTAATTTACTAAGCTCTGGAGCAACTGCACTTGCAGAGTACAACTGCACTTTGCAAAGTGCACAGTCCATTTGCCTTTAGTAAGTCAACCCCTATGTGTTCTGCATGCCGTCTTTTTATTGGGGGCTATGATAGTTTTTCTTTTAAATGGCTGGACTGGAAACACATTACTGCTGCTAAAGACCAGTGCTATTACAGCTCCTTTACAAACAAATGCTTACACTGTCCCCTTAACTTAAAAATAGGAAAGGCATGGACAGCACACAAATGCCTCATACACACTGGGCATTTGCCCAGCTCTTCTGAACGCCTTTGTTCCTGGTTTTGCAAACATGTTTAGGTGCCCCAAGTGTTTGGGTGTTTATTCTTTCCATTCATCAGAATATTATTTATTCTGGCCATTGGAATGAATGAACGCTCAGGCGCTAAACTAGTTTAGCGTTTAAATGCGTTTAGGTGCGTTAAGAGTTTTTGCTGCTCAAGTGCTGCTCTCCTGAATGTGCAAGTGATGTTTTTTTTTTCAGCCTCTAAAGACTCCTGCCTCTAAACATCTCACCTACAGTACATAAGATGAACTAGCAGAGTAGAGAGAGCACAGGGAGGCGACTCACACAGAAGCCAACACGCATATGTTTATTGGGGGAACTTGAGCATACAGGAGGGGCAGCAATAGGATATAGCACAGAGAAATAGTCCACAGGGCAATAATATATCACATTGCCAATAGCCAGTCCATAGTGTAGCCAAAGGGCACCGCACTGATAAATAGTCCACAGAAAAGCATTGTAGCAAAGCACAGGAGGATGATCCTCAGGGCAGTAGTATGACCCAGTAACGCCTCGTACACACGGGACGACGATCATATACAACAGGTCGTACGAATGACCGTTGTATGCGAACTCAATCGTTCGTACACGCGATTAGAACAGCCGACATACGACTGTCGTACAACGGGAGTTGTATGAGCAAACTAGAGAACTTGGTGGTACCAACAAGCGGTCATACGACCGTTGTATCGTGTGTACAGAGAAGTTGGTACAACAAGTTGTATTGTGCAAAACACGCATGCTCAGAAGTCAGGAACGGCTGGATGCTAATTACATGCACCTGAACGTTCTTTCTTTGGTCGTACGATCGTGTAGTGCAGTCAGTATGCTAGATACAACGATCGTCGTCCTGTGTGTACGAGGCTTTAGGCCTCATCTACATGGGCGTTTTTAAAAAAACGAGCTGTAACGTCGGGTCCGACGCCAGGAAAAAAACAGCATTAAAAACGCAATTTCATCTGCATTTTGCATTGGCGTCAATGTGCGTTATTGAGCGTCAGCACTAAGTCACGTTTTGTTTAAAAAGACATTCCTCTGCTATTTTTGGACATTTTAAAACATAAAACGCCGGTGCTAAAAACGCTGGTTAACGTTGCTATAGCGCTAATGCGCATTATTGAGCGTTTTGCTGGCTCAGCGTCATAAACACTCTAACGCTGCAGCTTCGAAACGCGCGGGTCCTGCGTTAGATTTACAGCTTAAGAACGCCAACGCCATCTACAGCTCAAAAACGTCAACGTGTATATGAGGCCATAGGACAACATGGTGTATCGTTCTTAAGCTGTAAAAACGGGGGATAGAAAGCAATGGGAGATACAAACTGTCACAGTTGTCACTGATACAGGAATGGAGGGGAAAGCTTCCAAGAATGCCCACTTTGACTGTTTAAGAACTTAAGATGGGATTTCTACTCGTTTTGGGTTTTGGAAAGACTTCTTCACACTCCCTTTTGTGTCTCTGGGACAGAGATATAGCATTTGAAAGGTAATCTCTAGAAGGACACAGATAGCAAGAACAAAAGCAAAAAAAGTTTTACACCCCATTCACATTTGTGCGACTTGTCATGCAATTTTGGACACCAAAGTCACATGACAAGTCGCACCCCATGTTTTCCAACGACAACCATTCATATATGTGTGAATTAAAGTCGCGGTGACTTTAAAGAAGTTCATGCACTACTTTGGTCTGACTTTAATGCAATTGGAGGGTCATAGACTTCAATGTTAAAGGGATTGTAAAGGCAGAAGGTTTTTTGTAACTTAATGCATTCTATGCATTAAGATAAAAAACCATCTGTGTGCAGCAGCCCCCCTCAGCCCCCCTAATACTTACCTGAGGTCCCTCTCTGGCCAACCATGTCCACGTGTATCTCAGATGTCCACGTGTATCTCAGCCATACGAGGCCCTCCCTCTTGATTGGCTGACACACAGCCATTGGCTGCTGCTGCTGTCAATCAAAGTCAGCTAGCCAATCAGGAGAGAGAGGAGGCGGACCGGCTCCATGTCTGAATGGACTTGTGAAGCTGTGACTCGGCTCGGGTGGCCCCATAGCAAGCTGCTTGCTGTGGGGGCACTGAACAGGGGGGAGGGGCCTGAGAAGAGGAGGATCTGAGCTGCTCTGTGCAAATCCACTGCAACAGAGCAGGTAAGTATAACATGTTTGATATTTTTATAGGGAAAAAAAAAGACTTTACAATCACTTTACCCTCAAAATGTGCATGAAAGTCGTACTTGAAGGTTTTACAGCAATGGAAGTACTCCAGTGGGTCTGACTTTGCAGAGGAACAACAAGTCACACCCAAGTCGCACCAATGCAAAGTTGCATCAAAGTTGTACTCCAAAGTCGCACAACTTTGCAATCATATAAGTGTGAGTGGAGGCTTAAAAAAAAAGAAACTACAATTTTGACTTCAGATATACTTCAATTATAATATTTTTTTTATTAATAAAAATATAACTAGGTTATATGTTATTTTAAATCTGCTTAAATGTCAGCATTTATTTTTATTATTTACCATTTTTGCAGTAAATAGAATTATACCTATGTGATATATTACAGTATATCTCAGTGACTATTAAATTGCATTATTAGAATTGTATTTGTGTAAAGGACTTTGATCAGATGATGGGCCCATGGCCTTTAAAATACCCCCTTGATCTGCCAATCTGCCATCCTGCTGCATGCACTTCTGGATCCTGGGTCCACCTACATCTGCCTTTAGGGATAAGGCCTCATGCACGCAGGATGTTAAATAAATGTTCTAAAAATGTCAGTAGCCTTGTAGTGAGTTTTCCATTGCTTTTTTAGTGGTATTGCAGTAGCGGTTTTGAGTGTTTTTCCTCGCTAGCGTTTTTTTAGCGTTTTTTTTTTTTTTTTTTCAATGGATACAGTTGTATGGCTGAACTCGCATTGGTTTTGCACAGAAAAAGGAGGGGGCCAGATGAATAGACGACTGTATCTGTATGAAACTTCTGACAGCCAGGGAGATAAAAGCATAGACCATTAATGTTATCAGTTCAAACACCTACACAGTACTGTTCCTTATTTGTGTGTCTGGTTTGTTTGCACACATAAGAACAAGAAGATGGCAAACATTACATCTAGGCAGGAGGTCGCATTTCAGGTAACCTTGCAAATAGAACCATAGTCATTGCATATTCAGTAATAAAACCTATAATACAGGGAATGCTGTATATATGTATTGTTCTATTCATTAAATCTGCACAATTTTAAAGAGGAAGTAAACCCTGATAGGTTTTACTTCCTCTTCGTTGCTCTGAATGACCCTGCAATGTAAAAGCATAATAGGCTAGTATGCATTGCATACTAACCTATTATGTGACACTTACCTGCATTGGAAGCCCGCGCTGTCCCCGCAGTAGGAAGTGTCCACCTTCGCCCCTCTTCCTTCCGGGGCTGCGGACTCCAGGTCTGTGATTTGCCAGAGCCATGTGATGTCACTCCCGCGCATGCACACGGAAGCCACCAATAGCGGCACGATCTCAGTGAAGGAATGGCACGGAGGCCGTTTCTCCACTGCGCACATGCCCGATGAACGTGGGCACATAACAGTACACTGCATATCTCCTAAACCGTCAGGGTTTCTCAACCAGGGTTCTGTGGAACCCTAGGGTTCTTCCAGAGGTTGCTAGGGGTTCCTTGAGCAATGATCAATTTCTACCCCTCAGATAAATTCCCAATGATACCATTGATCTTTTTAGCTATCTGTAAGGAGGTAATTCTTCCCAGTGGCCACAAGTGTAAGGAGCATTCTTCCCACTGACCATCACCCTAATGTATCATGAGTTGTAGATTTTTAATTTTTAGCAGGGGTTCCCCAAGACCAGAGAATTATTTCAAGGGTTCCTCGGTGTTGAAAGGGTTGAGAAAGGCTGCTGTAGGTTAAAGTGGTTGCCATGAGTTGACAACCACTTTAATGCCTCTATTGGGCATCATCTCTAGATAAAATAGAGAGGAGACATTGCTGGCAGTAGAGGAGGCGTTTTTACACGATGGAGAGTCTCCTCTTTCTTCCACATTTCTGACTCGGAGACCTTGTCATCTGGTACCTCCATTCTGGATGTTTTGCTGAGGACCACTTCCACTGAACCTAACGAACGGACAGGCGCAGGATAGTGTGACGCTCTTCCCCCCCTGGAGGACTTTCTGATCAGTTGAGGATAGTGTGACGCGACCCCCCTACATCGTGAGGATTTGAACCATTTATATATTCAGGCACAAATATATCTACCATCCGGTAAGCCTTGAGTCTATAAGGGGTTGGATTGCCAAGACTTATGCCCCGTACACACGGGACGACGATCGTACCTACGATCGTCGCAAATCGCATGTTGCATAATGTAAATAGCATACTGACGTGCACCCGATGGTCGTACATACAACTTGCGGCCGGCCGAACGTGATGACGCGAACGAGCGTATAAAGAGGAAGTGCTGGTATCGTAGCGTCACCCTTTGGGCTCCTTCATCTAATTTCGTGTTAGTTGAAGTGGACTTGGTGCATGCGTGTTTAGCACAATACAACTTGTTGTACCCAACTGCTCTACACACAATACAACGGTCGTATGCGAGCTTGTTGGTACGACCAAGTTTTGTAGTCTGTTCATACAACTCCCATGTACGACCGCCATATGTTCGACTGTTGAAAGCGCGCACACAAACGATCAATTTCGCATACGGTCGCGAGCACGACGTGTTGAATGCGATCGTCGTCCCGTGTGTACAAGGCTTAACCCATCCCACCTCTGTCTTCACCACACTTTGGATCAATATTGATGTCACTTGGAACACTTTATACCCCTGCACATTCATTTTTTTGGCTTTATTTTAATTATTTTCCAATCTGGAATTGTATTTGTACATTTTATTACCTAAATATCCTGGATGAACTTTACATTTATTGATTTTGAAGCACCAATTTAACTCCTTCACCATTCTCTTGGAATTTTTTATTTAGCACTGGACTAGCACTTTATGTTGTTCACTTGTTTTAATTGCATAATCAGTGTTGTGGATTAATATGTACTGGTAGATTAATTTTTACCACATCTATAAACATAAGGTTTATTTAAAGTGTGTAGGTGTACATAGGTTGACCCCTATCCTCCTCTAATTCACACTCCTCATCCAGATTAATGCCATCTTTTTAATACTGTATCTCTATCACGATTTGTTTGGCCGTTGTATGGCTGTTTATCTTCCATTTTAGCCTCTTATTGTTTTTGCCTAGCGTGGTTTACTCCTTTATTCTTGACATTTAGAAAAGTCACAAAGACATAAATGTGATGCCAGGTGAGCGTGAAAGAATGTATGTAGATATCCTGTTTTTTTTTTCACTTTATGACAAGACCAAGTACATGTAGTGCTCCCATCTCCCTATGTACCTTAGCTGCTATGTCAGACAGGGCGCCCCCCCTTGGCTGCACACCTGCCCGAGACTGCAGCTAGCAGGGAGATGGCTGCTTTGCCAGGAAGTGCCTGTCCCTGGCTCCAGCCCTTGAGGTGGGTCAGCCTCACCTTCCTCTGCATTCCTTTAGCTGCTGCTTGCCTTGGGCAAGTGCTGGGAGCCAGAGACATGTGTTTGCTAGCAAAGAAGTTGTCTCTTTGCTAGCTAAAGTTTTGGGCAGCCGTGTGCATGTGCCTGTGATGTCACAACTAGATTTACAGTACCTTGAAAAAAGATTCATACCCCATTGAAGTTTTCCACATTTTGTCATGTTACAACCAAAAACGTAAATGGATTTTATTGGGATTTTATGTGATAGACAAACACAAAGTGGCACATAATTGTGAAGTGGAAGGAAAATGATAAATGGTTTTCATATTTTTTTACAAATAAATATGTGAAAAGTGTGACGTGCATTTGTATTCAGCCCCCTTTACTCTGAGACCCCTAACTAAAATCTAGTGGAACCAATTGCTTCAGAATTCACCTAAGTAGTAAATAGAGTCCACCTGCGGGTAATTTAATCTCAGTATAAATACAACTGTTCTGTGAAGCCCGCAGAGGTTTGTTAGAGAACCTTAGTGAACAAACAGCATCATGAAGGCCATTAAACACACCAGACAGGTCAGGGATAAAGTTGTGAAGAAGTTTAAAGCAAGGTTAGGTTATAAAAAAATATCCCAAGCTTTGAACATCTCACGGAGCACTGTTTAAGCCACCATCCGAAAATGGAATGGAGTATGGCACAACTGAAAACCTACCAAGACATGGCCGTCCACCTAAAGTGACAGGCCGGGCAAGGAGAGCATTAATCAGAGAAGCAGCCAAGAGGCTCATGGTAACTCTGGAGGAGCTGCAGAGATCTACAGCTCAGAGAGAATATGTCCAAAGGGCAACTATTATTCGTGCACTTCACAAATCTAGCCTTTATGGAGGAGTGGCAAGAAGAAAGCCATTGTTGAAAGAAAGCCATAAGAGGTCCCGTTTGCAGTTTGCGAGAAGACGTGTAGGACACAGCAAACAGGTGGAAGAAGGTGCTCTGGTCAGATGAGACCAAAATTTTACTTTTTGGCCTAAAAGCAAAATGCTAGGTGTGGCGGAAAGCTAACACTGCACATCACCCTGAACACACCATCCCTACCGTGAAACATGGTGGTGGCAGAATCATGTTGTGGGAATGATTTTCTTCAGCAGGGACAGGGAAGCTGGTCACAGTTTATGGGAAGATGGATTGGGGCCAATTACAGGGCAATCTTAGAAGAAAACCTGTTAGAGTCTGCAAAAGCCTTGAAGCTGGGGCACAGGTTCACCTTCCAGCAGGACAACGGCCTTAAACATACAGCCAGAGCTACAATGGAATGGTTTAGATCAAATCATAGTCTTGTGTTAGAATGGCCCAGTCAAAGTCCAGACCTAAATCCAATTGAGAATCTGTGGCAAGACATGAAAATTGCTGTTCACAGACGCTCTCCATCCAATCTGACAGAACTTGGGCTATTTTGCAAAGAAGAATGGGCAAAAATGTCCTCTCTAGATGTGCAAAGCCGGTAGAGACATCCCCAAAAAGACTTGCAGCTGTAATTGCAGAGAAAGGCGGTTTTACAAAGTATTGACTCAGGGGGCTGAATACAAATTCCCCCCACACTTTTCACATATTTATTTGTAAAAAAATGTGAAAACTATTTATAATTTTCATTCCACTTCACAATTATGTAAAAATATACTTTGTGTTGGTCTATCACATAAAATCCCAATAAAATACATTTACATTTTTGGCTGTAACGTGACAAAATGTGTAAAATTTCAAGGGGTATGAACACTTTTTCAATGCACTGTACAGGACACCTAGAAAGATGGGATAACACATTATTATTATTATTATTATTATTATTATACAGGATTTATATAGCGCCGACTGTTTGCGCAGCGCTTTACAACATTAGGGCACACAGTACAATTACAATACAATTCAATTCAATACAGGAGGAATAAGAGGGCCCTGCTCGTTAGAGCTTACAATCTAGGAGGGAGGGTCAAGTGATACGAAAGGGCAATAACTGTGGGGGATGAGCTGATGGAGAAAATAAAAAGTGTATTTGTTAACACATAGCTCCCAACTGTCCCTGATTTTGAGCGACTGTTGCTGGCTTGGAACAAAGTACCTCTATCCCTCTTTCCTCCTCATTTATTTCTCATTTTGGTCTGATCTATATAGATGTATATAAAATGCATTTTTTATCTTTCAAAAAGTGTTTTGCAGTGCTAAACCTTTCATCCAAATTGTAAATTGCCGCATTTGTAAATTTCAAAAGCTAATATAAAGGAATAGTAAAAAGTGGTAAAAAAAATACCACTTGTGTGTTTAACTCATCATTTTTATTTGTATAATTCTCCTTTAAGGGGGTGTGGCAAGGGGGTGTGTCCGATGTCTACATACCTTTGTTAATAGATGTTCCTCGCTCCCATCTCAAAAAGTTGGCAGGTATTGATAACATACTACATGTACTTTGTCCCATCACAAACTGAAGACTAAAAAAGTGGTACTTCTTTGAAGGAATAGCTCACCCAAAAAAAAACAACCTATGCAGAATAGGGACATATTCAGATGAAAACAAGCTGTGCAACTTTGACCAAAATTGAATATTGCCCCTGCTATTGGTGTACGCCATTTATGTACAGTACCTCATCGACTACCTAACTGGAAAACTCCTAGGATGTTGCTAAGAGAGGCCCAGCTATTACTGCTCACCTTCACCATCACAGGAGTGAGCTTGTTCTCTGATTCAAACCCCTCACATGCTCTTTCTCTTCCCTGATTCAGTAGCTCTGATCAGAGCATTTGAGAGCTCACTCCTGTGATGGTGAAGGTGAACTGTAACAGCTGGGCCTCTCTTAGCAACATCCTAGCAACATCCTGGGAGTTTTCTGGTCTGGCTTCGTGGGGTACATAAATGGCCTACAGCTATAGCAAGGGAATTATTTAATGTTAGTCAAAGCTACACTGTATTGTTTTTATTTACAGACACCCCTTATTTGTATAGACAGTTTTTTGTGAACTTAAAGCGGAGTTCCATCCAGTTAAAAGTCAGCAGCTATACAAAGTGTAGCTGCTGACTTTTAACAATCGGACACTTACCTGTCCCAGGCTCCAGCATTGCGGTCGCCCGAGGGCTCGCTCTTCTCCCCCTCCCCTTGGCGGCGCCAACATCACAAGTGTGGGCACCTGGTTTTGGCTTCAAAGCTGGGCATGCACTGTACATGCGCGAGTCGCCCTGCGCCTTGTGAATGGGCGGCGTATCTTCTGGGACCTGTGACGTGTCCCAGAAGATCGCAGAGAGGGAGGGGGAGAAAGGTGAACTTCCTTCCAGAGCCGCGACTCTAGGAGAGGAAGTGGACCTGAGACCCTGTGAAAACAGGCCCCCCCCCCCAAAAAAAAATGACATGCCAATTGTGGCATGTCGGGGGGGTCACCTTCCCTTAAAGCGGAAGTTCCACTTTTGGGTGGAACTCCGCTTTAAGGCGGTCATAAAGGTGCAAATTTTGCTCAATTTCCCCATTAACACAGACAATGTTGACAGAGGAATCCCTCATGCTGAGTCATTGTAATCGCCTGACAGAGGGGTTCAGAGGAAGACAGTGACTATTGTCAGCAGCTATACTATGATCAATCAACTTGATACATTCTGCCTGTCTGTACATGGCTCGAATATCATCCGATTCCTGCTGAACGGGTCAAGATTCAAACTGTCTATGGACAGCCTTTGTCCGGCCATAGATTACTCCATTTTCTTTCTGTCCACCATGAGTGGACAGAAAGAAAAACACTTGAGTCCCCCATCAACACAGTCAGTTGTTCTGCCAGCGGGGGTGCGGGGAGCCTTCCCGGTGGGCAGAAAAACAAACGGCTATAGTCACTGGCAGTAATCGTATGTAGAAAATTCCGACAGGCTGATTGCACCCAAATCAATCGATCGAAATAGGGTATACCCCTATCTGGTGATGCTGTATACCCCATCTGGTGGATGCTGTATACCCCTATCTGGTGGATGCTGTATACCCCTATCTGGTGATTCTGTATACCCCTACCTGGTGATGCTGTATTCCCCTATCTGGTGATGCGGTATACTCCTATCTGGTGATTCTGTATACCCCTATCTGGTGATGATGTATACCTCTATCTGGTGATGCTGTGTACCCCTATCTGGTGATGCTGTGTACCCCTATCTGGTGATTCTGTATACCCCTATATGGTGATTCTGTATACCCCATCTGGCGATGCTGTATACCCCTATCTGGTGATTCTGTATACCCCTATCTGGTGATGATGTATACCTCTATCTGGTGATGCTGTATACCTCTATCTGGTGATGCTGTGTACCCCTATCTGGTGATTCTGTATACCCCATCTGGTGATGATGTATACCCCTATCTGGTGATTCTGTATACCATTATCTGCTATCCCCTGACACATTGGGTGGAATCTATAAGGGGAGGGGTCAAAAAGGAAGGGTGGGGTCTGGCGCAACCCCATTCTAAAATTTCACCAGCTGCCACCAGGCTCAGGTAAGTATTAGGAGGGCTGAGGGGAGCTGCTGCATATAATGCATTAAAGCGGAGTTCCACTTGGTTTTGTGTTTATTAAATGTCAGCAGCTACAAAAAGTGTAGCTGCTTACTTTTAATAAACACACACTCACCTGTGCCATGATCCAGCGATGTGGCAGACATCACAAGTGTGGGCACCCAGCTGTGACAGTTTGCGGCTTCACAGCAGGGTGTGCACTGCTCATGCGCAAGTCGCGCTGCGCCTTCTCAATGGTCGGGCAATCTTCTGGGACATGTGATGTGAAGATTTCAGGGAGGGAGGGGTAGAGGAAAACTACAGCTTGAGTCGCCTAGGCGGCCCGAGCAGAAGTGGGAGCTGGGTAACTGGCAAAAACTAGGTAACTGCCCCTCCCCCCCCCCCCCCCAAAAAAAATGTGGAAGCTAAGGGGGTTAGGAGTCCTTAAAGCGGAATTTCCACTTTTTGAAGGCAACCAAAAAAAAAAAAAGTATGCATAACCATTTATATATAAAATCACTTTTTATTACAAAACTCTAAAAAGACATAGCCTTGTTACAAACATGCATGGCCATATTTAGGTCAGAATCCATTGTACACATCAATATGCAGTTGAGACTTTGGCAATGCTACATATCTCTTAGGAGTGTTTGACATTCAGCAGATAGTTTGCTTGGGCATCATGCATCCAATGTGTTTCTAGATTTATTAATTAATCTCTTCCTCAGGGATGATAGATGCCTTTCAATTTATCAAAAAAAAATTACCACTTCTCATGATGACTGCCCATATCAACCTGTACTTGCTTGTGAGCAGGGGTGAATTCATGCAAGGATCATAAAGATTCAGATACCATGGCAAAGGGACTTTACAATTACACAAGGCCCATTTTTCACTGCTGTTCACCCAAACCAAGCTGTACACGTCCGCTCCTTAGCACATCTCATATGATTTTTAGAGTTTTAAAAAGTGGTTTATAACCACTTTAACCACTTCAACCCAGGGAGGTTCACCACTTAATGACCAGGCTATTTTTTGCAATACGGCACTTTGTTACTTTAGCTGAAAATTGTGCACTTGTGCGGCGCTGCACCCAAATAAAATTGATGTCCCTTTTCCCCCACAAATAGAGATTTCTTCTGGTGGTATTTGATCACCTCTGCGGTTTTTATTGTTTGTGCTATAAACAAAAAAAAGCCGTCAATTTTGAAAAAAAAAACAAACAATATTTTTTAATTCCTGCTATAAAATATTCCCAATAAAAAATGTAAAAAGTCTAATTTCTTTGGTAAAAAAAAAACCCTCAATAAGCGCATACTGATTGATTTGCGCAAAAGTTATAGTGTCTACAAAATGGGGGATAGATTTATTGCATTTTTACTAGCAATGGCGGCAATCAACGATTTTCAGCAGGATTGCGGCGGAAAGATCGGACACCTAGCTGCCATTTTTGACACCTTTTTTTTGGCAACCAGTGACACTACTACAGTGATCAGTGCTAAAAATATGCACTGACATTGTACTAATGACACTGGCAGGGAAGGGGTTAACATCAGTGGCAATCAAGGGGTTAACTGCGTTCCCTGCAGGTGTTTTCTAACTGTATGGGGGAAGGACTGCCTGGGACAACACAGAGATTGGTCTTCCTGCATAGCAGAAAGACGGGATCTGTGTGTCATTCCCTGTCAGAATGGAGATCTGCCTTGTTTACACAGGCAGATCCCCGTTCTGTCTCTGCAGGGAACAATCGCGGGTGGCCGGCGGACATTGAGTCCACCAGACACGCTGATTGGCTCCCCCACTGGCCAACAAATGCTAGTGCACGAATCGCCGGTGATTTGAGGAGCTGAGCCACCCATATAACTGCGGCGAGTGATCGGCAAGTGGTTAAATCCCCTTTCTTCCCCATTCTGATGCTCAGTTTGAACTTCAGCAAGTTGTCTTCACCACATAGTTACATAGTTAGTGAGGTTGAAAAAATACACCAAAAGTCCAACCTATGTGTGTGCTTTTATGTCAGTATTACATTGTATATCCCTCAATGTTGTGGTCCCTTAGGTGCCCATCTAATAGTTTTTTGAAATTATCTATACTCCCAGCTGAAACCACTGTTTGTGGAAGAGAATTCCACAACCTCACTGCTCTTACCGTAAAGAACCTTCTACACAGTTTAAGGTTAAACTGCCTTTCTTCTAATTTTAGTGAATGGCCGCATGTCTTTGTGTGCTCCCTTGCGTGGAATACTTTTGTCCCTATTGTGGGGTACCCGGTACAGTATTTGTACTTTGAAATCATATCCCTTCTCAAGCGTCTCTTCTCCAGAGAGAATAAGTTCAGTGCTTGTAACCTTTCCCCATAACGAAGGTCCTCCAATCCCTTAATTAACTTTGTTGCCCTTCTCTGAACCCTTTCCAATACCAGGACATCCTTCCTGAGGACTGGTGCCCACGTCTAGATGCCTAAATACATTGGGGTTTATTTACTAAAGGCAAATCCACTTTGCTCCACAAGTGCACCTGGAAGTGCAGTGCTGTAGTTCCGAGGGGGACACTCAAGGAAAATAACAACCAGCATTTTTGCTTGTACATATATTGTGTGTGGTGGCGCTAAACTGAATAAATGAAAGATATCATATGATGGTAAGTAGTGATATTAAACCAGACATATGATGCAATAAATAGTGATCATTCAAGTGAAAGTATACTATAGAAAGTAAATAAGTCAAATCGCGGTGGTGTGTGTTATATACATGTTCGTTTTTACGACCAACAATAAAAGGAACTCACAGGGGGAGCCTTGATGTCGTGACGTGAAGGTCCACGTGAACACCTCGTTTCACCTAAACGGAAATCATTTATTTGGGGTTACATAAATCCGTAGATCTGCACCCGTGGTCAGGAGTCCTTCCTACAGGACCATAACCTTTCCCAAGTCTCTTCCCGTTGTTTCAATTAATTCCCTAACCTCCTGGAAGCAATACCCCTTTCCAATGTTCGTGACTTGAATAAGAGAGACCTCTTCTCTGCGAACTCTT
>BLSH010084869.1:457365-553813 GCA_018402905.1 Glandirana rugosa | reverse complement strand
ACTCCACTTTAGCCACTGAGAAACACTACCAATTGCTTACACTCATCTGATTTCTGGTAAGCCTCCATACTGACCAAAGTTGGAGCCTTTTTTATCACATTCGTTAACCATCACAAAGAGTCACCGATTTCACCTCAAGATTTTTGGATATAGCACATTGGATCCCTGTTACACTTTATGGACACTTTGTCACTTTAATACCTTATTATTGTTTTTATTGATAACCTCACTTTTATGTGTGTAAGCATATTATTTTATTATCTTATGCCTATCTATTTAATCTATACAAATTGTTTTCACTTGAATGATCACTATTTATTGCATCATATGTCTGGTTTAATATCACTACTTACCATCATATGATATCTTTCATTTATTCAGTTTAGCGCCACCACACACAATATACTTACTCTTACGATTTAGTTTGGTCGATACAGGTGGCCGCTTACTGCCCCCCATCCTCACTCAGGGCATAGCGCAGAAAAACCCCCCATACACTTTTGCTTGTACATGATTGGATGATAAAATCAGCAGAGCTTCCCCTCATTTCAGATCTTCCCCTCAGATCTACAGCGACTGCATTCCAAGTGCACTTGTGGAGCAAAGTGGATTCGCCTTTAGTAAATCAACCCCATTGAGTTGCTGCCATGTGATTGGCTGATTAGCAATTTGAGTTACCAAGCAATTAAACGGGTGTACCTAATAAAGTGGCCGGGAGTGTAGACTGCTCACTGTGCGAGTGAATTTTTACTTTGCAAGAATGTTCCTCAGAGCTTTAGTGAATGTGGTGAAAAATAAAGCAAATAATACCCAATCAGGTGCAAGGAAAATAATAAAAAAATAAATAAATAAAGTATTTTTGCTTGCACATGATTGGATGATGGAAGTCAACAAGAGCTTCACCTCATTTACTAAACTAAGGGAAACTCCCCTGCATAGTGGACGACCTATTTGCCTTGGATAAATCATCCCTATTGCATAGGGAGCCATTCCTTCCTTCCATCTATGTGTTGTAGCAGTAGCTGCACTCGGCCACTAGGCGGCGGGGCTCTACCTGTGTGCTGATGTGCGCTGTGCTCACTTGGCAGCAGCGCGTTGTCTTTGTGAGTCCGGAGGAACCTGCGTCTATGTTGGAGCTGAGCGGGCAGCAGACAGCAGGGAGCCCTCCTGGGGTGACAGACCGGTGATTGCATGTAGGGGAGCCCATTGCTGAGGACGCAGAGGGGGAGCTGCCTGCACTGAGCCGGTAAGGACGAGGTTACATTGGCCAGGTGCTGACCCTATATGGGGGAGGGGAGCTGTGCCCATTGATTGCAGCACACACACATACCTGGCTGCCTCTGCTTACTAGCAGCTGTTATCCAATGCCATGTTGCTGGGTGGCTGCAGTACAGGGGGGTGCACTGAGCCAGGACCCCCCAGAATCATCAGAAGAGGGGGGTGGATTGTGCTCAGCTGCTGCTCTGAATGCTGGGCAGGTGACCCCCCCCCAGGCCAGCCTATAGATGGTAAAAGGCTTGCGTTGATTTATAAAGCGACATTATTCTTATAACATATCCCTGTGCCATGCGTCGTACAACTCGGTGAAAGTTAACCCCAGCAATGATCTGCATATGACGCACGCTGCAACCTTTAATTAACCCCTGACTCTCCAGGAAAATAGTGTCCCCTCCCCCTCCTTCCCATCGGTGACCTCCGTCATTTCATTGCACAGGTCAACCTTTTCAGGAGGTGGCCCCAATTTGATCCCCATTATTTTTAAGACCCCCCCTCCCCCCAAAAAAATGTCAGGTGAAGGTAATGAATGAGTTTAGCGTTGCGGACCCCAGGACTCCTTGCAGTGGTGACCCATGTATTGCTTACTGGCTGCACAGGGGTTAAGGTGGATGGCGGTGGGTGTTGCGTTGACGGTAATGACTTAATGAACAGATCTCTGCTAGGTGTTCCATGCTTCTGTAGTAATTACACTCCATGTGTTCGCACCTTTTCATTTTTATTTAATGTAAATAATTGTAAATTGTCTGTGATGTGACCTGTTACGCGGCCGCATAATTGCTGGATTATTATCACCATTCTTCGCTTCTGAGCACCGGCGGTAAATGAGTTTTTGTACTTCTTCTATGTATTTAGTTGACATTTTCTAATCTGTGTATTACGAGTTGTGTAGGAGTAAATCTTTTCACAAGTGACTAGCGGACGGTGCGCTAAGGTCGATTTATGAAAATGGAGCAAAAGCAGATTTTGTTCTTGTAGCAATCTATTCAGAGTCATCTTTTGTCCCCTGGAAGGGGGAAAAATAAAGAAATCTGCATGCAGCTCTGATTTTATGTATCAGACCCAGAATACGGGGAAGCTGGTGTTAAGGCATGGTGCTAGCTGTGGATTAGAGATTGGGGGTCAGCGTGGTGGTCAGCGCTGAGAACTGATTCTGTCTTCCTTTAGATCCAAATATTGACTTGTAGTGAGTATGTAATGTTAAGGTGGACTTGTGTGTACAACAGAGGATCATGCACACCGACGTAACAAACACTGCGCTCAGATCCGTAAGTTGTTTGTTTGTTTTGGGGATCTGAACGCAGCAGTGTTCTTTGCTATGGACCCTTGCACACAGCTGCATTTACATCTGTAAAACTGCGATGCGTAAAGATCTACAAAATAGAAAAGGAAAACATTTTGCTGGATCTTGGCAGAAAGTTCCTGAGTAGAAAACATGAATAGGGTCTGAATAATGTTTGCATTTACATGCTTCTAGGCACATAAACGTCTGTACATGTAAATGCACATAACGATTACAGAATGCTCCCAGAAATGAGAGGGATGTGAAAAACACATGCGTGTATGTGTAAAAAACTGACCAGTAAGGTGTCTTGCGCACGGTACTGATGTTTTGAGCATCTGCTTTTTTGAACTTAATTCCAGGCATTTGTTTTGTACATTTTTACGCGTATTTGTGTGTCCGTGCACATTTGAGCGTACAATCCATTCATTGGGAAAATTCATTAATAATCCTGCTCATATACTGACTGGGGGCCAGTGGCGGCTGGTGCATAATTTTCAGGACTTAGGACTCCTGGCCAATCAGGTCTCAAGGTCCGCTTCCTGATTGGCCGGGAGGAGACGCAGGAAGACAATAGCAAATATTAATCATTCAAACTGGAGGGCTCAGGGCGCAGTGTTCTGCGCCCCAAGCATACCCATTTTTGAAGCCAATTAGAGCCTCAGGCTCTAATCACGTGCTTCAAGAAAAAAAAAACATTGGAATCCATGCGTCATGCATGTAAATTTAGGGGCTGGGCACATGGATCGGATCGCCACTAATCGATCAGCCGCCCCGCTCTCCTCTATAGGGAAATCGGGCAGAAACGGACCGCGTGTCCGTTTTCAACCCAATCTGCCAGACAGATGGAAAATAGGACTGCCATCTGTCTGGATTTTGCAGGCAGAATTGGATAGGATAGCAGCGAGTGTCTGCTGACATCCGACGATCCATAGGGGAGACTGGAGGGTCCGATCAGGTCTACCTGAAAAACTGACAGGACCTGATCGGAAAGACCGTGTGAAAGGGCCCTAACACTGTTTTTTTGGGGTTTTTTTTCAAACTGAATGTGTTGACTGCCATTTAACGGCTGTTCGCATGAGCCCTTAGAACACAATGGACTGCATTAGGATAAAAAAAAAAAAAGCTGAAGGCCTTAAAATGTTGCATTGTGGGCACTTTTTTGTAAGAGCCCTTAGGCTCCTTTCACACAGGCTTTCTGATCAGATCTGCCTGTCAGTTTTTCAGGCGGACCTGATCGGACGCTCCATTCACCCCTATGGGGCGGCGGATGTCAGTGGTGACATGTCTGCTGACACCCACCGCTATCCGATCCTCTCCACCAAATCCAGGGGGATGGTGGTCATTTTCATCCTATCTCCCCATAGAGTAAAGTTGGACTCTGACAGCGGGGCTCAGCGGATCGATCCCCCACTGAGCAAAGTG
Source organism: Glandirana rugosa (assembly GCA_018402905.1). Taxonomy (NCBI): domain Eukaryota; kingdom Metazoa; phylum Chordata; class Amphibia; order Anura; family Ranidae; genus Glandirana; species Glandirana rugosa. Next base: position 549,831 of record BLSH010084869.1, on the reverse strand, counting down.
GAGTCTGCCGAGTGAACCGCCCGTGTGAAAGAGCTCTTACACATGAAAACACATGTTTACTGAAGCACTTTACTGCCAGTAAGGTCCTGCGTAGCAGATCAGTGACTTCATTACTGCATTGTGCAGAAGTCCTTTTAACTTCCTTCAGCCTGAGCAGGCCTAATAACTAGATCCTGGATTTCAAGGTATAATTAGATTAGTAAAAACTGATTTTATTTTTTTTTTGTTAGATAAACATTTTCTTTGCAGCAGGACTTACAAGTTTTATTTATTTTTACTACGGGTATAAAGTCAGTGTAAATGGGAGGAACAGAAAGTTCAGACAGCCGCACTCCAAACGATGCTGATTTATTTTGGCAAAAATGCACAAAACAGCTATGAGTAAGCGTCAATCTTAGACATGAAACGCGTTAGCTGCTACCTGGTGTCCGTCCCTGCTGGCATTTGACTGTACCTGTTTTTACCTGTTTTGTGCATTTTTGCCAAAATAAATCAGCATCGTTTGGAGTGCGGCTGTCTGAACTTTCTGTTCCTCCCATTTGCACTGTGGCTTAGCCAGCACCCTACAGAGGTGGATTGAGGTCTTAATCGGCCAGGTGAGGCTTGGAGCGGGTGTATCTCTTCTTTCTATAAAGTCAGTGTACTTTACATATACTGTACAGCCACATCAGCCAGGGTTCAGTTGAAATATAGCAAAAGAAGTGTATGGCCTCGTTCACATGAGCAGCAAGGGGACAGTAAAACATAGGCAGATGATCCATGTTTTTCCCGCACCTCCGACTGCCCATTCGAAAACCTAACATGGCAGCCAGATGGATAGATATACATTCAGGGACCCCAATGCTTTGCTCCAGCTCATCAAGTTTGACAGGCGTTACTTATTGAAGTCTATGGGAAAGCTCTGCAGCCTTGAGCACAGTACTTTAATGTAAAAACCTCCTTTTAGCTGGTACAAAAAAAGGCATTCAGGATGTGGCAATATTGCCTTCTGAGCACCTGCAGACCACCTCTGAAAAGCAATGCACCCGTGTGAAGGCGGCCTATAGGTCATCCAGGCATCACAACGGTTTTTGGTGTCAATTTTGTTATGATCCAGTTAGATAAAACCAGTAAGGTCTGCAATAATGCTTATTATTTTTGTGTGCTTATGTTCTTGTTTGTATAAATATGAGGAAAACTAGTTTACTGTTCCAGTAAAGGGGATGTGTACATGTAAAGCCTGGTACAAGTTAATAGTTTTCTTTTGTTCAACTCAGTGGGTTGAACAAAAAAAACACAAAAACCTCACCGCTCCAGTTGGAGCCACTGTACTAACAGTCCGGCGTTAGTACATCGATTTCACCCGCTAAGCTGTTGTGTTCTGAAAGGGGGATGGCCCCCCATCAATGCTCTCAGCAATTGGCTGAGAACGATGATAGGGAGGCGGTCAGCTGTTGGTTTTCCAGACACACAGGCTAACATACATGCGGGCATGAATGTCAGACAGTTTGTATTGAACCTGCTGATGTCTCCCGAAATTGGGCATGTGCGTGCTAGGCATTAAACAGATCAGCTTGATGTTAAACTAACCAGTCTTAAAGCAGAGGTCCGCGCTTCCCTGCAAAAATTAAAAGTCAACAGCTACACATACAGTAGCTGCTGACTTTTAATAATAGGACACTTACCTGTCCTGGAGTCCAGCGATGTCTGCACCTGCCGCCGATCTTTGGATCGGAGGTCGGGTGCAGCCGCATCCATTGCGGGTAAGGGAACCCGGACGTGTAGCATTACAGCTTCACGCCGGGCACCTTACTGTGCATTTGTGAGGCTCTGCTGCTCTCTGCTATTGGCCAGGCTCAATAGCTCTCTGCTATTGGACTGGCTGCCGGCCCGACCTCCCGGATGTGTGGAAAAGGACACCTTTCTAAAGACAAGTGTCCTCTTCCCTCTGACCCCCGAAAGGTGCCAAATGTGAAACCTGAGGGGGGCAGGAATCCAATCAGCGGAAGTTCCACTTTTGGATGGAACTCCGCTTTAAAGTGTTACTAAACCCAGGACCCAGCATTCACTATATTTGGTGTCACACAGTACACAGAGCATGGAAATTCAATTATTTTAGTAAATATAAACTGCTAAATGCCTTTTCTCATCAGAAGTACATAGCAGTCGCGTGACTTTTTGCAGTGGCTGGCTGAGCACTGGTTAAAGCTGGTAGGAGGAGTTTTCATTCTCCTCTGACTGTCCCATGAGGCTGCATGGCCCCTGACTTTCGGTCTAGCCAGTGGTGATTGGCCCTGTGCTGATCACATGCACCCTCTCAAAAACAGACAAAAAAAATTCCAGAGAAATGCACACCAAACTGAGCATGTGCAGAGTGCTACCTAGGACTGTGTTCTATCAGGAGATGGATTGGGGACAGTAACAGAAGGGGCCTATCAGAGAAGACAGGATCAAACTACCTTTTAACACAATGTAGAGGATTAACCCCTTGGGTTCCACAGTGAGTATAACAAGCATGCTTTATTGCATATGCAGCTGATTTTACTGTTGTGGGTTTAGTAACACACTGTTTCTATCTATAGTTTGTAACTATGTATACACAGAGATCTTCTTTAAGTTTTACTGTGCTCCACAATGGTTGTACTTCGCTGTGCCTTTCCACAATGCAGGTCATTGAGTCGGCTGACTAACTGCAAATAATTCAGTGGTTTATACATATCCCAACAGCTGTATGGGAGGGGAAATGCTGTAGTTACTTTACACTGCCTTTGGTGCCTAATTAAGACATTTTTCAAGGTAAGTTCACACCACAGCGTGTGTGCGTGTCAGTTAATATTTGTTGATGTGCAGTGGCATTGTATGCTGTGGTGTGTTATTTCCTGCACTACATTGCCTACAGTGCTGTTTTTATTTACTGTATATTTTTTTTTAACTGCTCTTACTTTTTCCCTAGGGCCCCTTTCACACAGACTTTCTGATCCCGTCCGCCTGTCAGTTATTTAGGCGGACCCTCCATTCAGCAGTATGGAGCGGCGGATGTCGGCGGTAACATGTCCGCTGACACCCGCTGGTATCCGATTCTGTCCGTGAAATCCAGACAGATGGAGGTCCTATTTTCCATCCGTCGATCGGATGATTACCGACAGGTGGTCCGTTTTGATCTAATCTCCCCATAAAGAAGAGCGGGATTCTGACAGGCCCCTCTTAGCACAGTGAGCAGAGACAGACCTGTCATCCGCCTGCTCAGCGGGGATCAGCGGGGTCCGTCAAATGGACAAGCCCATGTAAAAGGAGTCTAACACAGACTGCAGCGTGCTGTGGTGCAATAAAATGTTGCATGCTTCTTTTTTTTTTTTTTACAGACACACCAACCCAGTACATGGGTGTTAACTGGGAAAATACAAAACTTTTTTTTTGCCTTCTCCATTTGTTTTTAGACAATCGGCCAGATGCATGTGGTATGAACAAGCTCTTTGTGTCCATTGGTCAGGGCCATACAGAGTCCTGTGGCTTCAATGACATACTGAGATGTCAGTGGATCACTAGTGGAAAAGACACTGTATAGGTGGGAATGGGGTGCATTTTACTTTTGAGTTAAGCCTCAATAATGGAAAAAAAAAAAGAGTACAAAGAATGATGTAAAAGTGTGAAAGTCACTTTAAAAATGACTTTTAAGGGGAACATAGCAGAGGCCACAGAAACACAATGCACTTTCTCTTTAAATTGCTTGCCCAATAACGTAAGGAATGATGTATGAAAATAAGAAGCAAAAAATTCTGGGTTGGTATGGGCGACACTTTTCAGAAATCAGTCCCATAGTCTAGCCTTTAGCCTCAGGACTGAAAAGCGTACAGGGGTCCATCAGAAAACAGAACAATTATTATACCCATCATACCCTGATTCAGCTGGTGGCACGAGTTGTGAAAGTTTTTTTTTTTTTTCTGAAAAGAGAATGACCGTAGAACCTTTTCTCACAAACTGTACAATTTATTTGAAAGTAATAATGAGCATTTTTGATAATTGGAAGAGTGGATTGTGGTCCCTTAGCAGAGCCCTGTGTGGTTGATGTTCTGGGTTGTACAGAGTTTGGCTGCCCTGAGGTATCATAGTAGAAGAGAAGGTATTACAGGGTGCCTACACTTAGCTAAGGAACTGGTATCTGTAATCTTGTGACATTTGTACATATTCGGCTTATTTGGGCACATCACATTGACAACTCTTGCTTCACTCTATTTGTCCATCAGACATGCAGTTATATGTGGCAAACATAATTGTACAAGTTATTACTGTCTACATTGCTACAGAACTGATGTAAGTTCATACTGCAACACAGTGCTTATCAGTGTGACCCCACACCTGATCTCTCAGTGCTGTATCAGTTGTGAATACTTGATGGTTGAATCATTCATTGGTGTCTTTTCTCAATGATTCACAAGCGAGATCTCCCAATCCAACTTCCTAAATATGACCACCTGACACAAGTATTTCAAGGGAGCTATTCTCTCTGCATTCTCTATTTTTTTTTTTTTTTACAGTATTTAACAACCTACTCTCTTGGTAAATCTTTCCACTAAAGTTCCTGGAAGATATCATGGGAGAGATGTACTAAAACTGGTGCCCACAGAATCTGGTGCAGCTGTGCATGGTAGCCAATCGGCTTCTAACTTCAGCTTATTCAATTAAGCTTTGACAATAAAACCTAGAAGCTGATTGGTTCCTATGCACAGCTACACCAGATTCTTTGTGCGCCAGTTTTAGTAAATCTTTCCCAAGAAGTCAGTGGGATAGTCAACTAGATGTGCTTATTTTGGATTGTCATGTTGTGTTTACAGGGGGTAAACAAATAGCAGAAGCACCTAGCAATGGCTAGGACCTTTCGAGGAGTAGACAAACCCTTGGTAATCCTGGACTATGCACACGCAGGTCAAATTAACATACCATGGGCTGCCTGCTCTTATATTTACCATGCACATTCCACCTTCCTGATAACCACCCTGGAGTTGTTGGAAAAAACGTGAACTTCAGGTTTATCTACGTCCTCACCTCACAAACCAGTGCTTGAGTGGCCTATTTCCTGCACCTGACCATTGTATCATCTGAGAATGAAGTGTGTACCGGTATATACCATACCATTTGAGGATGAGCTTCTGGTAGGGGAAGGGGGTAGGGTAAAGATAGGTGTCTACTGTACAGTGTTGCTTTGCCTTATGTGTTCATAGAATAGATTTACATTCACTTCTGTGTGTGTAGACCTATGAGTCTTGAATCTTGTAAATCTATTGAAATTAAGCAAATCATTTTTTGAAGTTTGATGTTTTTTAAATCTGGAGACTGAGGAGGTTGTGGATAGCACCCCTAAGATACTGCTGGCAGCCCCTAATGACATGGACAGGCCCACCAGCAGATGCACTCCCTAACGACAGTCCGGGTGATTGGAAGGACAATTTTTTTTCTGCCACCAAATATAAACCTATCCTGATTTAGGAGAAAAGGCGAAGGACTCATCTTACCCTATTATTTTTTCCCATAGCTTAGGGCTTCAGGTTTTGTGCTTCTCAAACAAGGTTATGCATCTTTGTGTGTTGACCTTGAGTACAAACACGATTCCACTGGCTGCCTTGCCGTTTATCTTTGTAAAGATCGTGAAATGAAAAAGACAGCATTCCTGATTTATTCAGGGGCTATTGACTCTAGTTGGTCTAGGGAGGAGTTAGCCCCTCATTTAGGTTTCTTGTTGAGTGTCCCGGTGGAGATTGAGTCTCACCTTCTGATGATTGTTAACCTCATGAAACCTCTTCCACTTGTTTCAGTAAGAGCTGTCAAAGGTGGACATTTTTTGGGGTGTTATCTTTCACACTTCCTATTGAGTCTTTGGGACATGAATAGTGACAGTATTTCCCAGTGGGGACTCAGACTGCAATGAAAATTTGACAAATGTACTAATGCTTTCCCACTCTATGCAGAACTAAAAACAGTTGGAGTTTCACCTCAGGTAAACTATATTGTTAAACCAACTAGCTCCATACAGTATTTGTTGTACCATTAGTTTGGAATGGCATCCCAATGCATGATGACCGATCTGCATTTTAACACCCCACAACTATCTGAACCTTCTGTGTGCTTTGGTCCTCTGGGTTAAAAGGTGCATTTGTAGCACATTTCAATCTAACCCTGTAGGCTGGCCATACATTATACATTTTTTGTATTCAATTTCCTTTAGACTTACTTTTAACTATGTAAAGGCCTGCCTGATTGTATACAAATTGAAAGTGTTTAGGTGTGACCTCATATTATATGGTTTTGGTAAATCCAAAGGAAAATTGTACAAAAAAATTGTATAATGTATAGCCAGCCTGAAGGGTTAGATTGAAATGTGCTACCAGTGCACCTTTTTGCACCTTAATATATAGTCTTTCTTAACTCTAGCACGTAATTAACCTCAGCCTAAGCCTAATTAACAAAGAAATCCTAAGAGGTAAAGCAAATCTGTTGGCTTCATTTGCAAACTAAAATAACCACCTCACTCCCATGGAGTATAGCGGTCACCCTCTGGTCCCATAATTTATCGTACCTACCTCCCCAATTCATGGATGTACCTAGTTTTTCTAGGGGCTTGTTGCAGTAAAAAATCATGATTTTTAGGCTGTTTTCTATAAGGCTATATTCACACCTGAGCGCTTTCTAGGCGCACAACAGGCCATTGACTGACTGGGCTGCCTGTCACACAGTAAACATTCCAAAGAAGCTCAAGTATCATTTTTATGCAAGGAGCCAATCGTGTTTTTGTACATATTTCACGGGAAAAAATGCCAACTGTTTGACACATTGGGCTGCCATTAAAGCAGTAGTAAAGGTGAGCTTATAATAAGGCTTACCTATAAGTAAAATGAATCTGTTTAAGAGATATTTGCTCTTTTGGCAGCCAATGACGTCACCAGTACATGCGCTCTAAAGGAACATGGCTATGACTGGCGCAGGAGTGTTGTCATCGCGGTCTGGCTATTCAAGCTGCCGGAGCCTGCACACCTGGAAGGAAGAAAGGGCGAAGATGGAAGCCCTGTCAGCGGTGACCTTGCACTCCTGCGGGGCTTTGTTCTAAGGTAAGTATTTCATAATGTGCTAGTATGTGATGCATACTATGACATTTTGCCAGCAGGGCTAGCTGACGAGCAGGAAATGAAGACCTGGTGAGTCACTGTGAAATGAAGAGTACTGGCAATTAACCAACAGCTAAGCAACTTAAAACCCCGTACACACGATTGGAAAATACCGCTTTCAAAGTGATTGTACGATAATCGGATAGTTAGTACAGAGCTTTCGAGAGTCGATCATGACCGTTCATCAGATGTTTTCCGTCTGGACAAGATCGGAGATGCAGGAAAAATTTTCTCACACAGTGCCCGATCGTACGATTTTCGTTTCATCAGTACAGCTGTCATTCATAAATGCAATACAAATACACTACAGCACATCATATCGCTTCCGTTTTTTTTTTTTTTTATTATTTCGTGTGAGAATTTTCGTGACTAAAGTAAACTCTTCTGATTCGATCTGAGATTAGCATGCGAAAAAAAAATGGACGATCATTCGCCCGATAATCTCATCGTGTGTACCGGGCATTAAGCTCTGAGAAGGGTGGGTTGAGCCCAGCGTTGACACATTCCTGATCACAAACACTTCAATATGCACTGCAATCTAAGTGTGAATGGACTCTAATGCTAGCCATCGTTTGAACGAGTTTTCGAAAAACGAACACATGGTTGTGAAAGCAAACGATTTTGCCATCATATAATGACTGAAATTTGATCGATAAATTGTTCAACTGACATACGGTTTTTGTTTGTTTTGTCACATTTGTCTAGTGCAAACAGTTCGGGCGAGAAAAACGCATTAACCTGTCAATTTATCGTCCGTTTGGCAAATCTTTTCCAAACTTTTCCTTAAATTTTTCGGCTCAAAAACGTCACAACCGATTTTCAATTTGTACCCATTAACTGGACAATAAATGAACGAACTGTCCAAATGACAGATTTTCAAACAATTTTTCGTCTAGTGTATGGCGACCATAAGACTGCATTCACTTGAGCGTTTTGAATTGTGGGCAGATTTTCTGCGTTTCTCCCTGCGATTTGAAAGCGTCGTTGTGTGAATGACACCTAAAAATGTGGTGCTGGTCTGCCACGATTGTCACGCTGCAATTGCTGAAACCCACATCGCGGGCAGCATGTTGACCAAAAAGTTCAGAAGCTGCTTTTGGGTGACATGCTTCCCACGATGCAGCGCGATTTATCGTGTGCCAGTCGCGGCAGACCCCCCGCACCATGGTTTTAGGTATCATTCACATGGATGGCATCTCAAATGCGAGTCCCGGGATTTGTCATTCATACATCAGCGTTTTCAAATCGCGGGCAGAATCGTGGCAAAATCTGCCCGCGATTTAGAACGTTAAAGTGTGAATTCAGCGTAAATGTTATGGCACTGAAGGATGTCTGCTCTGCTCGGGGACATATTTTAGTTTGTAAACTTCAGTGACCTTCAGTTTGAGTGGGATTCTTTTAGTTTGCAAACTGAGATGTCACGTTTGCTTTAATCATGCTTAACCTCCTTACCTTTGTCCCAAACTTTAACCCATCCTTTCAAATCCTAACCACCTCTAAAGGATTCTACCTTCTGAATACCTTAAAGCGGAGTTCCACCCAGAAATATTTTTTAAATCATTAAAGTCCATTGCCTATATAGAATTACCTTTGAAGGAAAAAAAAATTTATACTCACACTAAGTCGCTTGATGCTAGGTGGTTTCTGTAATCTGCCCTTATTTGGTCCTAGGCTCCTTTTCACTTCCTGCTTCCCCTGGCCTCCTGGGAGATGTGACTCATCATTTCCCAGGAGTCAGTGGGCTTCCCTGTACTGTAAAATTGTGTTATTTCCAGACAGGAAATGACACGATTTAAGGAGGACCGAGATCGAGGAGTGCATGATGGTTACCCACCATGCACTTCTTTCAGGAAGAGATGCCAGGAGACCCAGGATGGACTTCAGGTGCCCTCACCTAAAATTGAAAAGTCCAGCAGTGAGAGAAACAAAATTGTGAGTAAAAAATACATGTAATTACTAGGCGGTTTGAAAGTAAGGAAACAAAAGGTTACATCTATTTAGTATTAAAAGAGAGGAAAGAGAGTGATTCCCTGGCGCTGTTGTGGGGAGTCAAAAAATGTCACCATAGGTCCGGATGAGGTTGGGCTGGTGGTTAAGGTGACAGCCATCCCCAGAGTGTGTCCATAGCTCTGTAGTTGAATTTTAAGGAAAAGGGGAGGGAGGCGCACCTAAGTGTAGTATTAAACAGAAGTGCTGTGGAGTGAAAACGTCCATCTGTGTCTGTCAAACAGGGTGGAATCTACTGATGGTGGTCCGATCCAAAAGGAGGGGAGATGTGGAGTCCGTGGCTGTGATCCAGAAGGTCACCCGGGGTCTGCGGTGCAGCCGCAAGCCAACTGTTCAGGAGGACACAGCAGTACGTGGCTCTGATGTGCAAGGGATGTGCGGGACCGGAAATGATGTAAGCGAAGTGACCCGTGATACAGGAAGAACACAGCACTACACGCTCGGAGTACACAGCTCCATCTGTTGGCCTCTAGAAGGAGCTGTGTACTCCGAGCGCATAACCCTGTGTTCTTCCTGTATCACGGGTCACTCCGCTTACACCATTTCCAGTCCTGAACATCCCTTGCACATAGGAGCCACGTACTGCTGTGTCCTCCTGAACAGTCGGCTTGCGGCTGCACCGCAGACCCCGGGCGACCTTCTGGATCACAGCCACGGACTCCACATCTCCCCTCCTTTTGGATCGGACCACCATCAGTAGATTCCACCCTGTTTGACAGCCACAGATGGACGTTTTCACTCCACAGCACTTCTTGTAAGTGTTTTTATCTGATGTGTGGATAAACCTTTTAATACTACACTTAGGTGTGCCTCCCTCCCCTTTTTCTTTTAGTATTAAAAGAGTGGATGCCAAAAAAAATAAAATTCTGGGTGGAACTCCACTTTAAGTCACATTGAAGAAGGCCTTAAAATGAACCAGCTTAAATTTTTCCTCAATTGAACACATTGATTCTAAGAAAGGATTAAACATCCATGATGTCTAGACAGCAATTTTTTTAATTAATAATTTTCTGTTGACATTGCAGCTTTATAAATTAAGCAGACAGTTTGTTGGATATATTTTTTGTGTAGTAAGCAGATAAATAGGAATGACTTGGCGCTGTGTCATCAAATTAGTGATTGTAGATCCCTTTTATTAACAGTTTATTTTGCATACAACTGAATCAGAAGGCCTTGGTTGTGTTTTGCCCCTGGCTGTGAAATGGGTTGTGCAGAACGCCCTTGTACTGTAAAATTTTACGAGCTCGGCAAGTCACTTATTCCACACCTCAAACCGACCTCTCTTTTATAAACAGCAGCTTTTTTTAAATTCATTTGTTTTATTCTCTGTAGTTAGTGGGGGGGGGGGGGGGCAGTACTTGGAACCATATTGTTTTCTCATTTCCTAGCAGTGAAATGCACAATGCAGCTAGGCAATAAATATAAAAATCTGTTTCACTTTCAACATGGTTCTTGTTGCACAAAGGTTAATTTGTTTCACATGAGACAGCTAAGAAAGTCAAGCGTATTTAAAGTGTATGTCTAAAAAAACATGTGCAGTATATCTAAATATGCACATTTCCCTATGTATTATTCCTTAAGTGTTAATAAACCCAGAACTCTGCATTCACTATATCTTGTCTCCCACAGTACACAGAATATGGAAATGCAATAGGTTTAGTAGATATAAGCTGCTAAATACCTTTTCTCATCAGCAGTATATAGCAGTCTTGTGACTTCTATCAGTGTCTGGTTGAAGCTTGTAGGAGGAGTTTTCATTCTCCCATGATTGTCCTACGAGGGCGCAGGACCCCTGACCCTCTGACAGTGTTGATTGGCCCTGTGCTGAACACATGCAATCTCCCAAGAAAAAAAAAAAAACTCTCCAGCAATACACACCAAACTGAGCATGTGCAGCTTGTCCCCTGGCTTCTGTAGTGTCCGGAGATGGGAGTGGGAGGATCAGAGGAGCCTTTTTACACAATGCACCCTTAGGTTCCACAGTGAATATAACAAGCATGCTTTACTGCATATACAGACTGATTTTTCTGTTGTGGGTTTAGTAAAACTATAATGCTGGAAAACTGTTACCTGTTGATGCCTTTGGAAATGCAGTAAGCTCTTACTGTCTGAGCTGACAACTCTGCCTTTGCCGCACTGAAATCCTAGTCAGTGTTGTCATTCCTCCTTATTGTGCCCTCTCCTAACCTCCTGTCCCTCTTCCCAAGCATACCTTGACTTCTTTCTCAGTAAGGTAATATTACTGTTCTGTGGTTACGTCTAAGTCATTGGGAGCCGCTGATCATTCCTGCAGCTGTCCTTGCAAAACGTTACAAACCTGTTGATGATGTCACATTAGGGTAAAAAAGCAGTTTCAGTACAGGAACAAATTAAAAGTGCTGTAAAGATAGAGGAGGAGGAATGGGGGGGGGGGGGGGTAATTTATTTCTCCAAGCAACTATAGAAAATGTAAAAGGTGTAATGCAGATGACTGCTTACTGTGTAATATATACAGTAATGGCTTCACCTTCCTTGCTAATGCTTTAATTATATAGAGTGCTGGATATATTGGGTGCTGGTCATTTGGTTGATGCATAGACAGCAGTGAGTTCCCTTTATAATCTGTAACTGGTCGGTACAAAGACTTGTGGCATGCAGAATAGCTGGAAAAACCAGCCCGTTTGCCTTCTCTTTAAGTTTTTATATTGAGGTTTACATAGTGAAGTACAATCTGTGAATTACTGTTTAAAGGAACTGCTGACCATTGTTTCTGCAAGTGCTAGATGTAGTCACAGATACAGATACATCCATTATTTTGCTTCAGTTCCTTTTTGAATTTCAGGCTTGAAGAGGAATACAGATAATGAGTTCTGAATTTCATTTGTAACATTCTGGAAGAGGTATACAGATGAGGAATTGGAAGGGCAAAAAAAAAGTTGAAGGCTTTAACACTTCTTTATACTAAACAAAATAAAATATTGGTTGGATTAGGCTTTTTTAGGTCAGTGCCATTGTAAACCACATATAGTTGATTTTGATGGTACGTCTTCTCTCTTCTGCGTTCAGAGTAAAAATGGTAGATTGCAAAAGAGGGCCCAAATATTTCCTTTATCCTCTTCAGGCCACCTCTGGGAGTTGCCATTATGTGCAATCCTCCATAATCTTCAGGCTTTCCTCTCAGCACTTTATTTTCCAAGGTCATCGTTTTGAAAATTACATATGTTTAGCTATGAGTCCCCTGATGACGTCTGCTTTTGATGAAACGCGTAGGGGCGTGGAATCAGCACGCACGATTTGGTTTTTGTTCTGAAGCTGCCGATGCTTGATGCTTATTGCTTTTATTCAACACATTAAACCTGTGTTGAGGATTTTACACTCTGTGCAGGTCTTCTTTCTCCTATATAGATTGACATCTGTATGAGGGAGAAACCTTGTGAAGTACCTTGGATTCTGCGATACAGAGAATCTGACTAAAGGAGCCTCACAATTGTACATATGCTCACTATGACTGCTCTTAATCAGAGGGTCTTAGCCTTTTAGTAAGCTGCTCTGGAGCTCTTTCACACACGTGGTGAATGTTTACAGTGGTCTTTCTTTCTGGGAGACACGTTCGGTTTCAACTCTATTTGGACATTCCCTTTCTGTTTTCTGGAGCGCCACTACTTTTTCAGATAAACTGCAAGAACTTTTATATAAGGACTAATATTTAATATTTGTATATTATGTGAATATATATACATTTTGGATTAGTGATTCTCACAAAGTTTTAATATTGGTGGATATACTTTCACTAGATTTTAGAATATAGCGCTGACTTTATATTTTTTATTTGTTGAGCTTGATCTAGAGAGGAAGAGGACTTCCTAAAACTGATTAGGGTGACATTTGCCCATTGTCTGTGGCACTGGCCACACACACAGTACCACAGTAGTTGCCTTTTCTCATTGAGAAGAGGGATAGACCAACCTGATTGCAAGTAGGATAAATTCTGTGCAATTGTGAGTGCCTCCCATGTTGGGAACACCTTTTATCGCTTCATTAGGGTAACCCTAAATTGGCCCGTGCGTTGTATCAGGTCTGTATAGACTGTTTTGGGGGTGCTGAATGTGTTTGGTCCTCCTGATCTTGTGTCTGATGTGATCTATTTATTCTCTAAGTTGTTCCTACTGTGCATTTCTAAAGAGCCATCAGCACAGCCTGCTGGAAACAGGCAGAGAATGAATGACAGCTTACACATTTGTAGATGACACCACGCTGAGAGGAATCAGAATGTGTTTGGAGTGGTTTTGTTATCCTTCCTGGATAAATTCTAGTAGAGAGAGGAGAAAAGGCCCCATGCAACAAGTACTGATATCACTAAGAACATGATTGTCAAATAAATAATGCAACACAAGTAGCTCCATTGAGGGAGTGAACTTTCATAAATCAATAATTATAAAAACAGTTTTTTAACTTTGAATTTGTTGATTGGCAGTTTAGATTGCCTATAAATGGTAAGAGTGGGCTGTGTTCCACAGATTTGATGGACACATTTCTGAAGGGTGCTAATAAAATGATGATCACATTTGCAACTCTTTCATAGAGAATTATGAATAACATGCAGATGAACTATATTTTCAGTTCTCTTCACGCTGGCTTGTTTTGCAGCAGAAACATGCTTTGTGTTTGTTTTATTAAAGTATACTTTAATTGTATAAATATCATTAATTTAAACAATACAGGGCCACCCCCAACTGTATATGAGCTTGTTAGGCATCACCATTGTGCCTCCATTGTTCTGGGAAGGCTTTCCACATGATTTTGGAGCATGTCTGGAATTTGTGTTCAAAAGAGCATTGATGAGGACAGGTGCTGATAGATAGAATATGGGGCTCCAATCCATCCCAAAAGTATTCTGTAGGGGTAAGTTAGGGCTTTGTGGAGGACACTCCACACCAAACTCATCAAACCATGTTTTTATGGACCCAGCTATGTGCACATGTGAAAAGGACCTTCCCTAAAGTAAGTCTTTCTTTACTGTAGCATAGCATGATCTCAGTCATTTGGAGGGGGTAACCCATACGTTTGATCATATAGTGAATGTGGCTAGTTCACGTGTGTGTGTGCTGCACCTTCGTATGTTTTTGAAATAGAGCATTATGTATTTTTGTGCTTTTACACATGTAAGGGCCACACAGGCTTCATCAATTCACTCACGATTTTTGCTAAGAAATAAATGATGAATACTGGGCATTTATTCCCAGTGAGGGGGCTTTGTTGTTTTGCTGGGGGCAGAGGGACAGGTGTCCCATCCAGCCTCTCTGCCAGCATATGTATGTATAAATAGCTGGCATTCCATATTATTCAAGCGGTTTATTGAAGTTGCATCAAGGGTACAGCAAAGCAGACACGTTTTGGTGTCAAGCGCCTTGGTCACTGCCAGCATCCTTTTAAACTCTGAGTGGTTGACAGTTGCTGGGGCTGGATGGGGCATCTAGCGTTATTTACATTTTGGGCAGCATGTGCTCAGGGGCGAATGTCGGAAACACAGACTTTGTGTTCTGGGCATTCATCCCTGGGTGCATACTGCCCTAAACCGAACGGATGTTTGTGTCCTCTGCTCTCCGCTAAATTCCAGAGCCCTATGTACCAGGGCTAAATGCCCCCTGTGCATGGGGCCTTACATGTTGAAGAAACTAGTCATAGTAGACAGTTTTTCAGACTGATCCTAGTTAAAACAAAATGTATGTTGTACAACATTGTTTAGATCCGTTTATTACCACAAAAATGGAAAAGATGCAGACCTTTTCCATGCGGATATGAACTGACTGCACTGTAAATGGATGTCCATCCGTTTACACCATCTTACCCATAGACCTACATTGTAGCTCAGCTAGGATGCATCTTAAAAACTAACAGATGGATCCAAACTGAATTGCCCATGTGAAAGGGTCCTTTAAAGAGAAGTATGGGAATCATAACCCCCCCACCAATAAAAAACACATTTGGTCTGATGCTGCATCTGTCCCCCGCCACCTTTAAGACTGAGAACCAACCGATCAAAGACCACCGATCATGGAGTTCTCTGTCCTCAGTGAGCAGAGAGTGGTGGCTGTCAGTCACTGGCTCTCTGCTCTGCCCCTCCAGTGCTTACTGGAGTGCCAGGCTGTGGAGGGGACGGGAGCAGCTGACTCAGACATCTGGATGGAGTGATGTCAGCCATCAGCTGACTTTAGCCCGCTATCGGCTGCACTTTGGAGTGCACCTCGTTCTTTGGCCCTACTTTTCCTTTTAAAGTGGTTCTAAAGCCTGGACATTTTTTTACTTTAACGCATTCCCAGCATTAAGTTAATAAATATCCTAGTGTTTATATTGCCCCCTCACCCCCCTTTATACATACCTAAGCCCAATGTCAATCCAGCACTGTGCCTGTCTGCAGCAGCTCTCTTCTCTCTCTCTCTCTGTTCACAGAAGCAGCACCAACCTCCCTGCTGCTGTCAATCAAATCCTGTGAGCAGGGCTGAGCCCTGTTGTGTTTGTCAATAGATGCACACACCCCGGCTCTGGCTGGAGCCTGCAGGTGTGTCACCATAGGAAGCAGCTTCCCTTGGTGGCACACAGAGAAGAGGAGGAGCCAAAAGTGCTGGTGGGAGACCCCAGCACTGGGCTGCTTTGTGCAAAACCATTGTACAGAGCAGGGAAGTATAATATGTTGTGTAATTAAATAAAAAAATGTAAACGCTGTAAGCAAATACTTTGAAATGAATGGTAAATGCTCAAGGGTGCATGTATAATGCATTTGTACATGTTAGGCACAATGAAAGAGTCCCTCTTGTGGATGTTTCTAAATGATTTTGCCCAATCAATAATCATAGTGTATTAAGTGTACAAAAACATACATTAATACAAGTAAAAAGAAGCATAAAAAAAGATGTTACTGCCTATGTGGGAGTGTGAAGGGGCTCTTTGTGCTGTGATGGGAGTTGTGCATGCACACTGCTGGTGAAGCACCTTGCATACATTTCAATTTGTCAGGTTGGAATAAGAAGTGGGTCTGATCTGCATCTAACGCCTTTGAACCATTCTGTAACTTTGTATGAATGAATACAATTCTGATAGGTCAAAATATAGAGCAACAGAATTAAAAAAAAAAATCTATATTTTTTTCATTAAAATTAGTTGTTGAGCCCTAGGCTTCATTTTGTGAATGGCCAGGAGGAGAGGGATCAGTGAGACCTGCAGTGTGTGCTTCTGAGCTGGCATGGAAATACAGCAGGAGCTGTGCTTCCCCCTCGGCATGTAAAAAACAGATTTGACAGCTGTAGAATGAAGACAGCATGATTGGGGGGGTCTTTTCTGCCTACGGAATGTGTAACAGATGTAATACTGGTGACATCTTTGTGTCCAGAGGTGGGCTTTAACAGCTGATCTTTGTGTAATGATGTATTGGATCCAGCCACAGTATAGGCTGAAAGTTTTGCAAGTTGATGAACTAATTAAATGGAAATCTTTGTTGCTGGGCCTCGCAGGACTTGCTTGAATTGGATGTGGAAGTCTTGGCCAGGATCCTGGAATCTGATGCAGTTATTATATTGCCTACATTTAGCAATGTCCAGTTAAAAAAACGCTCAGGGAAGCCTTTTGTGCAGTTGAGTTTTATATTTGGTGAATGTTTATACAACTTGTTCTGTATGTTATTAAAATGTTTTTCAATAATTTCTTTGTTTAACCTTTTGTGCTAACATGGATGACGCTTTGCAGGACTTCCATTGATGTCTATTTTTTACTTGTCGTCCAGTTTTCTGGTCCATAGATTATTGGAAGAAAACAAAAGAAACAACAGCGCAACCCATGTGTGTGTATCATAAAAAAAATAAATAAATAAATAGCAATTTATTGAAAAATAGAAATGCACTCATAAAAGT
The DNA here is from genome assembly GCA_018402905.1 of Glandirana rugosa. NCBI lineage: Eukaryota > Metazoa > Chordata > Amphibia > Anura > Ranidae > Glandirana > Glandirana rugosa. Next base: position 532,805 of record BLSH010084869.1, on the reverse strand, counting down.
ACGTATACGTAGGGCATGGTATAAGCAGGGATATGCAATTAGTGGACCTCCAGATGTTGCAGAACTACAAATCCCATGAGGCATAACAAGACTCTGACAGCCACAAGCATGACACCCAGAGGCAGAGGCATGATGGGACATGTAGTTTTGCAACAGCTGGAGGTCCGCTAATTGCTTATCCCAGGTATAAAGGTTACTTTGGAGCCAGAAATATCCGAAGGGCAGCCAGAGAAACACCAGCCTTGGCCACCGGCTGGGGATGAAGCTTGCTGACGATGGAGTAAGCTGCTGTCACGGGAACTGCAATCGGCGTTCAACCCAGGACTGGAATCCCCAACATTACAGAAGATATGTGTTGTAGACATAGGGCACATGTCTAAGCCGGTTGGCTTCTTCGTTAGCCTGTCTATGCTGGGCTATCCTCTACATGTCTGCAATGTATATGTCTACAGTGACAGAATTCGGGGAACACCGATCGCAGTTACCGTGACAGTGGCTTTCTCCATCTTCAGCATGCTTCATCCTCAGCCGGTGGCCAAGGCTGGTGTTTCTTTGGCTGCCCCAAGTTACCTTTACCAAGTGCCAAGTTATGGAGATCTGATGTGGAGATTGAGGTGTCTGTGGTTGAACATGTGATTTGCTTCCATACAATTCCGATGTACAGCTGAACCTGGGAGGTGGAAGGAAGCTCTGCAAGCTCACGCTGTTCATGATCTCTTAGAACTTGGAGATCTGGTAAGAGGCCATCATTGTTATCTTTGTGCACTGGTGAAACGCTGAAGCACTTTATTGGATGTCGGTATTAAAGAAAACTGTGAACAGTGCACCTTCATTCCTTAGTTGGTTCAGCAAATCGTTTGGACACAATATTTTTGAGTAGATTTTGGACATTTATGTTGATACATTGTAATGGTGTTTTTGAGAGATATATTGCACAGTAATTGATTGAAGTCACGTGACACGTGACGTAACGCGTAGGGCGGTAGCAGAGGTGTTTGGAACTCAGACTGAAGTGCAGACGAGCTGGGCGCTCGTGGAAAGAGGAACGTTTTTTTCTGTCTTAAATGTGAGTGTTTTTGTAAGCTGTTTTAATAAACTGTTTTAAGAAAAACGTTAATACACCAAAAGAAGCCCCTTTGGTTCTTCTTTTTTTCCCCATTTCCCTAACGGCTGGAAAGCTTTTTAGAATAAATACCTATGGCAATATGAGCTTTGCAAGCAACAATAGGATGACCCTGTGGATATAATGAGACACAAGCGACACCCCTAGAGGCTGACAGCAGGAGGACCCATAAAGAAACCTTTATATGCAAGGTCGCTAACATATCTCAGGTGAGAGGCTATCATTTATATCGGGTGACACCTATTAAACAATCACCATCATAAGCACTACGGCGACCAGCACGATAGTTGGCACTGGTGAAGGACACTTTTAAGGACATTCTTATTCTTCAGAAGTTTTACATTTCAACTTTGCGAACTCCAACAACGTCAACTTTACATAACTTTTAAAGCATCTTTGTTTATTATCATTTTTATTGAATTTTTTTTTTTTTCCTCGGTATATTCACACCAGGGGTGCACCATACTGTGTATGTGTCCAGCCTTGAGACACATGAGTTTTGACATGCACATATATTAATGGAATAAGATCCATTACTTATAGCTCTTGTGTTTGCTTATATGGTTCACAAGTCAGATATGCTAATGTGATCACAATATTTTGATTTCTGTTATATTCATTTGTTTATTTACACGTTTGCGAGATAGCGCTGCACTATATTCTCACTTTATTGCACAGTAGATTTCAAGGAAAGAATAATATGCACATAAGTGACACATTTTATGTAGATGACCCATGCTTGTTTGATTCAAATATTTTTTTGTTTTTACTCACTGTTATTTATTTGCTAGCTCTTCGCTAGATATTTCATTAAGTTGACTATCACTGTGGTCACTATTGATAGAATTGTTAAAACTAACAGCGCACTTTAATTTATATTTTATTTAAAGAAGAGGTAAACCCTGATGGGGTTTACTTCCTCTATATTCCCTTGCGAAGTAGAAGCATAATTGGCTACTATGCATTGCATAGTAGCCCACTATGTGCCACTTGCCTGCGACATCCAGCGATGTCTCCTGTGCAGGCCGCATCCATCTTCAGCCCCTCTTCCTTCCGGGGCCGCGACTCCGGCTCTGTGACTGGCCGGAGTCGTGTGGCGTCACTCCTTGGAGCCGCCAGTCACGGCACAAACAAAGTGAAGAAACGGCACGGAGGCTGTTTCTTCACTGCACGTATGTCGAATGACGTCGGCAGTGCTAGTACACTGCATATCACCTGAACCGTGCAGGTTTGGGAGATATACAGGGCACCTACAGGTAAGCCTTATTATAGGCTTACCTGTAGGTTAAAGTGGTTGTCACGGGTTGACAACCACTTTAAGTTACATTTCATGCCATACACATGCATACTTTTGTGAGTGCACTTCTATTTTTCAATAAATTGTCATTTATTTTATTTTTTTAAGCTACACTATTGGATTGTGCTGTCGTTTCTTTAGTTTTTTTCCAGTGGTTGGAAAGTGAGCGCCCTCTATGGTCTTTTAGGTGCAGCTCCTAGTTTTAGCTATACTTAGTACTCTGGGCTTTACTACACGAACATTTTAATGCTGTTGGTACATATCCATATCATTTGTATTGTCATTGACTAATCATTTCCCACAATTTTCATCCCTTATTTGGTCATTTCAGTTTTCTACCCATTTTGTACAATCCATCCATTTGGTTCAATGCAGTTACCATGCACATTATGCCTGGTTAATCAGACCACTCCTGAGCGCTGTAGTTTGTCTGAGCTTGACAAGCTCATTCATTCACATATTTATTTCATGGATTAGTGGAGCATAGCCAAGGCTTAGGTGGTTGTCCCCTGTATCGTATGGTGGGCTGACAAAGAGTATGCCTTCATTCTGTTTAAGTGAGATTTTCATTTACGTGTGCAGGGAAAAAGGTTCCTTCAAGTTCTTCCTGCCTAGAACTCTTGCACAGATCCATTCAGTCAATTGAACTATTATTTATTTATTACAAGTATTTATATAGCTGCAATAATTTAAGCAGCTCTTTTTATCTATATTGTACGTTCACATCGGTCCCTGCTCTCATGGAGCTTACAATCTAAAGTCCCTAACTCACATTTATATATATATATATATATATATATATATATATATATATATATATATACACACACAGAGCGAGAGAGAGAGATTTTCGCACGTCTTTGTAGTGAAGCGCCTTTTGCTCAATAATGGCATTTGGGGTGCCATTAAGAAATAAGGGCAATGCAAGAATATTGCATGTTTTAGCGTCTTTTTTACGTATTTATGGCAACGCCAGCAGAAACCCGTGATTCTGCCCCTATTTCCACTATGCCCAGATATGAACAGGACCTAAATGTTTTATATTACAGTTGTTCTCCTGATTGTTATTTTATTTATATTGAGGGGTATGTAGCAAATGCAGAAAACATGTTACCAAATTTAGCATTCCTTTAATAGTCATTGAATTCACAGCTACCTCTGGATGTGAGTAGTGCTTTAGGGCAGGTGCTGCCAGAACATTTTAAAGAGTGAAGAATGTCGTCTGTGATGAGGTTCACCAGAAAAATGAAACATAACTTATTGCGTTAAACCTGACCTTCTTTTAGAGTGAACAGCAGGGTGGAGCAGATCTGCCACTTCTGATTGGCTGACACTTTGTCCCATATGACCTAATATTTAACAATGCTGAACAAAGAGCAACTTTAGAAAACCAACACAGCCTTGAAATGTTCGATTTTTTTTTTTCCTTTGGGCATAGTCCTCTTAAAAGTTTTTGTGTTTTTTTTTTTTTTTTTTTTTTTATGTCAGGTGCTATAAAGATACGCATATCTTGTGTGAACCATGTAAAGGTTACATGTTCAGGTATATTCTTCATTGTTTAGGTTACAGACAAGTGTTTATATTCAGTGAAAGTAAAAATACCATTCATTGTACATATATTTCACCCCTGAAAATAGTATATATTTCAAGAATTGAATGCTAAAGTTTATCTTACATGGGAGTACAGACTACACTAGTGTACACTATTGGCAGTCTACATATTTTTTGCAGTGCATGATTTTTTTTTGTACTATGAAAAGTCTATATTGCTTGGGTTAGGATCAAGAATAATTCTTATTAATCGCTGCACTAATGGTTATTTATTTTGCCCAAAAAGCCTAAAGCCTGTTTGTTTTTTTTTCATTCAACCCAACGGATTGAGCCACTGTACTAACTATGCAATGTTAGTACAGCAATCTTCCCTTCTAAGCTATTTTGTTCTGATTGGTGGACGCCCCCCTCCCCCACCAGAACCCACTGGTCAACTCTCTCAGCCACTGGCTGCCCCACACACGGGCCGAATGTCCTCAGGTATCTGTTGAACCGCCCAATGACCCTTAACTGAATCACAGAAATAGATTCGACATTGTACACCCTTAATTTTCATAGTCTTATGTTCATTTTCCTGTACAGCTGCTAGGCACAATGACTAAATATGATTTTGCAGTCCTATAGATACCATAAAAGTTCTGTGCGTAATTCACATAGACTTGGTCAGGCACACCCCTCCTGTTTTCTGGAAGGCAAACCTTTGTGCGGACACTTGTATGGAGAAGTGTGTCCATTAAATAGCTCTGCCAGCTGAAAGCACTGCAAAGTGAGAGTAGGAAGCAGCATTTTCAAGATGAGGAATTCATATTTTAAGCCATTTCCAAGCCTAAATCAGTTAAAAATCATAACATTGGGTACATTACTGTTGATGGGTGGCGGGCTGCCTCACACGTGGCCGTAGGAAACCGTTAAGCCAACCCCTAACATAAAATGACCTTCTGGGCAAGTCAACCCTTTAATCAATGACTCTCCCTAATGTGTGTGGGTGGTGGGCTGAAACCGACCCCTTTCCACTCTCCTGGCTGCATGGATTGGCTCCCTCATTCCCAGGGGTTCCAGATGCTAGCCCTACCTTCACAGGCCCAACAGCCAGGGGACAGCTGTTGAACTCACTGTCATGGGAGCGCAGGCCGCACCACTCCCCCGCCCCCCCCCAAAACCAAACCACTTATACAAATGAAAACACTGACAACAATATATATGGCTAGATAAATGGCCGCGGCACTTTTATTGGTAAATACATAACATATTATTTTAATTTTTTCATTTAAATATTTCATTCCATTGAAATACCATATGACTTAACCGAACTATAATAATGGAAAAATCCTGCTCAGTCTTAGGACTCAAGCAGAAAATTCAACAAATTCAACAATAGTCCCCCCTTGATTCAAGGGTGACCCAACACAAAAAGTGCCTGCGACAGGGAGGGAGGGTGGGGGATCTGAGTCCAGTGTCCAGCCAACTGCAAGGAGCCTCAGGCGAGCACATCCTTAAATAACCTGACAGGTGAGTTCTGGAATCTTCTGCGGTCACCTGACTTACCTGGACCATTCAGGTGCTACCTGAACAGTTACCTCAGAACCTGTTTCTTAAAGAGACAGTACCCAAGTTAAACACCACATATTTAATACCAAAATTACCTATATAAAACAGGGGGGTGGGGGGGGAGGCGGCCGCTATCCCATGTACGTGGGCACAAAATGCGCCCCCTATGTCATTCTCTTCAGAGCAGAAATCTGACCAAATAAAGGCATTATGAGGCTGGATGTGATTAACGTTATTTTAGTGAAAAGCCTCAATCAAATCACCATTCTATAGGCAAAAAAGTGAGGAACAGTTGATATTAGACCCTACCAGAGGCTGCTTGCATTTTCTGCAAAGGGCACTCACTCCCTGTAGCTCTGTTAATCTTATCTGCCTGGACCAAAGGGTGGACTAATTCCTGAGGTCTTCCTCTGAACCTAAAATGACCCACTGGAGCTCTCCTTCTCTCTATGGGCTATTATGGGGAACCCTGGGGCACCCTGCCCTTCCCCTGAAATGGGAAGAGCAGGAGTAAAGCTGCTAGATGTGCCCCTGCTCCTTCCTCACCAGTCTGACCCACCTCCCTCTTGGTCCTGCTTAAACTCCCACTGAGAAACTGAACTGAAAACTGAAACTGAGAAGGCACCTTAAAGTGATAGTAAACCCATCCATTTAACAGGTTAAAAACAAGTTACTTTTCCGGCACGTGCCGCAAATGTAACATTCCCATTGGCTGGTGTCATAGCTGATCACATGTGCAGCATCATGGCAGTTGTAGATTAAACAGAGGCCAAGATGGCAACTTCCTTGGCTGAAAAGGGTTTACTACCACTTTAAAGGGGACCTGCTCTACCACCCGCCTACAGGACTATAAAGAGACAAAAAGTTATGAGACCTCAGTTGGGTTTTAACCATTTGCCGCAGCGTGACGGTGGCAAGATGGCTCGTTATCGCGAAACGCTGTCACAGGATGGCGGCCACTATAACTAGTATTGTGAGCACGCGCGCCGCCGGAGGCACACTCGCTATGTTCGGGGGGGGGGGGGGGGGGGACAGGGAGCGGGTAGGGCAGACTCAATTTCCACCGGCTACCCACGGTGGCTCCCCCACAGTGAGAGAACAGAGGTCAGTGTAAGTAGACACGGATCTCCGTTCTCATAGAGGCGGGTGGACTGTGATCACAGGCTTCCTGTATATGGAAGCCGTGATCACTCTCCTCCCCCTGCCAGCCCAGCACCAATACAGTTAGAACACAGTGAGGGAACACAGTTGACCCCTAAAACGCCCCCCTCCAGGTTAACCCCTTCACTGCCAATGGCATTTACACAGTAATCAGTGCATTTTTATAGTGTCAAAATGGTCCGACATGTCCGCCGCAATATCGTAGTACCGCTAAAAATTGCAGATCGCCGCCATTACTAGTAAATAATAAAAAAAAATAAAAACCCCAGATATTAATTCTCATCATCAGTAAACGCGGCAACTTTTGTGGAAACCAATCAATAAAAGCCACTTGCAATTTCTTTTTACCAAAAATATGAGGAAGAATATAAATTGGCCAAAACTGATGAAAAAATGTATTTATTTATTTATTTATTTTTGGATTTGTATTTTAGCAAAAAGTAAGAAAAATATTTTTTTTTTTCAAAATTGACGCTCTTTTTTTTTTTTGTTTATAGCGGTGATCAGAAATGACGCATAGGGGATCAAATGCCACCAAAAGAAAGCTCTATTTGTGGGGAAAAAAAGGACGCAAATTTAGTTTGTGTACAACGTCGCACGACCGCGCAATTGTCAGTTAAAGCGACGCAGTGCCGAATCGCAAAAAGTGCTCTGGTTCTAAAGTGTGAAACCCTTCCGGGGCTGAAGTGGTTAAGCAACAATGAGTTATTTAGGCCACTTACGGTAGATCTCCCACTTACTGTATCTAAACCCAAAAATAAAAATAACAGACAGTTCTGTAAATGTGCGAAAATACTTGAAGCGATTGTGTTACCATTCATTGTTAATGTTGTAGTACCTCAAACACAGTAAAATGTGCAAATCGTGATGTTAAAAAAGGTGCATGAGCTACTTTGCCATGTGTAGGGCAGCCCATTCAAATGTATGGTCTGCTCTGTGCCCGTGGTGCAGAAACGCACAAAAACATGCATAGGCACGATTTTGTGTACATTTACAAAACGCGAAGTGTGAATTCAGGCTAACTAGCAGGATCAAGAGGTATCTAAAAGGTATCTAAACTGTTATGTAGGAAGGGACCCTAAACAAGCTCTTTTGATCCCTCAATATTTTTCATTGGCATTTCCTAGAGCAGGGGTCTCCAAACTTTCTAAGCAAAGGGCCAACTTATTGTCCTTCAGAGTTTGGGGGGGGGGGGGGGGCTGTGGCAATTTCAAGTAGAAAATGTCCTGGCATCAGTGGGAGTAAACAATGCCCCATTTTTGGTGTCAGTGAGAGGAATTGTGCCCCATCGTTGGTGTCACTGAGAGGAACAGTGCCCCAGCGTTGGTGTCATTGGGAGGAACTTTGCCCCATCATTGGCACCGTTGGATGGAATTGTGTTCCTTTTTGGGTGTCAGTGGAAGGAGTTATGCCCCAATTTTGGTGTCAGAGGATGAAATAGTGTCCCAAGGGCAAGATAAAAGGAGAAGTCGGGAATGCTAGCTTACATCAGAGCTCGAGAAACCCCAGTCGCCAGGTCGCCATGGAGAAATCGCGTCCTGGCGAGTGGCTTCCGATACTTCTCTCCCTTCACTGTGTAACCGCATCTACAAGCAGTTCTCTGCCTAAGCTGACAGCTGTAAAGAAAAAAAAAAAACAGTCAACCGGACAGTCAGCCAACTCGCTAACTATAAACACAAGGTTACAATGTATCTTTGTGGAGATCAAAGGAATTTACTCCCGGCCTCTAGATAAGGAAATTTAACCACTTAAAGACTAAACTCTTTTTAACATTTGTTGCTTACAAATAGAAAGAAACTCTTTTCTGCTAGAAAATTACTTGGAACCCCCAAACATTATATATTATTTTTTAGCAGAGACCCTAGAGAATAAAATGGCAGCTGTTGCAATATTTTATGTCACTTGGTATTTGCGCAGCGGTCTTTCAAATGCAATCTTTTCTGGAAAAAATACACTTTAATGATTTAACAAAAAAAAACAAAAAAAACCACTGTAAAGTTTGCCTAATTTTTTGTATAATGTGAAAGATGTTACACCGCGAGAATCATGATCTTTATTCTAAGCATCAAAATTGTGATAGAGCCCTGTGTACCATCAACTATTACCACTCTTTATGCAGCTGAGCTGCAGTATTTCACGGTGACCGGAACTCACCAGAGCAATGAATATTCACCGTGGGGGAAACGCATGCAGGCAGGAAGTGGCTGCAAAGAGGCAGCAGAAGATCAGCAGCGTTTTGAATACTTCTTTCATCTTTTTTTGTATTTTAATTTAAAGTGTCATTAAGAGTTTATTTAGATGTGCAGTAGAGACATGTTTTTGCCAAGCTCCATTAGGCAGCAGATGAGGGTGTTTTACATGTCACAGTCACGATACATTCAGCATAATAAGGAGTTTCCCCCTATAACAGGTTTTTAGTGTCACTCTTTCTGGCCAGCCTATAACCCTGATGTAACGATGGTGAAGTTATTGACTGGCTGCTCTGCTGTGAGTAAGGTGGGGCGCAAATTACTCGCCTTATCCCGGGCGCTGACAACCCCACACTACGCTATAAAAAACTGGCTCCTAACTTTTTTAGCTGGCTCCTAGATTCAAAGCAAATTTGTCAAGCCCTGGCTTACATAGGTATTTTCATGCACATTTTATTCAGTAAACCAGTGCAAACGGAAATGATGATGCATGAATACCCCAGATTTCACCCAGCATGATGAAAGCGAGGTGGTGCACATTGTTCTTTCTATAATAAATACATTTTATAGGCCTTATTGTTATAGAAGATTAATCTTAGAGAGAAGTAGCGAACTCTGTAGTTTTTTAATCCATTCTTTTCTCTGGTCTGTTATTTGTTCTAATATTTGTGCGTTCTATTTATGTTACTGTTATGGTGTAATTGAATTGTTGGATAGTTCCAGCCTTGTCACTGTAACACTAGGAAGATTAAAGAGTCATGAATGTTTGATTGGCATGCTGTGTGAGGCTCAGGATTTGTTGACGCAATAAAGAACATCACACATTTATTAGACACATCAAGTGTGAAGCCGTACGATGCATGTTCAGCTGGCGGAAAATCTCTGAACTACTTATGTATTTTTATTTTGTTACATATGTCTGCTGTTTGTTTTCCTGAGGAGCAAGAAATTCTTATTCATCTATTTCTTCCTTTGCCACCCGCTAAAACCATAGATGCTAATGAAGGCCTTTTAGAATTAAGATTATTTCTGTTGCAAGAATTTTTCATGATATGATTACCTGTCTAAAAATCCGCTGTGTTAATCCTGTAGCTGCAACTGTTTGACCTTTCAGAGAAGCTTATTTCCATACATTTTCTAGGCAGTGTTTTCTGAAAGTGCTTGTAAAGGCATTTTTCTAAAAATTACAAACATGTTCTACTTACCTGCTCTGTGTAATGGTTTTGCACAGAGCAGCCCCAATCCTCCTCTTCTCAGGTCCCCCACCGGCGCTCTGGGCCCCTTTCCCCTGCTTGCTATGGGATCAGTCATGCACGCTCCCTCTCGTGCTTCGCTCTCTGTGGGCATAAGTCCTAGAGAGCGTGGCTCAGCTTTGCTCCCTCCTCACTGGCTGTGATTGATAGCAGTAGGAGTCAATGGCTCCTGCTGCTGCATCTCGGCCAATGAGGAGGGAGAGACCTCATGCACATTGCTGGATCGAGATCAGGCTTGGTAAGTATTGGGGGGGGGGGGGGGCTGAGGGGCGAGGGGCACATTAAAGCTTTTTTACCTTCATGCATGAAGGTAAAAACCTTCGGCCTTTAGGACCACTTGAAGTCTATTTACTTGTACTCAATATACTAATCCAGTCACTGCTAATGAGTTTCATTTGTTGAAAGGGACTACCTATATTAAGATACAATAGTACTGTACTGATTAATTTTCTGGTTGGACAAAGGATTTGTGAGACTTTACATACCCAGTGGATGGATAATTCACCTGAAGGCCCAACAGGCAAAAATGAGAGGTTTGTTTGTATACTGAACTTATACTTGCATTACATCCAGGTGCATTAAAACAAAAGCGGTGCAAAGTTTTAGGACCCACTCGTTCCTGAGAATTTTGATTTTCGAAGCTCCAAAACACCCAATATCCGAAATCCTATAGTGGCTGTTCAAATATGAGCACTTAATGCCTTAAGCCCCGCACACACGGGTAGAATGTTGGGAGACATTTGCCAGTACAAAAATACCGGCCAACATTCTGCTCATGTGTATGTCAGATGTGCATTCTGGAAAACCAGCAGTCGACCGACTCCCGATCAGTGTTTTCAGCCAATGTCAGCGAGCGCTGATCGGAGTGTTCTGGTGGGTGTGGGGGGAGGCGGGTGTCCCTCTGTCAGAAGACAACAGCTCAACCGGGGAGATTGCTGGACTAACCTAATGGTTAGTACAGTGGCTCCTGACCGGGGTTGCATGAAAAAAACTTATGTACTAGGCTTTAGCTTTAAGCCTGCTGCTGCAAAAGCCACATGAGCTACTTCTGAGGCAGAATTGGGCCTATTTTTTGTCACCAGAGATGTGGATGTAAACCCCTGAAAACAAGTAAATGGAGCACCTGAAGTTTGAATACACATGTAGAATGCTTAAAATAGGCTTCCAAAACGCTTGCATACATGCGCAAAAACACTGTGAAAATGGTAAAAAAATAAATAAAACAAAATGCCGCTGAACTGCTGTGTTCAGGTGTAAATGTAGCCTGACTGTTTATTTTCTTTAGAAAGCAGCCACAGCCTGAGTTGAAAAGCCTGTGCCCTGCCAGCTTGCTCTAGAGAAGAACTGTGAAGGTCAAAAATATTGAATTTTTAAATTTTTTATTTTGTTTTATAAAATTGACAAATATCTAATTCAGATGCAATGTGTAACACAGTCAACCTATCTGCATAATTTGGTTTGTGAGTTCCTGTGTCCCCACAGGGGGTCGGACTTGTGGCTCCCTCAGTAAATGCATACATTTTTGTTTCCTGCTGAGGATAGATGCAGACGCATCAGCACCGGAAAGGTGTGTGGCTGGATTCCAAGTACCACAGTTAACAATAAAGGGGGGTAGACTGTCCAGTTTTACTTTAATGTTGGACAGAGGAGATCATGGCTGCAAGTCCCCTTAGGAGACTAGAAAATGATCCGTCAACTGCTGAGACTGATTTTACTTTCTGCACTGTGGTGACTTTCTGTTCTGTGTGGCTTTTCTCTGCTCTTCCTTCAAATGAGGCTTGTGTGAAGCTGAAGCCAGGACACAGCCCTCCGTGGACCTGCAATGGGTTTGTGAAGGACATCTGCCCTCTGGACGTCCTTTCCCCTGCCACTCGGCCTGGACTTCCCCCACTGAGGCCGCTGTTGACTGGTGAGTCCTTGAACCCTTGCTGTGCCTATTGCTGCCCATCCGTCATTGTACCTGAATTGTGATTCTAGAATCTGCTGTACCAACTTGTGGCCTGCTACTCATTGTGCCTGGATTGTTGACTTGTGAGTCTGGAGTATGTTCCTGCTGTACCCTAATGCTGCCCTGTGTACTGGCCTGTAACCTTGATGTGCCAAGGACTTAATCCCCTGTGTCCTGCCTGTGTTGAGGACTTACCACCCTGCTGCGCTAACCCTGCTCTGTGTACCAAGGACTTAAACCCCTGTGTCCCGCCTGGATCCCCTGATGCCTAAACTCCCACATCCAATTCTCAGGACAATGTGAGTCTTTGAACCCTTCTGCCCATGCTGCTACTATTCTGAGGAGCATTTCCTCGGCTCTGTCTTATTGTTGCTCTGTGAACCGTTTCCTTTTTAAGGGTGCTATAATCCCAATCCATGGACTGTTAGCCCTTGCTACTTCCCTGAAGGTCATCCCCCTGTCTGTGCCATATAGCTGCTTGTGAAACATTTATCTGCTCTGTGCCCACTGCCACCCCATGAACTGTTTATCCAGGTCAGGCCCATTTCTACTCCTGAGACCTGGTTATCCATGTTGTGCCATACTCCCACTCTGAGGACTTGTTTCCCCCTTGCTGGGCCTGCCTCAGGCCATGTGGACTGTTTCCCCAACCTGTAGCTGCCTTCAGGTAGAAGGATCACCTCCCCTTGTTGTGCCTTCTCGGTACCTTGTGAGCTGTGCTCCCGTGGTGCCCCACTGTTACTTCGTGAACTGCTTAGCTTTTACATGCCCGTGACTACCCTGTGAACTGAATAACTGTGCAGTGGATCAACACCGCCCCTTCTGTACCCTCAAGTCCCCCTCCAATAAATGCCCATGATTCGGGTTTCTTGTGAATTGTCTCTGCGTGCTCTCTCTGCGCTCCTAGTTCATCACAAGGGCATTTTACTCTCTACGTGGAAGCAGTGGTCTCTCTTCTCAGGGAGTGACTGGTTGATTTAAAAAGAAAGTTCAGTTAGCCTTAAAAAAAAAAAATCCAAAAAATTAAATCTGGCTGTCCCTCTCCCATCCCCCTTTTTCCCATTATATCGCTCATGTAGTTTGGGGGTGTAAAAAGATAGTAATACTTATACCTTGGTTTTACGGTGGGTGGCATCTTTTCACTCTCTCCCTGGAATGTTTGTGGGCCCTTGGCATAATCCTGTTCAATGTAGGATCAGTGGTGGCTGCAGACCATGCATTGTAACAGATATTGTTGGCAAGGTGGGAGAAACACAACAGAAGAGGAGTAGCTCTGTGGGAGGGGTTACTACCAGAATCAGTGGAATTATGCGGTTACATACACTGAAGACAACTTTCTGCCTTGAACATAAAAAAAAAAAAAAAAAAAAAATATTAAGAAATATTTTACAGCAGTTAATACAAGGGGCAGCACAATGCGAGGACTAGATTTAGGATTACACCAAATTCAGTATTAAAGTGAATATATATCTGAGCACCACAAACTGAGAACACGATTTAATCAATTTTTATTATTCAATAGCAAACTCACCCATTCGCGTCTCCAAATTTTATTTTGTTGACCAATCACTTTGAAAAACATTCCTATAGCATTTCTAGCTGTGACCATCTTGAGTAAGGGCAGACAATTCATGTAGCATTTACTTCCTGTAATCCGTGTGCCCTTAGCTCACGCATGCAGGCAGGAGGGTGTGCTTAACTGAGCAAGCCCCTCCTCCAGATGAAAGAAAAACAAATGCCATGCAGACTCCTGGGATTTATAACATCATTTTGGCCTAGGAACCTGGAAGCAACTAAAGAAATGGAAAAAAAAAATGAAAACAAGTAAATATAATATACCTTCTTATCTATTTACTAAAGTTAGCAAAATCAGGATTAAAAACGGTTTATGTTGATTAAGGCTACATGTACACGGGACGTTTTTCAACCTTGCTTGAACGACTCAAAATGACAGCTAGAAACCGATGGTTAAAAACGCCCATTTAGCCGCGTTTGCATGCCGTGTTTGCGTCTAGAAGTGTTCTTTTTTTAAAATGAAAAACGTCTATAAACGAAACGCTCCTAAATGCGAGTTACCGCATTTACATTCGTTTATAAGCTGTTGCAGGCATTTGGCGTTTCAAATGCCTCTGAACTTCCGTCATGAACACATTTTTTTGCTTTAAAAAAAAAAAGCATCTAAATTCAACTGCCTGGAAATGACTATAAACGACCCTGCGTACATGTACTCATAAGATAGCATAGAGGAAAGTTCAGGGGCAGCTGAAAAAAAAAACGCCCAACTGCCCCTTAGGCCTCATTTACACTGCTGCTGGTAAACTGACGTTTTGAGGCATTTGGGCGTTTTTTTCAGCTGCCCCTGAACTTTCCTCTATGTTATCTTATCAGTACATTTACACAGGGTCGTTTAAGGTCGTTTCCAGGCAGTTGAGAGGTTTTTTTTGGAAAATGGGTTCAGATGCCAGTTCAGAGGCATTTGAAACGCCAAACAGCTTGTAAACGCCGCTAAACGCGGTAACTTACATCTAGGACCGTTTAGTTTGCAGGCGTTTTCATTTAAAAAAAAAAAAAAAAAGTTTTTTCTTTAAAAACGCTCCTAGACGCAAACGCTGCTAAACGCGGCTTGCAAAACGCGGCAAAACGACCGTTTTAGACGCCGGCTTCTAGCTGTCAAAAAAAATCATTCTGGGGAGGTTAAAATAGCGTCCTGTGTAAATGGAGCCTAAATATCCGTTTAGCAGCAGCAGTGTACATCAGGTCTAAGAGAGTTTAGTTCCGCATAAGACAGGCATTTACAGTGAGCTGCCAGTACACCACAGTAAACGCTGGACTAGTATGTGCGTTGTGCTGCACGGCAGTACTAGTCTATTTGCAGCAGCTGTACTTGTGAGCAGGGTGGATTTGATTTAAATCAACTCGATTTAAACCATAATTTTTAAAGAGCAACTATCATCTCTGTCCCACAACGGCTCCTCTGAACTGCTATTGACTCACCGACTGTCCCATTCACTTTAAAGGAATGGCTGGTGATGTGGCAGTGACACAACAAGGAGAGGGACGTGGTGGCAGCAGGTGAGTGGATGCCCGCTAACAGGCGCTGCCATGATGGATCTGAAATGACAGGTGCTCTTTAAATGTAAGGACCTATTCTTGCTGTTAGTTAGAATCTTTAATATTTGCAAACAAAATGAAGGTTTCCTATTTACAATAATAAGCTGTCAGTAAAACAGCAATATCAGAACCGATTCTATCATACAGTTTGTAGTGTACATAGATTTGCAAAACAATGGGATAAAGGAATATTCCTGAACTTTGTTTTATCTCACAGTTACTGTGAAATTGTGTGAATGCATGAATGCAATGCATGTTGTCTCAGCTTTCAGAGCTTGGATTCATTGAATGAGTTTACCAAAAATGTAAATATTGCAGAATATATAGCCTTATGCTACATAACTATGCTCCATTTCAGCAGAATAAACTAAATGATTAATGTATATTGAACAGAAAACTATCTTTAGAAAGATTTTTACTCCAAAAGCATTATATTAAAATAAATTTGATAAAAATAAAAAAAAGCTGATTTAAATTAAAAAAACATTTTTTTTTAATCCACCCTGCTTGTGAGTTGGGGTGCCATGCTTTATTGTGCTTTGTGGTAACGCGAGTTTTACCACTACAAAATAATGTAAACCCATTATTAAGGAGACTTGTACCTTGGTCCTGGATTTTCTAAAAATGGTCTGTCTTTTTTCCTATCATAGGAATACTAGGCCAGATCAGAGCAGTTGTGACAGGCAGCAGGAATCAATGGGGTGGGGAGAGTATAGGGCAGGGCTTGACAAATTTGCCTTGAATCTAGGAGCCGGCTAAAAAAGTTAGGAGCCAATTTTTTATAACGTAGTGTGGGGTTGTCAGCGCCAGGGGTAAGACAAGTAACTTGCGCCCCTAACCCTAACTTACTCACAGTCAATAACTCCACCGTTACATCAGGGTTATAGGCTGGCCAGAAAGAGTGACACTAAAAAATCTTATGGGGGAAACTCCTTATTATGCCGAATGCATCGTGACTGCGGCATGTAAAACGCCCTCATCACCTGCCTAATGGAGCTTAAGGGTGGCAAAAACATGTCTCTACTGCACATTATTACCACCCAACTTGCACATCTAAACAAAGCCTTAGTGACATTGTAAATAAAATACAAAAAAAAAGGTGAAAAGTATTCCAGCGCTGCTGATCTTCTGCTGCCTCTTTGCAGCCACTTCCTGCCTACATGTGTGTCCCCCCACAGTGACTTTTCATTGCTCTGGTGGGTTTCCGGTCACCATGAAATTCTGGAGCCCAGCTGCACATAGAGTGGTAATTGTTGATGGTACACAGGGCTTTATCACAATTTTGTTGCTTATCATAAAGGTCACGTTTCTCGCTGTGTAACATAAACTTTCATATTATACAAAAAAATAATGGGCTAACTTTACTATTTAGTTTTTTTTTATTCATTAAAAGTGTATTTTTTTCCAAAAAATTGCGCTTGAAAGACCGCTGCGCAAATACCATGTGACATAAAATATTGCAGCAACCGCCATTTTATTCTCTAGGGTCTCTGCTAAAAAATAATATATAATGTTTGGGGGTTCCAAGTCATTTTCTAGTAGAAAACACTGGATATTTAATTGTAAGCCACTAATGTGAGAGAGGGTTTAGTCTATAAATGGTTAAACTTTCCTGATAGCCCGGAGATCATTGCTTTGAAAGAAGAAGATACATTGTTCGTTTCTACTTAGAATGAAGAAAAGTAACAAATATCCCGGGCAGCCGGCCAAGTTTAACAGCTGTTAGATTAAGCAGAGAACTCTCGGCTCTCGCTGAATCTGACACGCTGTTTTAACATGGGGAGAGCAGGAACGGCAGTCACTCGCCAGGACGCGATTTCTGGTCGCCATGGCGACCTGGCGCCCGGGGTTTGTCGAGGCCTGGTATAGGGTGTTATTGCACCTTTTCTTTTTTCTTTAAATATGGTTATTTAAACTGACACTTTCCACTGCCAAGCCCCCCAAAACTGGCATAGTATTTTTTTTGTTAGAGTGGGATTGGGTTAGACCTCAGCTAGGTCTTTGCTGGTTTTTACATCTGAAGATATTTACCCTACTGCTGTCACACATGAGCATGGCCAATCTTGATCATTCAGCTGTGCAACTGTTCTCATTAGGCGCTCTGTTTAATAACTAATGGAACCCTGCCCAACTTCTCTTAACACATAGAACATTTTGGGCGGAGTTGCTCTTTAATAAACGGATTCTCTGCAGCTGTGCTTGCATTCCTAATTAAATTAGAAAAACAATTAATGATGTGTGCTCCTTATTCCACTTCAGTAAACTTCTCATTAGACATGGGAGATGGTGTATGAAGAAAATGTAAAAAACTAATTGCATTATAAAGACAAAATAATGACCTAAACATGCCATGTGTTTAACCATTCTTCCTTGAATTTAGATATTTAATAGCACAGATCTATTGCTCTGTCATACCCATGCTGTTATGACTGCTGTTTACATTAGTGGTGAATTAAGCCGGACATAGACAAGAAGAAAATTGGGCCAGTTCAGCAGGAACTGGCTGAATTTCGATCCGTCTATGGGCAGGCTGGTTGTACTGAAGTCAATCCATCGATCGACTTTAGTACAAACCCGCCTGTCTGGGTTTTCTTTCACCCCGATCATTGTATTCCCGTCGCAGAACACAATAACTCTGGCAGAGAGATTTCCCTATCAGCACTGACTGTGTTGATGGGGAAACTGAGCACTTTTCTTTCATTCAACCCTTGGATAAAGGAAAGAAAATTGCATAATGTATGGCCTGTCTTAAAGTGGTTGTCAAGTCATGACAACCATTTTAAGGCTGAGTTCCACCCAAAAATGGAACTTCCGCTTTAAGCACTCCTCGCCCCCTTACATGCCACATTTGGTATGTGATTTTTTTTGGGGGGGGGGGGGGAGTGTGTCCCCAGGTTTCAGAGGGACTTCCTGTCCCTCTTCCACCTTCCGCCTCTGGGCCGCCTAGGAGACTCCTCCTGTCCTCCTAGGCGGCCCCTCCCTCCTGGCAATCTTCTGGGACACATCTTCACAGGTCCCAGAAGATTGCCTGGCCACTAGGAATGCACAACGCGACTCGCGCATGCGCAGCAGGTGCCCGGCCGTGAAGCCGGGCCGGGTGCCCACACTCGGAATGCACAGCGCAACTCGCGCATGCGCAGTGGGTGCCCGGCTGTGAAGCCGGGCCATGTGCCCACACTAGGAATGGCGGGGCCGTCTGGAAATGGGGGGAGACGAGCGAGGCTTTGGGAGCAGCCGTCGCTGGACCGGGAGACAGGTAAGTTACTGTTTATTAAAAGTCAGCAGCTACACTTTTTGTAGTTGCTGACTTTTAATAAACAAAAAAACGAGTGGAACTCTGCTTTAAACTACAGGTAAGCCTATATTCAGGCTTACCTGTAGGTCCTGGGAATATCTCCAAAACTTGCACCTTTAGGAGATATTCTCTGTATCTGCATGTGCCGATGTCATCAGCACATGCGCAGTGAAGGAACGGCCTGACTTGGCCGTTTCTTCATCAAGTGTGCCGTAAATGACGGCTCCCGTGCGCATGCTCCTGTGAGTGACGTCAACGCGGCTCCTGCCAATCACAACGCTGGAGTCCGTGCTGTGATTGGTCAGAGCCCGGGATCCCAGAAGACAACGGAAACAGCATGTCGCCGGTCACAGCGGTGCTCGGGGACCGCTGCTACAGCGTCGATCTAAGGTAAGCATTTCATAATGAGCTAGTATGCGATGCATACTAGCTCATCATGCCTTTCTCTTGCAGGTGTTTTTTTTTTTTTTGACTGACTTGACAACCATTTTAAAGTGGATGTAAACTCCATTCATGAAATCTGACTTGGGCACATATATCTGTAGTCTTTACTTATCTCTCTCCAAAGCCCTAATTCCTGTGTCTTAATGCTGCTTTGTGCCTCTGTTATCAGCATTATAACTTCTGACAAGCTCCCAACACAGGAGATAAAAGCAGTTGGAAATTTGTGTCGGGGAGGGAACTTGGAGATAGATAAGCAGAGAGCTGGTCTATTCACAGTACAGCTCTGCAAGTTTCTCCATTCATCTGCCTATGTGGAGGGGGTGTGTGCCTTTCCTCCAATCAGCTGTCACACAGTGTATACCTAGACTCCACACCTACTGCTGAAACAGGAAGAAAATTTTCTAACAGGATGTGCACTTTCTAAAGAGTCTAGAAAACTGAAGACCGCAGATATACATGTAAAACTTGTATGTAGAGAGATTTGTTTAATCTCTGTGTATCATCTGAGGCTGTTCATTTCAATGGGTATATGTGAGGGTTTACATCCACAGTGTCTGAAGACATGATGGAAATCTGTACTCTACATCTGTAGAATTATTCTTTGTAAGGTTTCACCCCAGTCAGACCACGAACAGTTTACCTTTATCATGGATGCTGCTGGATGACTCTAATTTTAGACACACATAGGGCAGTTGGCTAGTCATTTCAATCAATTTTTATTTTCAAAGACAATTTTTATGAATCGAGGCACCATACTAATAAGGGCCCTTTCACATGGGCTTTCCATTCAAGTCCTCCTGTCCGTTTTTCAGGCGGACCTGAACGGACGATCCATGCAACCCTATGGAGCGGCCGTTGTCAGCGGAAACATGTTTGCTGACATCCGCCGTTCTCCGATCCGATCCTGTCCGTGAAATACAGATGGATGGAAACCCTATTTTCCATCCGTCTGTAGAATCGGATCGGAGTGGATCAGATGAAAACAGACAGGCGGTCCATAGAGGAGAGTGGCGCTGTGACAGTTCCATCTCCGCTCAGTGAGCGGAGAGGAAATGTCATCCGTCGGATCAGTGAAGATCAGCGGATCGATCCCCGCTGAGCAAAAACTGACCCTTTACACGGAAAGCCCGTGTTAAAGGGCCCTAAGAGTTTATGTGACAGGATGGTGCTTCGATCGCTTCATCCTCTTTGGGGTCTAAAGCTGGTGGAACGTGGTTGACCATTGCTGGAAATTTCCAGAGTGAGTGTGTGTGTGTGGTCGGGGTCAGGAGGAGAACTTTGACAATGCAAAATATATGTTTTATAGTTGGCTGTAGGAGATACAAGTCAGTGTGTTTCCTCCACCTAGCACTGTCCTCTTTAGCGGGTAGAGGTTGCACAGCACAGGATCGCCTGGCGAGAGGCTACGGCCCCTGAATCCACAGTGACAACTCACCTAAATTCAGCTGATAGGGATCGTTTAAACTCATGTTAAATATGAGTTCTGTAGACTTCACTTTGGCACCATTGCCGTAATTCCTGGATTGAATTGTCATTTTGATTTATTTTACTAATCCCGTGGCTCAGTGTTCTTAACTGATTTCATCCCCAAGAAATGGTTCTACAAACGGGGCTGTTGCAAGTCATGCTCAGTTCTTTTTTTGGCTTCCAGGAAAATAGATCGGATCATCATGTAATATTAGGGGGGGGGGGGGTCATTTCATAAAATGTAATGCAGAGGACAGTTGTTTTGTTATTATAGTCAGTATGCAAAATGTATTTTTTTTTCCAGAGCAGTTGTGTTGGTGTGCAGAGAAGCAGTAGACCATAAGTCCAGACCAATCACTATCTGTGCTGATACCAACGTAGTTACAAATGCAACCAAGATATTGGCACTTCTGCTGTCACCAGGGTGGATTGGATTTAAATCACTAGTAAAAAGGCTTGATTTAAATCAACTCGATTTAAATCATAATTTTTAAAGAGCCACTGTCAAATCTGACCCGCAGCGGCTCCTCCTCTGACCCGCTGTTGACTCACCGACAGTCCCATTCACTTTAATGGGACGGCTGGTGAAGTGGCAGTGACACAACAAGGTGAGGGATGTGGCGGCAGCAGGTGAGTGGATGCCCGCTAACAGGCACTGCCATGATCAGGGCTGGACTGGGACAAAAATTTGGCCCTGGACTTCATCCAAACCAGCCCACTTGCAAATGCGCACAAAAACAATATATAAACTATAGGCAATGGTGCAAAAAAATATGTAAAAACATTCCACTGCACCACAGTAGCAATATGTGTATTCCAGAAAGTTTAACAATCAGCAGATAATCCAAACACCTGGTGTTAGCGCTTTAATCATCACGGCACCATGGTTGTTATGGTGTTAGGATGATTGAAGCGCATTATTTCTATTATTACATTGTAATATAAAATTAAATCATTAAACTCACCATAATGCAGAATCAGTGGGAGCCCCGAGCGTGTCCCTTGCCACGTCGCCTGCCACCAGATACGGATTGTCATTTGCCATTCTGCCTGCCACCAGATGCAACATTTCACTTACCACCGTCACCTAATGCCAGATGTAACATGTCACTTACCACCGTCACCTAATGCCAGATGTAACATGTCACTTACCACCGTCACCTACCGCCAGATGTAACATGTCACTTACCACCGTCACCTAACACCAGATGTAACGTCACTTACCACCGTCACCTAATGCCAGATGTAACATTTCACTTACCACCGTCACCTACCGCCAGATGTAACATGTCACTTACCACCGTCACCTACCGCCAGATGTAACATGTCACTTACCACCGTCACCTACCGCCAGATGTAACATGTCACTTACCACCGTCACCTAATGCCAGATGTAACATGTCACTTACCACCGTCACCTACCGCCAGATGTAACATGTCACCACCGTCACCTAATGCCAGATGTAACATGTGACTTACCACCGTCACCTAACGCCAGATGTAACATGTCACTTACCACCGTCACCTACCGCCAGATGTAACATGTCACTTACCACCGTCACCTAATGCCAGACGTAACATGTCACTTACCACCGTCACCTAACACCAGATGTAACGTCACTTACCACCGTCACCTAACACCAGATGTAACGTCACTTACCACCGTCACCTAATGCCAGATGTAACATTTCACTTACCACCGTCACCTAATGCCAGATGTAACATGTCACTTACCACCGTCACCTAATGCCAGATGGAACATGTCACTTACCACCGTCACCTAATGCCAGATGTAACATTTCACTTACCACCGTCACCTAATGCCAGATGTAACATGTCACTTACCACCGTCACCTAATGCCAGATGTAACATTTCACTTACCATCCATAGCCTGGCTCTCTCTTGTCTCCCTCCCCTTCAGCTGGGCATGCTGGGTGCTGCAGTTTCCCTCTTAAGACTGTAATGGGCTTGGCAGTCCTCGGGACTACATGTCCCATGATCCTCTTTTGTGCTCCTTTTATTCTGCCCAATAGGAAGTACAGCAGCATGAGAAAGAGTGAGAGGGGGAAAGAAGAGCACACAGCTGTTCTGCTCCACACAGAGACACAGCCGCTCTTCTGACAGCGCCGCGGCGGCTCGAGTGGGCGGAAGGGAGGGGGGCAGCACAGTTTCTCCTCCTTGGATCCGATTGCCGCTCCTTTAACTTTTGCCGGCGCCCGGCGGGGAGAGCACACTAAAGGGAGATATGCAGTACTTGGGCTTTGGCGCCCCCCCTCCTGTGGCGCCTGGGTGCGTTGCACCCGCCCAGGATCGGCCCTGCTTGTGGCTGTGTGTTCATAGCCAGAAGCTGCGGCGGCCGGTGACAGTGTCAAGAAAGTCACTGGTACCGGCCCACTGAGCCATCGGCCCACCGGGAAACTCCCGGTAGTCCCGATGGCCAGTACAGGCCTGGCCATGATGGATCTGAGATGACAGGTGCTCTTTAAAGGACTTATTCTTGCTGGTAGTTAGAATCTTTAATATTTGCAAACAAAATGAAGGTTTCCTATTTAGAATCATAAGCTGTCAGGTTAGTAAAACAGCGATATCAGAACCTATTCAATCATACAGTTTGTAGTGTACATAGATTTGCAAAACAATGGGATAAAGGAATATTCCTGAACTTTGTTTTATTTCATGCTTACTGTGAAATTCTGTGAATGCATCAACGCAGTGCATGTTATCTCAGCTTGCAGAGCTTGGATTCATTGAATGAGTTTACCAAAAATGTAAATGTTGCAGAATATACAGCCTCATGCTACATAACTAAGCTCCATTTCATGGCTGAATAAACGAAATTATTAATGTATCTTAAATAGAAAACTATCTTTTAGATAGATTTATAGTTCACAGGCATTTTATTAAAATAATTTTGACAAAAATAAAAAAAAATCAGATTTAAATTTAAAAAATTAGATTTTTTTTTTTCAATCATTGATTTTTATCCACCCAGGCTGTTACCCTACACAATGTGGAAATTCAGTTTAGGTGCTGAACCTCTGGATTATTCAAAAAGCGGTTAATTATTTTGGCTGGATTCACATCTGTCCATTTCAGAGGGTTGCTTTAACGCGAGCTCGTTAACGTTGTGTCATGCATTAGTATGCTTTGTGTTAAATGAATGGACTACCAAACACCAAAATGGACACAAACATAAATCAGACTTGCACTATTTTTTCCAATGCAGCTCACAGCAATGCACAGCAGTGTATTGCCACAGGTTGTGGTGCTCTGCAATGGGGTGTGAATGGGCCCTAAAACCAGACCTACCAAGGTAGAGCAAAAATAAGCTCTGCTTACCTGGCCTGACTATATCTGGTACATGTGTTGAGTTAATACTGCGCTTTTCTTAGAATATTTGATAACATTTCTTTCCCATTTTTAACATGCCTACTATACCATATTTGTGTTATTGTATTTAATATAGAAGTTTGTAGATTAGCCACAAGACGGCGCTCTCATTATCTCATTTCAGTTAATTTGTCTTTACAATAACTTGAGGTATTGGGCTACATGCACACGGGACGTTTTTCAACCTCCCCTGAATGACTCAACAGCTAGAAAGTGAAATCGTCCGTTTAGCCGTGTTTGCATGCTGTGTTTAGCCACGTTCACGTCTAGAAGCGTTTTTAAAAAAATGAAAAACGTCTTTAAACTAAATGCTCCTAGACACGAGTTACCGCGTTTTTAGGTGCGTTTACAAAATTGTAACAGACATTTGGCATTTCAAATGCCTCTCAACATCCGTCCCGAACGCATTTTTTTGCTTTAAAACAAATGCTTCTAAACTCAGCTGCCTATAAACGACCCTGTGTACATGTATTGGTAAGATCACATAGAGGAGAGTTCAGGGGCAGCTGAAGAAAACGCCCAACTGCCCCATACCGTCCATTTACCAGCAGCAGTGTACATGAGGCCTTAGCCGCCCCGAGAGTACCTCGTTTTCAGTAAGTAGTATAGGTGATTCTGTAAACTCCAGTCATTGGTTGATGTAGTCAACAGACCAAATATACCAAACAATGCAGCAAGTCGGAAGAATTTTTAGGTTTTTACTGACAAAATCACCAAAGACTGGGAGCATTTTTAAGTTTGAGGTTGAAAAAAGGAAAAATTCTTCCTTACTGGTTTTAGGGTTTTAAAACATTCATTGGATGACTGTCACCAGCATTTGTCCAGGCTGCACATATTTTCCCTTGGGCCGGTTTCACACGGCCGTCTCCATCAGCGGCCTCTGTTTTGCTCAGTGGGGATCGCTCCGTTGATCCCCGCTGAGCCGACGGATGACAGATCCATCTCCGATCACTGCGCAGAGACGGAACTGTCAGAGCGCCGTTCTCCTCTATGGGAAATCGGATGAAACCGGACCATCTGTCCATTGTCACCCAATCCCCAGACGGATGGAAAATAGGGTTTTCCTCCATCAGCCTTTACGGGTCTGGAGCGGATCGGAGAGTGATGGGTGTCAGCAGACATGTCTCCACTGACATATGTCACTCTATAGGGCTGCATGGAGCGTCCGTTCAGGTCCACCTGAAAAAACGGACAGGCGAAACGGAACATCCGCGTGAAAGAGGCCTTACTATGACTTCCTAAGATCAACTCCAACATAGTGGCCAGAATAAGATATATTGTCTGAGGTATTTCAGAAACAAAAGAAAAGCGACAATTTTGCAAAAAAAACCCAAATTTCTTACTTTTTGCTAAAATACAAAAAAAAAATAAAAAAAACATTTTTTTTCACAGTTTTTGGCCGATTTATATTCTTCCTCATATTTGCGACCATTGCCATTTATACAGCGATCAGTGCTATAAAAATGCACTGATTACTGTGTAAATGCCATTGGCAGTGAAGGGGTTAACCTGCAGGGGGCACTCTAAGGGTTAACTTTGTTCCCTGGGTGTGTTCTAACTGTGGGGGGACTGCCCTAGCTGGGGAAGGGAAGTGGTCACAGCCTCCATATACAGGAAGGCTGTGATCACAGCCCTTCCCCCTTCACAGAACGGAGGTCCGTGTTTACATACACGGACCTCCGTTCTTTCACTCCAGGGGGGCCATCGCGGGTAGCCGGCGGCAATCGAAGCTGCCGCACCCGCTCCCTGGCCCTCCCCGAACACAGTGAGCACGTTATCGCAGCCGCCGTCGTATGACGGCGATTTGCGATAACGAACCACCTTGTCGCCATCAACCTGCGGTTGGCGGTGGGCAAGTGGTTAAGGTAAAAAAAACTTCAGTATGCAGCTCTCACCTGCCAGCCCCCTCTTAGACCCTTTTCACACTTGTGCGAGTTGTCCTGCAATTTGGGACTGCAAAGTCGCATGACAAGTCGTTCCCCATTATTTCCAATGAGTACCATTCATATCTGTACCACTTTCAAGTCGTGCCGACTTCAAAGTAGTCTGCATTACTTTGGTCCAACTTTGATGCAACTTGAGGACCATAGACTTCAATGTTAAACCCCCAAAGTCTCATGCAAATCGCACCTGAATAATATAGATGCAATTTCTGTACTACTTCTGTATGACTTTGTAATATGTTTTCATTGAGCCAAAGTTGCAACAGAGTTGGACCAAAGTCTTACTGATCCCAAATCGCGTCAAAATTGCAGTAAAATCGCGGTAAAATCGGATCGCACAAGTGTGAAAGGGGCCTTTTACTTGAGCCTGATCTCAATCCATCATGAACCATTGGCTCCCGCTGCTGTCAATCACAGCCAGTGGGGCCCACTCTGTGTCTTATGGACACACACAGGCAGTTCTAGAGTGAGCATGGACTGCACGAGTGCCCCCATAGCAAGCGGCTTACTATGGGGGCACTCGGGGGGTGGGGGGGACCTGACAAGAGGAGGGTCGGGGCTGCTCTGTGCAAAACCATTGCGCAGATCAGGAGGTAAGTATAACATGTTTGTTATTTAAAATTAAAAAAAAAAAAAGTTTACAATCACTTTCAGTTGTGCATGTAATCTGATCTCCTGCTTTGATGCATAAGCTATGCAGGCTATGTAACTTTTCTTGTAAGCATATTTTTAACCTGTTTGTATAGTCTTTCTTCCAGTAAAAAGATGATTGATGTGGTGTTTTCTGTGCAGTTCCATTCATCTCTATGACAGATGTATTTTTGTCAAAATACAGCACATATGCTGCTGGGGTTTCACATATCTTTGACTGTATCAGTGCTAATGTGTGAGTGGACTTAAACCTTCCTGCTAACATAAGATTTTATAGGCCACGACGATGGCTGCCGAGGAGTGGGAGGGGGTTGTTTGCTGTTGTTCCCCCCCCCCCCCCAAAAAAAAAACTCCATCAGCCGCCACTGTCTATCACTAATCTAAAGCCAGCCAATGGTTCGAATCTTGGCTGGGACTGGCCGAGATTTGAGCTGTCTATGGGCAGGCTGGTTGTACCCAAGTTGATCCATCGACTTGGCTACAACCAGCATGTCAGATTTTACATGCGATTATTGCCAGCAGCTATAGCCGCTAACATTAATCACTGTGTTTTCCTGGCAGGGATGGCTCCCCGCGTGCCCCCCATCAACACTGACACTTGAATGCAAGAAAGAAAATTGCATCATCTATGGCCTGCCTAATGCCTGGTACACATGATGAGATTATCGGATGAATGATCCTCCATTTGTCATGCTAATCTCAGATTGAACCTGAAGAGTTTACAAAAGTCACAAATTCTCGTATGACAGAATAAAAATTTGGAAGTGATGTGTTGTAGTGTATTTGAATTGCGTTCTCAAACGACAACTATGCTAATTAAACGAAAATCGTACGATCTGATATAGTACGAAAAAATTTTTCCTGTATGTCCAATCGGATATTATATCGGGTGAACTGTCCTGATCGGCTCTCGAAAGCTGTGTACCAACGATCCGATTGTTGTACGATCGCTTCGAATGTGGCATTTTTCGTAGGATTTTCTGATCGTGTGTACAGGCTTAAGATGCAGGGTCCCTTCAGATCACCCACTGAAACATTCACATGGGCACTGGCAAAAGGTGATGTTAAGGAAAAACAAGCCAACATATGGATTCCCTCCTTTCACAGCTTCCCCCATCCCACAGTGGGAACAGTGCCTTTGTGGTTGATGAGAGGTCGTAGGTGATGGAACAGAATTATTACACACCTTTCTTTGGGGATACCTATTTTGAATGGCTACCAAACATTGAATTTCTGCATTTTGCCCTTTAGTATTACTATTGGAAGAGTTAAAAGGTAATTTAATCTGTGTCTGAGCACCACAAACTGAAAACGCTATTTAATTCACTGTTAAAGCGGAGTTCCACCCACAATGACATCTTTATATATTTCAAATCCCCTATGCATGATGAATCACCTTTGCGGGAAAAAAAAAATTATACTCACCCTAAGTGCCCCGTTGCTATGTGGTCCCTGTAATCTTCCACTTCCTGACCCGCGGCACTCCGCATCACTTCCTGCCTCGCCTGGGCTCATGGGAGATGTGGGTCCTCATTTCCCATGAGTCAGTGGGCATCCTGAGCTGTAAAATCGCATTATTTCCAGACAGAAAATTACGCAAATTTGTGGGGGAGAGACATGTTATCTATGCTGCCATAACAACGGGGTGGGACCTTCCTCTGTCGCTGCTCATTGTTATGGCAACGAGACATACACTCGAGATCGAGAGGTGCATGCTTATCCAGGAAGAGACTTGAGGAGGGTGCGAGTGGGCTTCACATGCCCACAGTTAAGATGGGAACGAACTCCCTGTAAAGAAAAAGCAGCAATGTAAGTACAAAATAAATAGTAAGACTACCCAGATTTAAAGCTGTCAATTACTTTATTTATGTAATGAATATTAACTAGGTGGATGCCAGCAAAAAAATAAATAAATTTATGTGGGCAGAACTTTGTTTTAATATTCAAAGCAATCTCAATGATCAATCAATGTCTCCATGTCTTACCATTTTGGCCTAGGCCAGAAGCCAGTATCCAACTGAAGAAATAAAAAATAGTTCAAAATAAAGTTCCGCTTAAATAGTCCACCACCCTCGCAGTATCTTAGCATACTGTGGTGTTTGGTACTTTCCAGCAATATGTATAGTTTATCAGATATAACTTGTAGAATAAATATGGCACTTGGATTACAGGGTTGAATAGCTTAAAATGGTTGTAAAGTTTCATGGTTTATCCCTTATCTTAAACCTTATCTCAACAGTGACCCCCCCCCCAGAGCCCCACCTTTTACTTACCTGAGCCCGTTCGTTCCAGCGGCTGCTACGAGCAATCCGCTCCAGCCAGTGTCTCTGGTCCTCATTGGCTGGATTGATAGCAGGGGAGCCATCAGGTCCAGTGACACAGGGGGCTGGGAGGGGGGGGGGGGGCGAGTGAATACATGCAAACAGCAGGACACAGGAGCATGCCCGCACGTGTGACCCCAGGGAAGCTTTCCCTGACGGGTCACCGGATGTGGAGGAGGTCCCAGGTGCGCCGCTGGAGGACCCCAGAAGAGGAGTTTCGGGGCCACTCTGTGCAAAAGCACTGCACAGAGGAGGTAAGTATAACATGTTTGTTATTTTAAAAAAAACAAAAAAACGAGGGTTTATAATCACTTTAATTGTGTTTTGCGACAATGACACTTCATTAACCACTTGCCGACCGCAGTAAAAAAAAATAAAATAAAATAAAAACCCCAGAAATGAATTCTCATTGTCCGTAAACGCGGCAACTTTTGCGCAAACCAATCAATAAATGCCGATTGCGATCTTTTTTTTTTTTACCAAAAATATGAGGAAGAATATAAATCGGCCAAAACCGATGGAAAAAAATTTTTTTTTATATTTTTTTTTGTTTTTGTATTTTAGCAAACAGTAAGAAATGTGTTTTGTTTTGCAAAATTGTCGCTCTTCTTTTGTTTATAGCGGCGATCAGAAATGACGCAGAGGTGATCAAATACCACCAAAAGAAAGCTCTATTTGTGGGAAAAAAAGGACGATAATTTCGTTTGGGTACAATGCCGCATGACCACGCAATTGTCAGTTAAAGCAACACAGTGCCAAATTGCAAAAAGTGCTCTGGTCCTAAAGCGTGAAATCCTTCCGGGGCTGAAATGGTTAAAAAGCTTATTGGTCATACTTCTATAGCATGGTTTTCTAACCTTTTCCCGCATAATTAGCCATATTCAGATGTATAAAAATACTTGGTAATGGTTAGTTTGCAGTTAAATGGTATACTGTAAATGTAACAGTCAGGTCATGTCTTTGATTTTTTTTCCAAAATACTTAATGCTCCAGGTGTTCAGATAGACGGTACTGAGCAACTGCTGAGAGCCACATCAAAGGTATCTGAGAGACGGTTAAGAAGTGCATATGCCTCTTCAGCTACTGACTGCAGGAAGCGGTGGTCTAGGAATTTTGTCTTTGCTTATGAAATGAGAGCATTTTCCAGTAGTTATTATTTACAGTAAAGGCTAGGGTGGGTAATGCAGAAACCAAGGTCACAGCAGTTGCCATGGAGACTGAGGCCCCAAGGGAACAGGTAGCTGCAGCTCCATCTTTGTAAAGCTGGCCATAGACAGTAGATAGTGGTTGCAGTTTGATGATTCCACAACCAAACCATATTTCTCCAGCAATGCTCTTTTTGCATGGTGTTATTGGGCTATTGTACCATGTACCACAATTGAGGTCATATGTACAGTACATGTTTATAAGTATATCTGTGTACAATTTAAGACAGATTGAAAATCTAAGAATCTATTATGATATCAGACCATGTATATATTTGTTCATATAAACCATGGGTTATTGGCCTAGAAACCCAACACGGCTTTTATACTTTTTTCATTAGGGTGCACCATTGATGTGTGCTTTTTGCAGGTACCCAAATGGACATGCCAGCCTTCAACTGATCCAATTCATCTTTAACTAGACCTCCACTCCAATGTTAGCAGAAAGCTATATTGGCAAACCTTTTGGGACTGACAAAGGTTAAAGCGGAGCTACATTGTAGCTGAGCACCACAATCTAAAAACGTTAATGAAGACCCCTTTCACACATGCGGACCGATTAGGTCCGCCTGTCCGTTTTTCAGGCAGACCTGATCGGACACTCCATTCACCTCTATGGAGCAACGGAGGTCAGCGGTGACATGTCTGCTGATATCCAATCTGGGTCCGCTAAATCCAGACGGATGGAAACCGTATTTTCCATCCATCTGGCAGATCAGATGAAAACGGACAGCGGATCCATTTTCATCCGGTCTCCCATAGAGGACAGCGGGGATCTGACAGGTCCATCTCTGCACAGTGAGCGGAGACGGATCGGTCATCCACCTGCTTAGCGGGGATCAATGGATCAATCCCCGCTGTGCAAGTGGAGCCTTATTCATTTTTAATATGCAAAGCAAATGCCCCCATTCATCCATGTTTCCATGCTTTATTTGGCTGAGAAATCACTTCAAAAAATAATTTTGAGTAAGGACAGATGATTCATGTAGCATTTACTTCTTTAAAGCAGAACTCTGGGTAAAAACTTTTTTCCATATTCTTGTTGCTGATCTCCTACCTTCACCAACTATGCCATCCATCTTCTGCTGAGCTCTGTAGTTCCTCTGTAGTAGCCTGCTGAACTTGCTGAAAAAACATTCCCTGTGACATCCTGTTTGTAAGACCGCTGGCCGTTCTCCGTCCTGTACTGCCAGTCAGCGGTCTGGCACGCCCACTTGTAGTTCTCCAGAAGCCTGAGGGAATGAGGACTTCCGTGATTCAGTGGGCGGAGGGGGTCTCACAACCCCTGGTCTGTTCCGTCCATTGAGGTAGTTCCTTCCACCCTCCTCCTCCCCTGCTCCCTGCCAGCAACGCAGATATGTGCTCTGACGACAACGCAGATATGTGCTCTGACGACAACGCAGATATGTGCTCTGACGACAACGCAGATATGTGCTCTGACGACAACGCAGATATGTGCTCTGACGACAGCGCAGATATGTGCTCTGACGACAGCGCAGATATGTGCTCTGACGACAGCGCAGATATGTGCTCTGACGACAGCGCAGATATGTGCCCTGACGACAGCGCAGATATGTGCCCTGACGACAGCGCAGATATGTGCCCTGACGACAGCGCAGATATGTGCCCTGACGACATCGCAGATATGTGCCCTGACGACATCGCAGATATGTGCCCTGACGACATCGCAGATATGTGCCCTGACGACATCGCAGATATGTGCCCTGACGACAACGCAGATATGTGCCCTGACGACAACGCAGATATGTGCCCTGACGACAACGCAGATATGTGCCCTGACGACAACGCAGATATGTGCCCTGACGACAACGCAGATATGTGCTCTGACGACAACGCACTTATGGGCACTGACGACAAAGCACTTATGGGCACTGACGACAACGCACTTATGGGCACTGACTGAGAGGCACTTATGGGCACTGACGACAATGCACTTATGGGCACTGATGATAACGCACTGATATTGAAGTTTATTGAGATTTCCATACATTAGAGGGTTCCACCATTATTGTGTTATTGATTAGTAAGTTAGCGCTGCACTTTTTTGTTTTTTTCTCATGCAGACATATTAAGCAGCATGTTCCGGCTCTTTCTTTGGTGCAGCTAGGGATGTTCTCACATGCACCATACCAGCACTGATTTCTGTTATAAAGATCTCAAATCTGCAGCAGGAGGAGGAATATTTCTAATACTGAATTACAGCAGAGTACAGTATGTATAATATATCATTATGGGATGTCTACAGTTCAGTAATAATTACATAAAGTATGGGCAATATGTTTATCTCCTTGTGGCTGGAGGGGAGAGCCACAGACATCATGTGTGTCACTGGTTAGTGGGCCTGGCTGCAGAATGAGGGGCGTACTGTACCTCCCACATTCATTGCAATATGCAAAGTATGATGGGAAATGTAGTTTGAGGACAGTTTAAAAAGAGAAAAGGATATGATGTAATCACTGTTCTAACAGTTCCTTTCTGGCAAATACATGCTGCAGTTTTTGAATCCGAGAGACCACTTCCTGTAAATTAAATTGGACATATCTCTTCAAAGGTAAGGAATTTCACAAATGTAATACCTGTTTATTGTTTAGTATAGGTGGTGTACTAATGGGGGATTTTTTGCTGATCCCGGAGTTCTTCTTTAAATCCATTTGCCCTTAGCTCAGGCATGCAGGCAGGAGGGTGTGCTTAGCTGAGAAAACCCCTCCTGAAGACTCCTGGGATGTATGACATAATTTGCCTAGGCATAGAAACCAGCAAGTAACTGAAGAAATGTAAAAAAAACATTTTACAACCAGCTAATATAATATACTTTCCTATCTATTTACTAATGCTAGCAGCATAATGATTCAAAATAGTCAATGTTGTTTGAGAGAGTTCCACTTTTATAGACAATGTGAAATACCTTTCCTTAAAACCCGACTTTGGACCTCTCTACACTGCAAGGTTTGGCTGCTTGTTTACATTTTGGGATACATAGATAGTAATACTTCACTCTTCACTCCTGTAAGCTCCCTTCATCCATGGGACCAGTCCTGCAAAGCCTCCTCTCTTGGCTACGGCCGCATGCCTGCCTCCTTCAAATTCAATGCATGTTTAATGGCCCTGTATTGTAAGTAATGACATTGGGGGACCATCCGGAGAGTCGGAGAGGTGAACATTCAGGAGCTTGCTGGAGGAATGGGTAAGGTAAGTTGGGCCTCAAAGCAAAGATTCCAGATGGCTGCACTTCTAAAAATCCTCTTTGTTGAAGCTTCATGTGACAGGCAGTTTAGATGGAGCAAGGGACAAAGAGGTAGACTTATTTTGTGCAAAGGTTAGTGCTTAAAGCCTTGTACACACGGGACGACGATTGTATACAACAGGTCGTACTAACGACCGTTGTATGCGATATCGATCGTTCGCATGCGCGATTAGAACAGCCGACATACGACGGTCGTACAAGGGGAGTTGTATGAGCAAACTAGAAAACTTGGTTGTACCAACAAGCGCTCATACGACCGTTGTATTGTGTGTACAGAGCAGTTGGTACAACAAGTTGTATTGTGCAAAACACGCATGCTCCGAAGTCAGGAATAGCCGGATGCTAATTACATGCACCTGAACGTTCTTCTGTGCTCGTACAATCGTGTAGTGCAGTCAGTATGCAAGTTACTTAATGCAACATACGATTTGAGACGATCGTACGTACGATCGTTGTCCCGTGTGTACGAGGCTTTAGTTAGGCCTCCTTCACGTGGCCACTTAGCAGCAAATCGGTGGATTCTTGAGTCTGAATGGCAGGTGCATGTAAATAGCAAGGGTTTGCCTAAAACCACACACCACAGGATTACCTATGGCTAGGGTTGGAAGCCTGGGCCTGGATGCAGTTGGCTGTGTCTAGGCTTAGACATCTGTCCCTAAACACAGGTAACCTATTGGCATGTGGCTACATGCGAACAGCGGCGACTGCCATCCATCTGTCATTATTTACATAGGCTGA
The DNA here is from genome assembly GCA_018402905.1 of Glandirana rugosa. Classification (NCBI taxonomy): domain Eukaryota; kingdom Metazoa; phylum Chordata; class Amphibia; order Anura; family Ranidae; genus Glandirana; species Glandirana rugosa. Next base: position 498,904 of record BLSH010084869.1, on the reverse strand, counting down.
GCAGCTGCCGCTTTTCTCATGCACCTGCCATTCTAGCTGCAGGAGTCTGCTGATTCTTGCCACTGGAATCCAATGCATGTGGCTAAACCAGCCATGTAAAGGAGACCTTTTACAGCAGTGGTTCTCAACTCCTGTCCTCGGGACCCACTAACAGGCTAGGTTTGCAGGATAACTGAAATACATCACAGGTGATATCATTTGCTGCTCAGTGATTGCAGTATTCTAGTCTGCATCTCCCCAAGGCAATACTTAAAATCTGGCCTGTTAGTGGGTCCTGAGGACTGGAGTTGAGAACCACTGGTCTACAGCATTTTCAGCCCCTACTAGACCTAATGAGCATTTAACCCTTGCAGTGTGTTTGCGTGGAGGCAAATACTTCTTATACTTTTGGTTATTTAATCCATACACTTCACTGAAGTGAGGCCTTAAGACATTTTGCATGCAGTGTATTTTGTAGGACAATGTGTCCTATTTCCCTGAATAGCTAAATTACTAGTCCTGTAATGGGTATGAAATGTTTTTCCATCATATCTGGCAGACCTGCTGATTGTTTAATTTTCATGTATGTATCGAGTTTCTCAATGTTGTCTTTAGAAGTAAGGTCATTATGACCCAGTCATGGTGACTCCACAATTTGGGCCTTACCTTTTACGTAGTTGGATCATAATAAATGAAAGAAACAAAAAAAACCCCATAATCTGTATTTTTAGGGGAGAACCAACATAAACACTGACTACATGGCTTTATTTAACCACTTGCCGACCGCCGATCGGAATCTGACGGCGACAAGGTGGCTCTATTGCGCGAAACGCCGTCATATGACGGAGGCTGCGGGATCGAGCCTAGTGAGGATTTGTATTTTAGCAAAAAGTAAGAAATTTGTTTTTTTTTGCAAAATTGTCGCACTTCTTTTGTTTATAGCGGCGATCAGAAATGATGCAGCGGTGATCAAATACCACCAAAAGAAAGCTCTATTTGTGGGAAAAAAGGACGCAAATTTAGTTTGGGTACAACGTCGCACGACCGCGCAATTGTCAGTTAAAGCGACGCAGTGCCGAATCGCAAAAAGGGCTCCGGTCCTAAAGTGTGAAATCCTTCCGGGGCTGAAGTGGTTAAAGGACAACTAAACATAGGAACAAAAATGTAGTATATTGCAGCTTGGCAGTCCTTAGATGTGGTGGTTGCCTTAGTATTAATTTTACATTTTCAGCAAGCAAAGAAAATATCTATTGATATTGCCAAAAATGCAGTGTTGTCACTTTCTGGGAGTTAAACTGGAAGCATAAAACGTGTCATATTTGTTTTGTGAACTACTAATCTCTCTGTCCCCCATGTATTGGAGATGAACAAAGGAAGACATGGTTGTAGTCCAGCCAGAATGGCAACCATGACTGCTTCCATACATATCTTTTATAAAGTGAGCGAGCCTAGTTACCCAGGGACAGGAAGAGCAAGGTGAAAAAATCAAACAAAATGTGCAAATGAACCAATTGCTGAGGCACCTCAATAACATAAAAGATATAACCTGGAACATCTCTTGAAATAATCGTTAGTTCAATCCATAGTTGATCAAAACTCAGTGGGGTTGATTTACTAAAATTGGGGAGTGCAAAATCTGGTGCAGCTGTGCATGGAAGCCGATCAGCTTCTAACTTCAACTTGTTCTATTAAGCCCCGACAAAAAACCCCTGAAAGCTGATTGGGTTCAATGCCGAGCTGCACCATAATTTGCACTCTTCAGTTTTAGGGAAACCACCCCACTGTTCCAAGTCTCTAGAATAATAATGCCTTGATATCGGTACCAACACTGGTAAGGAAGAAATACAAATTGCTCATCAATGATAGGATAAAATAACCTTTAATAAAAATATAGTAACCCACATGTAAGACTGTGTCTTTAAACCCAGAAACGCTGACTGTGCAGTGTATTGAGTGCCTTCTTTCCTTCTCCTGTGGCCACCGGTCAGAGGAAGATAGAACAAGTCCATAAACTGAAATACCACTGTAAGCTGTGTGAGTAGCGAGCCACGCAATGTAACAGTGGATGCAATGGATGACAAGCATAGAACACGCTCTGTGTGTTTTCAGATTAGACTAGCGTCCTAGTTGTCTCCATGACGATGCGTTTCGAGATCCCAGCCTATTTATCTCCTCTCCATTTGGGTTGACAGTGACCTGGCCTTATTGTGAATAGCAAAATAGGGGGTAGAAAAGGAGAAGGCACTCCACAGACACGTTCTTACACAACCTGGCAGTACAGATGTGCACAAAAGACACATTCAATGTTTGTACAGTAAAACCTTGGATTGTGAGCATAATTCGTTCCGGAAACATGCTTGTAATCCAAAGCACTTGTATATCAAAGCCAATTTCCCCATAAGAAATAATGGAAACTAAGATGATTTGTTCCACAACCTAAGTCATTAAGTTTATAGTCCATATAAAAAGATTATAGCAATGTGATAAGTTGTGTAACCATAAAATGTCCATCCACAAATGGCAGCCTCCACAAGGGGATTAGAAGCAAAATACAACAGGATCTACAGAGTATAAAAGAGAAGAGAGGCACCTCTAAGTGTAGCAATATGGTTACATTTAATGAAGGTACAACACTTAGCAACTCACATGGTTCATGATTAACCCATTCAGATCCGCGCTATAGCCGAAGTACGGCTACAGCGAGGATCTGAATTGCCGGGTGGACGTCCATGGACGTCCTGGCCATGTGCGCACTCCTTGGTTGCGTGGGCGCGCCCGCGGGTTGGGTGGATTCTATGTCCGCCCGAGACCCGTAATCCCCTGTCAGACCTGCAGAACGGGGAACCGCCGATGTAAACACGGCGGTTCTCCATTCTGTTGAAGGGGACATGACAGATCTACTGATCCCTGTCACTGGGATCAGTTAGATCTGTTATGTCCCGACCAGCCCCGCCCCCCACAGTTAGAACACACCCAGGGAACACAGTTAACCCCTTCACTGCCCCCTGCAGGTTAACCCCTTCAATGCCAATGACATTTATACAGTTATCAGTGGACATTTAAATTTCTGATCGCTGTATAAATGTCATTGGTCCCAAAAAAAGTGTCAAAAATGTCCGACATGTCCGCCCCAATATCGCAGTCCCAATAAAAATCACAGATCGCCGCCATCACTAGTAAAAAATAAATAAATAATAAAAACGCCATAAATCAATTCCCATAGTTTGTAGACGCGAAAACTTTTGCGCAAACCAATCAATATACGCCGATTGCGATTTTTTTTTACCAAAAATATGTAGAAGAATATATATAGGCCAAAACTGTTGCGTAAATTTTTTTTTTTTTTTTGGATATTTATTATAGCAAAAAGTAAAAAATATTGTTCTTTTTTTAAAATCATCGCTCTTTGCTTATAGCGGAGTTCAGAAATGACGCAGAGGTGATCAAATGCCACCAAAAGAAAACTCTATTTGTGGGAAAAAAATGATATAATTTAGTTTGGGTACAACGTCGCACGACCGCGCAATTTGTCATTCAAAATGCGACAGCGCTGAAAGCCAAAAATTGGTCTGGGCAGGAGGGGAGTTTAAGTGACCAGTAATCAAGTGGTTAAAACAGGTGCATCTAAGTATGCAGGCATTCGGGGTAAGCTGTCCACACAGACCATCCTCTGCACCGATGGCCCTGGCCGCTGTCAGTCAGCAATCGTGAACCGGAGGACTACCCTGCAGTAGAGCGATCTGAAAGCGAGGCTTGAAGCGCTAATGGAGTGCAGTGTGGAAGGGATAACGTCGATGGCGGTGCGAAGGATGGTCTATGTGTTCAGCTTTACCCCGGATGCCTGCATACTTAAATGTGCCTGTTTTAATCATCAACCATGCGAGTTTTTAAATGTTGTACATTCATTAACTGTAACCATATTGCTACACTTTAGCATCGCCTCTCTTTTCTTTTATACACCGTTGACGCGACGCTACTGGTATATCATGTCAAGATTTATTAAAATATTTTGCTTGTCTTGCAAAACGCTCTCAAACCAAGTTACGCTCAAACCAAGGTTTTACTGTATTTCTATAGCTATGACAGTGCATACTAAATATGTTGAGCAACAAGCACTGTGAATAGCATAAATATCTATATATGTGTATGTGATATATGTAAAAGCTCTTATTATAAACAAAATATTTGGGAGCTACTATATGCCCCTATTTTTAACAATTTGAAGTTAAAGCGGAGTTCCACCCAAAAGTGGAACTTCCGATTTAATGGAAGGTGACCCCCCCCCGTCATGCCACGATTGGCATGTCTTTTTTTGGGGGTGATCAGGGACTCTGTTTTCACAGGGTCCCAGGTCCACTTCCTCCCCTGGAGCCGCGGCTCCAGAAAGGAAGTCCACCTTCCTCCCTCCCTCTCGGCGATCTTCTGGGACACGCCAGAGGTCCCAGAAGATACGCCGAGCCATTCACAACCCGCATTTGCAGTGAGCACCCAGCTTTGAAACCAAAGCCGGGTGCCCACACTTTTGATGCCGGCGCCGCCGAGGTGAAGGGGAGACGAGTGAGGCTGCATCCCTGGAACAAGGGACAGGTGAGTGGCCGATTGTTAAAAGTTATCAGCAGGGCTGGCCCAAGACATTGTGCTGCCCAAGAATAAAATGCCCCCCCCCCCCAAAAAAAACAAATCACGCCCACCAAAAAGCCCCCACATCCATTATTTTATATCATGATAATTAAAAGTAAACTTAAATTTTTATCAGGAAGTCAGATTTACATGCAACAGCAAAATGATAGGATATACCATTATGTTCAATTCCAAGGGGCGAGCTAGGGCAGTATAAGGTCGGGCTAGGGCAGTATAGTGGCAGGCTAGGGCAGTATATAGAAAGACTAGGGTAGTGTAGGGGCAGGCTAGGGTAGTATATAGACAGGCTAGGGAAGTATATGGACAGGCTAGGGAAGTATATGGACAGGCTAGGGAAGTATATGGAGAGGTTAAGGCAGTATAGGGGCAGGCTGTGGTAGTATATAGACAGGCTAGGGCAGTATAGGGGCGGGCTAGGGTAGTATAAGCTGAGGTGTTGCGGCCTGGGGGGCAGTTGTTGTCATGACGCACAAAACTGCTGGAAAAAAATCTTGGTAGTCAATTTGCTGGGCAAATAGAAGAGAAGAAGAAGCGGCCATGGTTCAATTTGCTGCCCCTCTCAAAGTGCTGCCTGGGTCCAATGGACCCACTGGGACCCATGGAAGGGCCGGCCCTGGTCATCAGCTACCCTTTTGGTAGCTGCTGACTTTTACCAGGGTGAAACTCTGCTTTAAATAAAAAAACTTTTTGTTTTATAAAATTCATGTGTTATGTGGCACCATTTAAAATCCCTTTTCCTTGCTATTTTTAAAACAATATTTTTCTGGGATTGAAGATGCCTTTGATCTTCAGGTGTAGTTGCCAAATTCAAAGCTGTAAGTATGGAAAGTCCAAAAGCTAACATGACCACCAGGCAACAAGACTTTGTCAAACATAGAAGTGGCAGCATCTAGGTTTCTCTTAGGAAAGCTTACATTTAAAGTGACATTGTCACTGTTATAAAAAAGATGTAGTGCTGCTAGTAGGTCTAACATGCACAGCATCTTTGCATACCTTGAGCAGGTTTAATTTCCCTCTCCTACAGCCCAATGCTGGCTGTTGTGAATGAACAAAGCTATGGTACTTTCTCCTAGCGTCAGAGATGGCTTTTCAAGGTTCGGGGTCTAGGTGCCATGTCTTCAGTAGCAACATACCTCCTGGCCTTTTTATAATCCAAACCGTACTACCGCTTACCCCCATACTGGTCAATGCTTAGTCAAACGGCATCCTGTATTTTCAAACCGCATAACTAATAGTTTGCCATCAAGACTTCTCTCAAAATTAAGAATATTTAGGAAGTACGCCCAACTTTTTTACAGAGTTCTCCATGTCTTGCTTGTTGTATCAATGAATCAGATTATGTACATACTGTATTTCCAATATATCCCACTCCTAAGTGCATTTTACGCTGGTGTGAATCTGCCACTTTCTTGCCTGCTTGATGGAATGCTTCGTGCGAGAATCCCTTCATCAGTGCATTCCATGGCTAATCCTCTGTCGGAGCAGCCATGACTATGGGATGGAGATCTGAGAATTGTCATCACAGCAGGGAGCGAGGGGGACTGTGCTTAGTTTTATATTTATGTCTGGACTCGCTCTTCATGGGGAATCGTCAGCTTTTGGCAGGTGAAATGTAATTACAGCTACACCCGGCGTTGAGGCAGTAGTATATTACCTCTATGCTGTGCAGTTTTATATATGTTGTGGCAGTCCTGCTGGGTGGAACAGTCACCACAATAGTCTGTCACATCGCAATATTGATATGTGATAATGAAGTGCAACATTATTCTTCAAACATTAACGTTCTGTCATTGCTTTTTTGCAACTGGCACTGAAAGAGCTTGATGGACTTTCCTAAGCAAATTTATGTGAACTTTAATGGAGACCTCCAGATTGTAAAGTGATCAGGATAGTGGAATTAACATCTTCAACATTGCTCCAGGTATGTAGAGGGACTTTTCATGTTCGGAGATATTTCTTCAATATTTGGTAGCATGTAGTCAGTCTGATTCATGAATTATTTATATATTTTTAATATACTAGGGGAGCAGAAATACTTTCCTAATTGTGATGATCTGTTCATAACACGGCACATGGCGATGTGATTACCTATACATATAGGCGGTAGTTTGGTTGGAGTCAGGGCCGTGTCACACAGGTGATTTTGATGCTAGTGACAACTTACCAGCATCACAAAGAAATTGCTTTCCGGTCTCTATGCTGGGGGTTATTTGGCCGCATTCAGGACTAGCAATAGAGGGATTTCACAGAAATAATCTGAAGGCTCTCCTCCACGTGTATTTTCACTTTTGCGATCAAATTTTAAAAATATTTCTTATAGGTGTTTGTGAGAAGGCCTCATGGAAGACATCAAGGTTTTCTGAACATTGTCAGAGTGAGTCTGCCCCAAAGACAGACTTGGGTAGCTCCATAGATGGATCTTTTTTTTTTTTTTTTTTTTTTTTTTTGTTTTTCAACCAGCAGGTTGAGCAAAAAAAACGTACCTGATTCCCCCATCCACTCATTCGAAGTAGATGAGGGAATCCTCCCTGCTAAGCTATTGTATTCTGACAGCCGGGAGACTTCCTCACTGTCAGAATACATTGATCAGCGATGCAGGCTATAATAGCAGTAGAAGTACCTAGCGGAGCAGAGCAACATCTTGAATGCGGATAATTGTCAGTGGCATAGGCGTGCGCAAGGGGTGTGCCTGGGCACACCCTAATCACTACGTGCGGCACCAGTTCCCCCTACTGCCTGGGCTTCCCCCTGTGTTGCACCTCCCCTCCACCTGCAGTGCTGCTGGCTTCCCTCCTCTCCGCCCAGCTGCTGCGGGGGATGTTTCGAGATGGAGAAAGCTTTTTTGGCCATACTTCTCCTATGGATCACAGGAGTGCAGTTAGTTCTTCACAGAGCCGGGCCACCCAGAACCTTGGGTCAGCACCTGGCTCAGCCTCTCGGTGATCCAAGAGGCTGAGCCAGCCCCTCCCGCCCCCTCTACAGCCCAGCGAGCCCAGCGGTCCAGTGAGCGCTGGATGAGAGAGCCGGTGACTGGAAGTCACAGCTCTCTGCTCAGGGCGGAGGGGAGAACTAAGTGATCAGAGGTATTTGATCGCTAATTTCTCAGTGCAGAGCCGGCGGGGCGACAGATGCAGCATCGGATCGATGCTTATAATGCTTGTTTTTTTTGTTTTATTGAAAGCCCATACTTCTCTTTTAAACAACCATGCTCTTTCTTATGCTCATAAGCTGCATAAAAAGATGGTTGATATACTTTAAGAATTATTTGTTGTAACTACTGTATTCCAAGGTACCTTAGGCTATGTTGATGGAAACCAGACAATCTTTATGGAAGACACCCCCTATTGTCTCATTTTAAATAATCTCATAACCAATCTGACTATAAAAGACTGAGATCACAGTAACTGCCTTTGATGCTGCACTTTGCACATGGTCAGTCCTCATTGCACTGCACGGTTTATATTTGTCTGGAAATATTTTATTTGTGGATACTTATGGCAAATATGGAGCTGAAGCTGAGTTGTTTCTGTAGATATTAATCAAAATTAAGACTAGCAGAGTACAGATGAGTCTTTTTTTTTTTTTTTTTTTTAGTTTAACTAGGAGTTTGAGCGAAAAAAAAAAATGGACCTGATTCCCGCATCCACATACTCGGGGTTGATGGGGGAATCCTCCCACTATGCCATTGTATTCTGACAGCAGGGACACTTCCCCGCTGTCAGAGTACACGTATCAGCATTGCAGTCTATAACCTGCGGGGTTGATCACGTGGCTAAAATCTGACAGAGCGGTTGAACAAAAGTTGATCAGCAGAGCATCTTCCCTTCAACCACAATGCCAAACATGGATCAAAAATCGCCCGCTCCCTGCTGAACCGGCCGAATTTTGATCCATGTTTGGCCAACTTGAAGCTGGCGAAACATGGACTGAAATTCGGCAAACGTAAAACCAGTAATCCGTCTTCGCTATAGGTGACAGTCCAGTTTTTTTGCTGCTTAATTTTCTATAGGGAACACAGTGTGTTCATCTTTTAATGCTGACCTTTTACGTTTATAATTTTAGAACATTGATAATATTTATTCTTTCCTTTGCAAACAGGAATTAATTAAAATGTGCTAAGCCTTTTTCGGTACATGGGGTCTTTGTGCTTTACATACACAAACTCTTCCAGTAAGTACAGTCATAAGACTGGAAACTCTGACAAGGGGTTCATAAATTAGGCCCTCTCTGTCAATAAGTCATCATTTTATGAAAGGACTGACAAGCTTTCCAGAGCTGTGGTCATTCGGGAATTGCCGCAGATTAAAAGCTTTTTAAATTGTCTTGAAATTAAATCTCAAGGCAGTTGTATGAACCATTATTAAATGTGTAAATAATAAAGCAGACCTGGGAAAAATAAACAACCATTTTCTCCCCGTACAATAGTAAGGCCTCATACACACGGGCGTCTGGAAAAAAATAAGCAAAATGTCGGGTCCGACGTTTTGAAAAAATCAGCGTTTTCTTCGGTGTGTTACATCGGCGTTAGTGATCGTTGGCGTCAATAGGCATTTTTTTTAAAAGGAAAACAGTCCTCTGCTATTTTTCAACCTAAAAACGTTGGCTTCAAACGCCGGTTAACGCTGGTACATCGTTAGTGAGTGTTAGTGAGCGTTTTGCCGATTAGCGTCAAAAGACGCCAAAATGCTACAGCCTCAGAACGCACTGGTCCCGCGTTCTAGAAACAGCTCACTAACGCCGACGCCCTCTACTGCTCAAAAACGCTGGCGTTTTTAGAGGGCCATTGAATAACATGGAGAGCTGCAAAAAACGCCAGCGTCAAAAAACGCCCGTGTGTATGAGGCCTAAAAGATAAGAAAAAAACATATTAAAGTGAAATACCCTCCTGCATAAAATGCTTCGTCATGGGGGTTGTTTTCACGTGTTTGGGCATTGGTTATGTAATGTCACGGGGCTTTGGGGACTGATGTGAAGGTGCTTTGAGGACTGATTTTCTACAAAACCTTGATGGTCTCCTGCACGGAGCTAAACATGTAGTCCATTTTTCTTCCCAAAGGGTTGGTGCCTGGCTGTCTATGACTTGGTGTATCTATAACCAAAAAGGTTTTAGGTTTGGATAGTGTAAAAATGGGATTTTTTATTGCTGTCTGAGTCACCACTAGGAAGATTCACTCTCCTTTTTTGTCCTGGTGACAATTGTCAGGAATAAAAGTCATTGGAAATCCAAAGTTTTGGGTTGTTAACACAACAGAAGTAGGGCAAGTATTGCATTGGGCTCACTGGTTCTGAGGACAACTATTTATTTCCTCTTAATTCCTACACTATCTTTGGGATAAAAAATATAGGTACTTCTCCCGATTTGCTCAACCATTCCCTACTCCTATCTTTCTCCTGCTCTGTTTAGCCCCCAGGTTTGGAGAAGCTTGTGACACGGGCTCCTTCATGGGCAAAGCACAGGTTTGCTATAAAGTGATTCTAAAAGCATTCACTAATGGCTGAGAGCACTGACCGGAGTCTTCTGGCGGGGGGGGGGGGGGGCATTCCCCTGTCAGAACACAATAGCAAAGCAGGGAAGATTGCTGTACTAACATCAGGGTATTAGTACAGTGGCTCCAACCTGAGCTGTCAGGTTTTTTTTTGCTCAACCCACTGGGTTAAATGAAAAAAAAACTAGTAGTTTGTATGGGACTTTAATCTATGACCTGCTTTAGTGTGTCCTCGTTAACATACAATACAAGAAACCTTTACCTTTTGTTAGGGCAGACAATGTTCAAATCTAGTTACAACTGATAATGAAGATCTGCCTGCACAATTCAGAATAAGGCCGGCCATAAACGGAGTGATTATTTATTTATTCATCTTTATCCTGCAGTCGCAGGTTGCAGGAAAGAAAATTGCTTGATTACCTCATCAACACAGTTGATGGGGAAATCCCTCCCGGGGAGCCATTGTGTTCTCCTGGTAGAGGGGTGGGGGAAGTTTTCCCCACTGGTAGAAAACCGTGATAAAAATCCGAGAGGCTGGTTGATCAATCAACTTTGGTACATTCATCCTGCCCATACAAGCTTCAAATCTTGGCCAGTTTCTACTGAACTGGCTGTGATTCCAGCCATCTATGGCCGGCTTTAAAGTGGTTGTAAATCTTGGACATGAAATCTGAACCAAACACCTAATTCTATAGCGTTTACTTTCCTGTCTCTAAAGCACTAATTGTCATTTCTCTCTGCTGTTCCGTTCTTCTGCTGTCAGCAGGAATCCCTTCTGACACCAAGATAAAAAAGTGACAGGGGAGGGTCTCCCAGATGATTGGCAGCCTCTGCTCTGTTGCTGAGTGAAGGAGGGATGTGTCCCTTCCCTCTAGTTAGCTATCAGAGCTCTTGTATAGTGTGTAACTGCAGCTCTCCACCCCCCCTGCTTAGTGAATCCATCAAAAATCTTTTTCATCTGAGTTTTACTAGGATGTACAGGACAAATTGCTACAAATAAACGGGTACAACTTATGTAGGAGGATTTGTTTTTGAGGCCATTCACTTCACTGGGCATAGATAAGGGTTTACAACCACTTTAACTTTTAACTGACAAACCCTTTATAAACAAAAATAAGTAGTAGGATTTTCTATGCTGGAGGGCCCAGAACAGAGCATCTGAGAAGGTAAGCTGCAATTTTTAAATATTCAGTTAAACGTTGTAAAAAGGGACATGTGACAAATATAAATTAGGCGTTCTCCTACTTGGGTTGCAAAAGTGAAGCTGAAATCACATGACCAAATGCTTTGGGCCCTAGACCCATACCTGTGAATGCTACAAAGAAAAGCATTTACAATAGCCAGTTTATGAAGATTCTATTTAGAGGCCTTTGATTATGGAATTACCGTTACAACCGACTCTGTTTTATCTGTATGTAGCAGTCAGAATGATGGATGTTAGGGGTTACAGCATTTGACACAGCACGTGTGGTCCTTATGGAACTATAAAAATGTATTTGTTTCCTCTGGTACTCTGGTATAACGCTGAGTTTCTTTTTATCTACTGAGAATCATTTATAAAGTGCATTAAACAATCAATGAAGTTCAACGTTGGTTTTGTGCCAGCAGCAATGCGATTTTCTACACAAGTCTTGTGGGGAGATGTACCGCTTCTGTATTTAGATTTTTGGGGAAGATAATTAATTACGCTTCAGAAGGAATCATCTAACTAGAGAATATAGTGGGTCTAACATACAATATAGTAATTTTTAATTTGAAAACCTGCTTTGGAGGCAATGGATGACACATTACAGATTTTTATAAGGAAAACACCTCCTTGGCCAGTAAATAGCCTCCTAAAGTGTTTGCAAAGCGAAAATGTTTTTAATAATTTTTTGTATAGCCTATGTAATGGTTAAGACCCCTTTCAGGGAGATTTTACAATCACTTCTGTTTCCTGTTCCAGACGCAGAGCAGGGAGTAAAATGAGATCTCTCCTAAGCGAGGGAATATCCTCTCCTAGGCTGGCCATATACGTAACAAATTTTGTATGGTTCCTGGTGAACTGATAGAAATTCGTGCTGTGGGTATCTCTTTTGGTACCCTTGGTCTCAACATCATTCAATCTGAAAATTAAAAGAGTCAGGCAGAAAATTGACCTCTGAACAGTGGCTGCACCCAACCAGATGCAGCCACTGTTTGGGTATTCTGACTTCTGCACTTGCTGGATGTCAAAATACAATAACTACCAGGGGAAAGTCCGCCATCCGCTGTTTATTGCATCTGCGGGGGTTAAACGAGAGGAAACTTCCAGTGGTCAGCTTAAAACAGTTGTCAATAGAACAAGTTTTTCTATTTGGAAGATCTTCCTTACCTTCTGTTCCTGTGAAAACTTTCTTTCATTGTTCTGGAGACAATGGTCACCAAGAATAAAAAAAAAAAAGGGTAAATCTTTCTCTGCTATTGTATTCTGACAGGAGGGCGGACCCCCGGCCCACCAGAACTCACTGGTGCCTACTGTCAGACCTTTTTCGGTTATGCCCCTTTGACAGAAGCTGGCCGAATAGTAGACTTCTGTTGGACTGGCTGCCATACACCCAGGCTGAATGTTGGCCGTGTTCTATTGAAATGCCCGATGCCTGATATCGGCCCATGTGTATGTCTCTTCATATTCCTATTGGTAAGATCCCAATTTTTTTATTTGATTTTTTTAGATGGCTGACTAATTTGCACAGAAATTTTTTAAAAAGCCCTCAAGTCAGCTGCATGTAAAAAGAACCATGGGCAAAGAAGATTAAAGCCCAACTGTGGGCTCAGTATTTCTTTTTTTTATTATTATTATTATTATGCTGTTGGTCAATGTCTATTGTCACTGATAGCCCAAGCTGCACTTGTGCTTTAAATGTGTATGAATCTAGCTCTTTCGGACAACTGTGTGTATTGTGCAAACAACAGACTGAAGCCTGATAATCAAGCTGACTTCTTGTCAAACTACTTGAAAATTCTGGTTTTACTCTCCGTGTATATAGTGTATGGCAGGAGTGTCAAACTCAAATTGATTGTGGGCCGCATCAGCAGTATGGTTGCCCTCAAAGGGCCAGTTGCATCTGGGGTGCGCTACGTACAGAGTGCAGGATTCAGGAGTGCATTAGGTACAGCATGCAGTCTTCAGGAGTACACAATGTACAGAGTGCAGTTCCAGGGGTGCCCTATGCACAGATTGTAAACCTTAGGGGTACGCTATGTACAGAGGGCAGGGTTCAGGAGTGTTACATTCAGGGGTGCAGGGTTTAGTGGTGCGCTACATACGGAGTGCAGGGTTCAGAGTGCATTGCTTACAGAGTGCAGAGTTTACGGGTGTGCTATGTACAGAGTGCAAGGTTTAGGGTTGCGCAATGTGCAACCACAATACGCCCCCCCCCCCCCCCCAAACCTTCCTCACATCCCTTTTTTCTGCTTGGCCAGGCTCTAGTACCTCCTTGTGTAGGTGGCTCTGCCTCACCTTGCAGAGAGATTGTTTTCTCTCACAGATTCTGGAGGTCTTGCCCCACCATGAGTACATGCAGGGATCTGTTTGTTCTGGGAGCCGCTGATAGCAAAGCTGTTCCTTTTTAAACACAGAAGGCTTCTGTGTTTACAAGTGAGAGCTGGAGGTGGAGGAATGGAGTTCCGCCATGTTTTGGCTGCAAGACTGGTTACGAGGGCCACATGACCAGGCCTGGTGGGCTGGATTCGACCGCGGCCCTTGTGTTTGACATATGTGGTGTATAGGAATAAAGTCTGATTATTTTTCTGGGAGGTGACTGTAGATGGTTGGAAGGAATTGCTTATTTAAGGAAACACTGTGTGCCCATCTAAATTACTAACCTGGAGCAAATATGCTGGTCAGGAGTTTTAACTATATTCTGATTTCCCTTGTTGTGTAGGGTCAGGCGATCAGCGTGACAGAAGTCTATGCGTTTCTCTCATGGTAGGTTTTCATTGAACGCCTTGCTGTTTGTATTTGAGCATAACAATAAAAGCGGTCCCAGGTCCTCATTATTCTATGATCTAGATCTGTCAAAAGAAAGGCCATATAAAATAACCATCCGATTGGCAGGTGACCAGCAGTTATTTCTCCTCAGTTTATGGGTTCCTAAACTATCTGACAGGTTATTTGATAGATTGCTGATGGGAAAGCGTGATTTATGCTTTCTCTTCTACGTGTCCTGCGCTTTAATTTTTTCAAGCTAATCTTTAATCCTGTTCTGTAGACACAAATAAACTTGTAAATCTTGAAACTGTTCAATAGTCCAGGCCTTTTTGTGACGACTGACCTAGAACAGACAAAGATTATTAAGCACCAACTGGAAAATGTTCATCATCAAAGCAAAGGCTTAATTATGTCTGTGAACAACACGAGGAGGAGTGTTGTAGCAACCAGGGCAAAGTGCTGCGTCTCTCTGAGCCTGCTTTATATCTGCCCCTTCAATGCCAAAGCATCACATGTACAAGGAGGACGTCCCCATCTCACTGGCCTGACTGTGCTATCACTGTGTTTAATAGCATAATGTTCTAAATCAGGGGTCTTCAAACTTTCTAAACAAAGAGACTGTTTACTATCCATTAGACTTTAGGTGGGGCAGACTGAGGCCATTTGGAGTAGAAGTTGTCCCAGCGTCAGTGGGAGTGCACAGTGCGTCTTTGGTAATAAGTCAGGCCATAGACGGTGCAAATTTCTTTCCTGCAATTACGGGTTGCAGGAAAGAAATTTGCGCCATTCCCCCATCAACACAGACAGTGCTGACAGGGGAATCCCTCCTGCTGAGACATTGTATCTATAGCAGCCACTAGAGATAATAGCAAGTAAATCCGACAGGCAGGTTGTATCAAAGTTGATCGATCGTTCAACTTGGTAAACTTAGCCTGCCCATACACAGTTTGAATCTCAGCTGGTTCTTGCTGAGCCCTGAACTTCCTCTTCTTTTGTCCCCCACTGGGGCTCTAGGCTCCTCCTCCTCTCGGTGCACCACTGTTGGAAACTGCTTTCTATTGGGCCACCCCCGCAGGCTTTCTCCTGAGCCTGGCTGTGTGCGTCTATTGACACACACAGTGTTGCTTGGGCTCACGACCCACTTTCTCCTCACAGGTTTTGATTGACCGTAGCAGATGGCAATGGCTCCTGCTGCTTTCACTGAGTCCTGTGAGGAGAGCAGTGCTACTGCGCCCAAGCACATGGCTGGTTCAAAATAGGACTCAGGACTCATGTAAGCATTTAGGGAGGTGACCAATGGGCCATGTTTTATCTTAATGCAGGGAATTCCATTTTTATTTTTATTCTTATTGGCACTCCAACACATCTTGCTAAAGTGTGTGAGATATTGCTTTGATACCATGCATTTTGATGCAGCGTAATTAAAAAAAACAAAAAAAAAAAAAACAATTTGTGTGCGATTGTTGCATATAGGGCAGCCCATAACATTGAATGTTCTGCACAGGTGTTAGTACAGCCCAAGAGGGTTTACATTAAATTGAATGGAAAATTACATTTTCTAAAAATTAAAACAACAAATGCATTTTACTTACCTGCTCTGTGCAATAGTATTGCACAGAATGACCCCGCCCCCCCCCCACTTCTGTGGTCTTCCGCCGGTACTGGCCAATCACTCTTCTCCGTGCCCCCCCCCCCCCCCCCGCTTGCTATAGGTGCACCCGGCAGACACGTTCTCGAGCTGGACTGTATGCGTCCATAGTTACACACATCGTTCCCTCTGACTGCAGCAGGACCCAAAGGCTCTGAATGCAGCAAGAGAATATAGAGGGGCTGCTGGCAAGGACAGCACTGGTTTGAGAATGGTGTCAGGTAAGTGTTGAGATGGGGGGGCAAAGGCAGTGAGTGATTTTATACCTTTAAAGCAGAGAATGTACTAAAGCTGTTGTAAACCTCAGATATGAAATATGCATATCCTTCAATAGTGTGTACTTGTCTCAATCTACAACACAAAGTGTCATTTTTGTCTGCTGCTTCATTCCTCTGCAATCACTTCTAACAAGTTTTCCTGACACCAAGAGAAGAAAGGTGGCAGGGGAGGGATCTCTAGTGCAGTTTGTATTGAGCCTCTGCTCTGTTCAGCCTGTTCCTGTGTGCTGTGTGAAGGGTTGGGGGTGTCCCTTTCCTCCAATCAGCTCCCAGAGCTCTCCTCCCTGAGCTCTACAGAGTGTAACAGACACCAAATAGTAAGTTGGATTATACTGTTAGAAATTGTGCTGAGTTGTCCTCTGCATTACTACTGTTTTATTTTATGGTATCTCAAAAGTATCAGATACCATAAAATAAAGCAGTAGTAATGCAGAGGACAACTCAGCACAATTTTATTGTACTTTTGTCACTTTATCAATCTTGATGGTGAAGTATAGCGCCTTGTTCTTTGTAAACTAACAGGAAATGCTTTATGATGATACAAATGCTTTCTTTTTAATAGCAGCTTTATCTTTAGCATCTTCTTAACTTTATGATATGTCATATATGTATAACATTTATGAGTGTAATACATTTGCTTTTAAGGTTTAGCAACTTTTCAAATGATGAACTGAAGGAAATCTACCAGCTGTATTCTTATGTGACCCAAGTTGTTGGAATTCATAGTGTGAAATTAGGTAATAGTATCTGGTATGACCTTCACAGCATAAGGCCAAGCCACCAGTTGGGTTCAGCAGTAGGCCCAATGGGATGGATCTTATTTGGACAATTGTTTAAATTTTAAAGAGGAAATTGAATATTTATTTAGTTTTGGGTAGAGTATCGAAGGGATATCGCCTCTGATAAGTTTGTATTGCTGCTTGTGACAGAGTTTTCCCTTTCTGTTTTGTCTCTGGAAAGGAAGGATAGGAAGTGAAGGGGAATTGACTCGGAGAAGTCACAGAACATGACACTGGGTTCTGCTTTCGGTTGGAGTACTACTTTAAATAGCAACTACAGGCAAAAAGTAAAATCAACCTCTTGCTGTCCAAGTGCCTTTGTTGCTTGTCCTCTGTCTCCAATTCAGCTAGTGATTTTGCAGAGCAGTGTAGTCAGCTCTGCACATGCTCAGTTTTCAGTGAGTTTCTATGCTGAGCATTTCCTCCTTATCACATCTGAGCAGCCCATGTGACTATAGAGTCACACACGTGGGTGTATACACAGTGGTAAATGACAGCCCACTCTCTCCCTCCTCTTCCATGCTCACTAAACAGCAAAACACAATGGAAGCGGGATATTACATGTAGATTGATGGAGGCTTCACCTCCCTGTTGTTCTGAGACACAGGCTGTTGGGGTGTGACACAGCCTTTGACTGCTAGAAATTTGCCCACACCCTGTTGTTCCCAAAAACAATATAGATTTGATTTCAAATATATATTTGACAATTTAAAACCGTTTATTGATATTAATAATTTTCACTCGGTATCCCAAAGGCTGTTTTTTTGTTTGTTACATGTGACCAGTAGCAGAGGACTAGAAGCTCCTCCTGCTTATGTTTCCCTGCGACAGTCTGGGAGTGATCTGGGTCATGTGACAGCTATATATCGATTTGGGAAAAGGTACTTAGATTTTTTTTTCATTAAAATAATTACATCCATATACAGAGAGAGAGAAGGGATAATGTAAATTAAACAGTGTGTGTTTAGTATCACTTTAAGGGCTAATTCAGAAAAAATACTGGCGCGTGTGTGAAAGGATTTAGCTAGTAGAGCCGGCAATTCTATAAAGGATAGTCTGCCTGTTTAATTACAATGTTGTCATATTATTCAGGGTAAGTGAAAGATAATTGAAACTCATCATTACAAACTAATAGGACTTTAACCATTTCCTTACCGGGCCTATTCTGGCACTCCTCTCCTATATGTAAAAATCATTTAAAAAAAACAAAACTTTACTCAGAACCTCCAAAAATTATATATGTTTTTTTTAGCAGAGGGAATAAAATGGTGATCATTGCAACTTTTTACGTCACGCGGTATTTGCGCAGGAATTTTTCAATCGCATTTTAAAAATAAAGTTTAATGAATAAAAAAAAACAAAACAGTAAAGTTAGCCCAATTTTTTTGTATAATATGAAAGATGATGTTACGCTAAGTAAATGGATACCTAGCATGCCGCTCTTTAAAACTGCACACACCCGTGGAATGGCGCCAAACTTTGGTACATAAAAATCTCCATAGGTTTAATATTATTATACAGGATTTATATAGCACCTACAGTTTACGCAGCACTTTACAATACAAAAGGGGAACAATACAGGCACAATACAATAGAATATAAAAGGATTAAGAGGGCCCTGCTCAGAAGAGCTTACAATCTATTGGATTATGCTTTACAATTTTTTTTACAGGTTATCAGTTTAGAGTTACAGAGGAGGTATTGCACTAAAATTGTTGCTCTTGCTCTAATGTACGCGTCGATACCTCACATGTGTGATTTGACCTCCGTTTACATATGTGGACACGACTTACGCACGCGTTCGGTTCTGCGCACGGGGAAGGGGGTGCTTTAATTTTTTTTCCTTTTTTTATTTATTTTACCTTTTTATTTTTTTATTTTTACACTTTCTCAGTGGCCCGAATCTGAAGCCGTCATGTACAGCGCGGCTTGCAAACGACTTCTGTAAAAAGGTGCAGGAACCTTTTTCTAAGTTGGAGCGACTTGAGTCACTGATTAGAACGGTTCCATTGCACTGCATGGAGCGCGACTTGTCAGGCGGTTAAGTGGTCTGACAGGTCGCCTCAGTGTGAGCCGAGCCTTCCAAGGAATGTAAACATCCCTTGTAATGGGAATAGTGTGTGACAGGTCCTCTTTATGGAGAGAAGTGGGATCTAGAAGAACCCACATCTCTCCTCCTGGCTGGAAAGACTGAGATAAAAAAAAAAAACTGTCTCTGCCTTTCCAGCCACGTCCCTGGCTTTATTTACTATCGCCGGCCCGGTTGTGACGTCATAACGTCACGCCCGGTCCTCCGAGGATCATAGAGATGACTGGGGACCATCTGGTCACCAGAAATCTCTCTGATCAACTTCCGGCGCTGACTGATTTGTTCTCCGGCTCACCGATCGTACGGGTGTGCCTGGAGAAGCATGGTAGGGCAGCAGGGGGGGTATGACCTGTAAGAACGATCAAGTGCCTAAACTGCCGCTATGATTGTTCTTATGGTGCACTGAATCGGTGGCCAAAAAATGATGATATCCCCACTCAAAGTCCTTGGGCTGGAAGTGGTTAAAGGACAAGTTCACCTTTTCAAAAAGAAATAAACATATCTTTTTGCAGGTAAAAAAAAAAAAAATATGCATTTTTATTTATTTTTACTGGGAGCCTGCAAAGCATTGTACCCACGATCAGCAGATCATTGGGGTGCTATACAGGGATCTTGCAGACTCTGTGTGTAAGTTGTGTACAAGCATTCAGTTACACACAGGAACTTTCAATGAACTACCACAGTGCTCAACAACGCTGCGCTAGTTCATTGAGAACTACAGCCTGACAGTCGCAAAGGCTGTCAATAGTCGCAGTTTCCCATTCATGGAATACTGTGAATGAGTGACGTAAAGTATAAATGCATCCATGAACAGGTAAATAGAATCATCCAAATATACTGTACATGTGTTAACAGTAACAATACTGCCTGTCATGAATACTGTACACAATTATAAGCATATTCTGGGTCAGTGAAGCTGAGCTAGGCATCAGCTTCATCACATGAAACTGGACCTCCTTGAATCCGCACGCCGTTACGTCAATCTTTTCTGCTGGCTTTTAGTAGCATTTTAGAAGCTTTTAGGACCATTAGCACTGAATTTGCATTTTTATAGTACATGAAGGAAAAAAAAAAGCTAAAAAAAGCCGTTAGGAGCATTTTAGTAGTGTTTAAAAGCGTTCAGCGTTTTTTTTTTTCTGCTGGAAAGACACCCCTAAAAGCTCTACATAACAGCAATTTTTTTTCTGCTCCTAGATGCTGGAGCTCAAAAAACGCTAATAGACTGAAGTAGTGTGCATGGACACATAGGATAACACTATTTGGCTCCATGCACACTGGACGCTCTCTGGGCGTCGGGCAGGAGACCCTGCTTAGAAAACGTTCTTTTGCAGCATTTTGTAAGCAGCGTTTATCAGCGTTTTTCGGCGTCAGTGTTTTTGAGCGTTTTTTTTTTTTTTGTACTTCATTAGCTTCCATTGACTACAAAAAACGCCAGACGCCGATAAACAGCAGTTTACCGGAGTTTATGAGCGTTAATCGGCGTTGAGCATTTTTTGTGGTCAGAAGAACGACTTTTGAACGCCAATTCAGGGCATTCAGATAACAGCCCAAAAATGCCACTGCTGTTAAACTACAATTAAGGTCCGTGTGTGCATGGACACATAGGATAACATAAAGGGGCGTTTTTGGGCTGTTAAAAAAAACACCCAAACGACCAAAAACAGGTGTTTATCAGCTACAGTGTGCATGAGCCCTAAAGCTTCTATGAGCAGAAAAAAAAAGCTAATAGCTTCTAGAAGATTAAAAAAACACTAATGTGCATGGAGCATTGATTATCTTGTTACAATGGCATCTGAAAGTGGTGGGTATATAAGGCAATGTTGTCCCTAAAGTTGATGCGTTGAAAGCAGAAAAAATTGGTATTGCAACATGTCCACAGCCAAAAGTGCCTACAATGGACACATGAGAATCAGAACTGGACCATGGAACAATAGAAGAAGGTGTTCTGGTCTGATAAATAGTGCTTTCTTTTACATCATGTGGATAGTTGGGTGCATGTGTGTTGCTTACTGGAGGACACGATCGCACCAGGATGCACCATGGAAAGAATGCAAGCTGACGGAGGAAGTGTGATGCTTTGGGCAATGTTTTGCTGGAAAATCTTGGGTCCTGCTATTTATGTAGATGTTACTTTGACATAGTTGTAATTGGTAGTGGCCTCTTTAATGTGCCCTGCCACAATGCAAAAATGCTTCAAGAATGGTTTGAGGAACACAAGAACACTGACTTGGCCTCCAAATTCTATACATCTCAATCCAGTCAATTTATGGGATTTTCTGAAAAAACACAACTCCGATTCATGGAGGCCCAACCTTGCAACTTACAGAACTTAAAGGATCTGCTACCGACTGCTTGGTGACAGATACCATAGCATACCTTCAGAAGTTTAGTGTGGCATCCTTGCCTTTATGGTTAAAAGCTGTATTTGCAGCCAAAGGGGGACCTAGTCAATAATAGATATTAGGCGGTGGACATAGTTATTTTTTCATGCTCCCAACTTTGTAGAAATAGTTTGGGGATGGCCCCTTTCTGTTCCATCATAACTGTGCACCAGTGCACAAAGCAAGGTCCATAAAGACATGGATGAGCGAGTTTGGGGTGGACAAACTTGACTGGCCTGCACAGAGTCCTGACCTCAACCCGATAGAACACCTGGAGGATGAATTAGGGATTGCGAGCCTGGCCTTCTCATCCCACATCAGTGCCTGACCTCACAAATCCGCTTCTGGAAGAATGGTCAAACATTTCCATAGACACAATTAAATATTTTATTATATCTTTTCATGTGACAACACTGAAGAAATGACACTTTGCTACAATGTAAAGTAGTGAGTGTACAGCTTGTATAACTGTGTAAATTTGCTGTCACCTCAAAATAACTCAACACACAGCCATTAATGTCTAAACCACTGGCAACAAAAGTGAGTATACCCCCTAAGTGAAAATGTCCAAATTGGGCCCAAAGTGTACTTTTTTTTGTGGCCACCATTATTTTCCAGCACTGCCTTTGGTCGAGTCAACATCGGAAGAAGAACAGAGGGATTAGACAGAGTAGACTCGGCAAAAGAGCAGAAGAAAGAAGATGCCAGAGGACGCAGAAGAGCTGGAGAGGAAGAAGACACTGAAGCTGATTTAATAAAATACTTTAAAAACCTGTGTAGTGTGTTTATTTTTGACTTTTTCCTTTTAGGTGAATGGATAGGGGTACAATGTACCCCATACTCTGTCACATAGGGTGGGGGGCCGGGATCTGGGGGCCCCCTTTGTTAAAGGGGGCTTCCAAATTCCGATAAGCCCCCGCCCACAGACCCTGACAACCAACGGCCAGGGTTGTCGGGAAGAGGCCCTTGTCCTCATCAACATAAGGACAAGGTGCTTTGGGGTGGGGGGGTGCAGGGTCCCCCTGCCACAAAGCACCCACCCCCCTCCCATGTTAAGGGCATGCGGCCTGGTATGGTCCAGGAGGAGGGGCTCCCGCTGCCCCCCCCCCCTTTTCCTGACCTGCCAGGCTGCGAGCTCGGATAATGGTCTGGTGTGGATATTGGGGGAACCCAACGCAATTTTTTTTTTTTAATATTGCGGGAATTCCCCTTCAAGATCCTGAGCACACAAGTCGCACCGCAAGTCGGATCATCATGATCTGTCTTCTCGTGCGACTTCTATTCAAATCAATGGGCTCCCATAGGGAAGCATTGATTTTGAATAGAGGCAGAGAAACGCCTGATGAAGCTTAATGCTCTGTATACAACATTTAGCCGCGTTTTTGAGCTTTTACCAGTGCCTGGGTTTTTACAGCTCTAGCGCTGGAGCCGCAGAACGCGCTGGTCCTGGGTTTTTTTTTTTTTATTTTAAAAATGCCTATGCCACTTAAAGCTCAAAAACATGTGTGTGTGTGTGTGTATGAGGCCATGGAATAACATGGAGAGGCGTTTTTAAGCTGTAAAAAAAAGAGGCTGTAAAAACGTCCGTGTGTATGAGGCCTTAGGTGTACATAAGATTATCACTGCCTTACCTCTCCATATCCTTAAAGTGTGTAGCACTGAGGTTATGTTTGATGTGTAAGGGTTAATGAACTCAGCGTGGGGCTGGGAGCTTCTTGTAACCTGGTGAGATGTGGACAGAGCAAGAATGGGCTGCGGAATGGCAGAGTGGGTACTGATGTGACCGCTACCGAATCAGACTGGTCAAATAGCATCACATGTCCTGTGTAACGCAAGTTCACCTTGGCTCTTAGCAGATCAGAACTCATTTACTAGATAAATGCCCTCAATTCCAGTTATCTGATTCTGCCAGTTATCGCTTTTGTAATGTGAGTCGGCCATACATGATTTAATTCAAGCATCAATACTGACATCTGGGCAGTGTTTAGTTTGTCAAGACCAATGCAGATTGAGGACGGTTGGAAAATGTTGTTATTTTGCTGGAAAATTTCTAACTGATCTATAAATGTTATCCTTTTCCAAAAGAAAAGAATATTAAATATAAGATTTCTTCTGACCTGTAAGATCTGCCAACTCTGACCTATTTTCCAATATCCCTCATTGATCTCTTGTAAAATGACATTGTAAGATTCCGGTCATTTGCAGAAATTTTCCTAACTTTTATAATTTGTGATGTCACCCATGCTGTGCCTATCTGGATGGTAAATGTTTGAGAAATCCTTGAGTTTGTCCTTGCCCATTGACAGCAATAGACATGCGTGACAATCGAGGAGGGAAAGAGGGGGGGGAGTAAGATTGTAGTCACATGGTTAACAATAGAAAATGCTGATGAAAACACCTGTGTCTGGTTTATTGCACGCAAGGAATATAAATATATAAGTGAAATAGGTAGGGTTTTTCCTGCACGCGTCGCTGAACGCATTTTCTTACATTCTGTGAAAATCGCGCTAGCACCCTAGTTTCCCCAGCTTGGAGATGAACAGCTTTTGTGCAGTGATTGTTTAGGCTGTATTGATGCTCATGTAGTTATATGTAAGTGAACTGACACACAAAATGCATGCAGGCTCACTTGCATATAACTACACGAGCATCAATGAGCTTGCATTACAAGCAATGGCTCTAAAGCTCCAGGAAGAAAATACGCAGATGGAAAAAAATGCCATTGAACTCATTTTGTGTCCAGCGTCACATGCTTTTATGTGCACAGAAGTGTGGAAATTTGAAAGCTCTGCCAATTCTATGTGTTATATATCCTTGTGTTCTTTTTGGATAAGCAGTGTGTGTAGGGCAACCAGGAGGCCTATGCACACAGGCTGCAGATGCTGCTCAGGGCCATCAATAAGGACTACAGGGAGATGCTGTTGCCATAGCAGCCTGCATCCAGAGCATGACACCAGGGTGATGGTATATTAGGAATTTTGCGCACTCGTCCCTTGTCTCCTGGGATTGCAAGTCTTTAAATTGTCATTAAAACACTGTAAAATTAAAACGTACATCTTAGTTTTGTTCTCTGCAATGCAATAAAAAAGAAACGCCTTCGTGCACCGACTGAGTGAATCCTATGAGATGAGATCCTGTGAAAATGCGTGCTGAACTCATTCTGTGCCTGCCACATTATGTGGATAATGGCTAGAACCTTATGGGTCCAAACGTGTGTGTCATAAGGGAGAACTTAACCTGGTTTACTTGCAGTGTGTCTTTTTTTCACATTTCCATTTACGGTGTTGGGCAAACTTTAAAGGGACATGTTTATATAGTATGGAATATCACCTTCCTTTTGTATTCTGAACTCTGGTTCTCTGTTCCATGTTCTTGCACTGCACTCACTCTGAGCCCAATAAATTGAAGCATGAGTGGGAGGTTGTTCAGCATAGAATCATGTTATGAAAGACTGATGTTCTGTCCCAAGGTACTATAAAAGGGTTGCTAATTCTGTCTCTAAGGATAATCTAAAATGAGTTGACTTTTAGTAGCACAGCTATGGGTTTCTGGATACTATTAGCAGCCAAATTACAGCAAAAAAATGGACGCACAAGCGCACACATGGACTTGCACTGTATTCTGATTAAGTTTGACAAGATGGCATTTATGACACATTGTGTATGTACCGATGCCTGTACGTTTGCCTGGCATTCATTTAACGCCAGAGAAAAGCTAGGAAACTCAATCTGTGGAACTTTTGATTACCTTAAAGCGGTTGTATACCGTTTTTTTCCCCTTTGCACATTACTAGCACATTATGTGAAACTTACCTTAAAATTAAGCTGTTCCAGTGCTGCGATGTCAGCACTGCAGCCGCTTCCATCTTCCCCTGTCTTGCTTCCGGGTTTGTGGGCTTCGGCTCTGTGACTGGCCGCAGCCGCGACAACGCCACTCCTTCGCATGTGCACAGGAGCCGTCATTCATGGCACAGGGCTCGGAAGGAAAGGCGCAGGTGGACATTCCTTCAGAGCTCATGCAACAGTAATATCACCGGCTGCATGTAGTGTAAATCTCTCCTAAACGGTGCACATTTAGGAGATATTTACACTACCTATAGGTAAGCCTTATTATAGGCTTACCTATAGGTAAAAGTAAGTAAAGGAAGTTTACTTCCTCTTCAAGTAGATCAAGTATCTCCATTGGTTAAGGTAGAAGCTTAGCGTCTGTGTGCGCAATCTACACACAGTATATACTTGGGGGGCACACCCTAATGTATTACATTAGAGATGGTGCTGGCATAAGACCACATGAACAAAACCGCATATTACAGCGCGCACATGCAATGATGAGATTTGTATCCTACAAGGCTATTTAAAAGTACCTGAACATCTTTGAACAAAAATATGGGGAGTTTGTCACACTATATGGCCATAGAGTGCTAATCCCACTACTACGTCAAAGTCTCCCAACTCAGTATTTCCTACACTAACCATAGAATGGAAGATTCTGTCTCTTAACCATGGGAGCATACACTCTTTTCCTATGAACTCAAGAGGACACTGACTAGAGGTAATCATGAAAAGGTGGGGTGCTCCAGGGATCTGAAGCATGAAACATGAACAAAACAGCATATTACAGTGCACACATGCAATAATGACATTTATATCCTGCAAGGCTATTTAAAAGTACCTAAATACCTTTGAACAAAAATATGGGGAGTCCGTCACACTAAATAGCCATAGAGTGTTTAGCCCACTACTGCGTCAAAGTCCCCCAACTCAGTAGGTCCTACACTAACCATAGAATGGGAGATTCTGTCTCTTAACCATGGGAACATGTGTGCGCTGTAATATGCTGTTTTTTTCATGTTATGGCAGCACCATCTCTAATGTAATACATTATTAGTATATAGCATACAGTTGTGCTCATAGGTCTACATACCCTGGCAGGATTTATGATTTATCTTAAAGGGAGTAATACACGGTATTAAGAACTGGGGTATGTAAACTTTTGATCAGGGTCATTTGGGTAGTTTCTGTTGTTGTTATAATTTAAAAAGAGTAAACACAGTTGATTGATAATAAATGGCTTCAGCCAAACACTAACCATGAGTGAAAGAAATGTTTTTGTGTTCTCATTCATATTCTCTATAAAATGGCCATGAAATCATAAATTCTGCCACGGTATGTAAATTTATGAGCACAACTGTATATACTAATAATTAGTATATATTTGTAGTATATAGTCTATTATATAGTCTCTATACTCTAAAATATATATTTGTCTATTTGTATGATCCTGACCAGATCCCTTGAGCTGGACACTCTACCTTTTCATGATTACCTCGAATAAGTGTCCATCTGAGTTCATAGGAAGAGTTCTCTAGTTCTCCCATTAGGAGGAGTGTATTGCTCCCAGGGTTAAAATGGATGTAAACCCAAAAAAAAAAAAAAAAAATTCTTCCTCGTAGAGTATAGCATGTCATATCATCTGTGCCCAGTCTTGCCACAAAGAGTTAATCCAACTGTGCGTAATGAGCTTATCTTTTTTCAGGAAGAGAAAGTCCGACTAACAGGGAAATACAGAGTCAATCCGCCCCTTGCTCTGTGAGTGACAAGCAATTTGCTTATCTCCTTCACACAGCAGAGAAAGTTTTACACGCCCCCCTCCCTCCCTCCTCAATGTCTCAGTATAGAGGTGGATGGGGAGGCTTGTGACATCACAACTCCACCCACCAAGCTCCAGCAAACACAGACACCCTCTGATTTCAGAGTTTTACAGAGCTGCTAGTGCTTACAGGAAGGACATTTGAAAGGTAGGGATAGATGCAGGAGGGTTGCTTGTATATATACATTAATACTGTGCCATTAGTTTATACTGGCTGGGTGGTGGGTTTACATACACTTTAAGAGACAGAATCTCCCATTCTATGGTTAGTGTAGGACCCACTGAGTTGGGGCACTTTGACATATAGTGTGACGGACTCCCCATATTTTTGTTCAAAGATGTTTAGGTACTTTTAAATAGCCTTCCAGGATATAAATGTCATTATTGCATGTGTACACTGTAATATGCTGTTTTGTGTGTGTCCCAAGAGTGTATAAAGCAAAAGCGCCAGACTACTGCATGGTCCAGGTATCCATTAAAATCCAATTAATTTCAGTGCCCCCTTCATCAGGGTTTGAGCAGATCTAGAAATAAGGAAATCTTGATAAGTAGAGGTCAGAAGTTTCTGAGGAATTTGCAATGTGCTAAGTTTGGGCGAAAAGCCTTCTCCAGTTTCCCAAACTGAACTGGTACAAGGGTCCCTGATCCCAGGTTCACACTGACAGCGGGAATGAAGTTGTGTGAGTTCAGCTGAAATCGCACAATTTCATTCCCGCATGTCAGTCCCGTATTTGGGGGAGATTTCAGAGACATCTCTGCTGTTTTCTGTGCAGATGCCAATGGAAATCGCACCCCAAAGTAGCCAAAAGTAGTACAGAAACTACTTTTGGGAATCAGTGCGGCACCGCAAATCACATGCCAAATCGCTCCAATGTGAACCTAGGTTTAAAGTCCAAAATATGTTGTATTTAAAGAAGAGATACTGTACATCTGGAAAGTCTTCACAGCGCTTCACTTTTCCCACATTTTGTTATGTTACAGCCTTATTCCAAAATTATTAAATTCATTGTTTTCCTGAAAACTCTACAAGCAATACCCTATAATGACAACATGAAAGAAGTTTGTTTGAAATCTTTGCAAATTTATTATAAATAAAAAAGGAAAAAAATAACAAGTATTCACAGCCTTTGCTCAATAATTTGTTGAAGAACCTTTGGCACCAATTACAGCCTCAAGTCTCTTTGAGTATGATGCTGCAAGCTTGGCACACCTATTTTTAGGTAGTTTCTCCCATTCTTCTTTGCAGGACCTCTCAAGCTCCATCAGGTTGGATGGGGAGTGCCAGTTTACAGCCATTTTCAGATCTCTCCAGAGATGTTCAATTGGGTTACATAGTTGGTGAGGTTGAAAATAGACATCAGCCCATCCAGTTCAACCTATGATGTGTGTGTGTGTGTGTGTGTTTATGTCAATAGTACATCGTATACCTCTGTATGTGGTCGTTGAGGTGCCCATCTATGGGTTTTTTTAAACTATCGATGCTCCCTGCTGATACCACTGTTTGTGGAAGAGACTTCCACATCCTTACTGCTCTGACAGCAAAGAACTCTCTATAGGGGGCTGAGTGACCCCCTCAAATGTACTATGGTTTCCACTTTGATACGCAAATACCTACCTCTGACTCCTTATCCTGTTTGAACTTTCGTTGGGGAAGCAGTATCACTCCACTCACATCTCTTTTTCCATGAGGGGTGAGTGTATTGATACACACTTCATTGGACTACCAGGAACTGGGTTGTGTTGTGGATGATGGATGGTATGTTCTTTTGTACTGTTGCTTGTTTTCCTTTAAATGTATCCTTGCATTTGTCTACATCCTGCCTCTTTATACTCATCAGGTTTTGAGGGTGGTGCTGGAGTTACAGTTGGGCCATCCAGGTTTGTGGCATTGTATGTCCTGGGTGACTTCAACTGCTTCCTGGACTCCGCATTATACAAACACCCTCCTGTGCCTCAGGGACGTGACTCAGGTCACGCGGCCCTGAAAAAACTGGTGGAGAAGGTGGGCATGGAAGCACTGCATTTCTCTAAGTCTAACAAGCTATAGCCCACTTATAACCTGATGCATAAAATATGGAGCAAGGTCAGAACATTGCAGCGGGTGGAGGGGTTTACCAGGTTTAGCCCTATATGGGATAACTGGCAATATCTGGAACTGGAAAAATTGCAATATGTCTACAAATGGCGGCTATTCGTGGTTACACACATGAGACACATATTTAGAGATGGTAAATTGCTCCCCTTCGATTCTCTACAGCTGGAGTTCAAACTCCCCATATCTATGCAGTTTTATCTCCAACTGCAACACGCAGTCAAGGCCCAAACGGCTACTAACTCTTGGACACCACCCCTATTTTTGACTACATGCATGAGGTGACCTCTTACAAGGGGTTTATCTCCTGCAGCTACTCTTAGTAAATTTCTTCCTGGTAGACTTAAGGGGGCGATAACAAAATGGGAACAGGATGTTGGAACTTTTGAGGAATTCCAATAGGAGGAGGCTTTAACTTCTATTCCACAGTGCTCTTTAAATGTGGCCCAGAGACTATCTCAGTTGTATCTACTCCTACGAGTTCATTACACGCCTGCTAGATTGGTGAAAATGGGGGTGAGAGAAGATCCGTCCTGCACTTGTCTATTTGAAGGAGGTGCTGGAGATTATTAACCAAGTTTTTCAGGTTCAACTTACAAAAGACCCTAAGTTTTGCCTGCTAGGAATTTTTGATGAAGTCTCAGTGGAAGAGGTCCCTAGAATAGCTATAGCTAGGGCCCTTTTTCAGGCCAGAAAATTAATTTTGAGACACTGGAAGTCGACGGAACCCCCTGCAGTGAAGGAGTGGCTGAATCAGATGGGAGACGCTATTAGATTGGAGAAACTTATCTATCAGAATAGGGGTAGTGCTAGCAAATTCGAAAAAATTTGGGCACCATGGCTGGATGTTCCTGGCTTAGCACCGGTAGATCTAATCATGGCCCGAGTATTGTAAAGATGGTATGGTCATCGGGTACTTGGGTTTCATTCACTGGATGTCTTTACTTCTATGTGAAATTATATGGTGATGCTTATTGTAGAATCAGAGTTCGATCAGGTTGATGTGTGCATAAGATGATGGCAGTGTTCATGTATATAGATAATGACAAGTGATTACTTTGACTATGTAATGCTCTGGAATTTTGTACTGCCTTTTTATTTTAAGTGGTTTTGCCACTTTTCAAATAAAGTCTTTCTTGAGATAAAAAAAAAACAAAAAACACAACCCTCTATGCAGTTTAACCTTTAGTGAATAGACGCGTGTCTTTTTAAATTCCCGTTCACTAAATCCTTTTTTCCTTATGCTAGGGTCACCAATACGGTATTTGTACACTATCATATCCCTTCTCAAGCGTCTCCTCTCCAGTGAGAATAAGTTCAATACTTGTAGTCTTTCCCCATAGCGGAGGTCCTCTATTCCCTTGATTAGCTTTGTTGCCCTTCTCTGGACTCTCTCCATTTCCAGCACAACCTTCCTGAGGACTGGTACCCAGAACTGGACAGCATATTCAAGATGTGCTTGGACCAGAATATTGTAGAAAGGGAGAACTGTTTTATCTCTGGAGTGAATACTATTTTTAATACGTGTCAATAGTCTGTTGGCTTTGCTTGCAGCAGCTTGGCACTGCATGCCATTACTAAGCCTGTCATCTACTAGGACCCCCAGGTCCTTTTCCATCCTAGCTTCCCCCAGAGGTTCTTCCCCCTAGCCAGGATTTTTTTTAGCTCTTTTAAACTTATTACCCATTGGAATGCACTGGCCAATACCTTTTATTTAGTATGCTCTTAAAGCTCTCCCATTTCTCCTCTGTGTTTTTGTTTTTAGGATTTTATCCCATTTAACATCATCTAGCAAAGAGCGCAGTTTAGGGAAGTTGGCTCATTTGAAATTCAGTGTCCTTGTATAACCCTTATGTTTCCCATTTCTGTGATTTATACTAAAACTGTTTGACCTGCGGTCGCTGTTTCCTAAGATGCCCCGTATTTCTACATCCGCGATCAGGTCTGTATTGTTAATAATAAGTAGGTCTTGTAACGTATTGTTTCTTGTTGATGCATTCACCATCTGACCCATGAAGTTGTCCTGCAAGACATTTAGGAAATGGTGAGCCTTAGACAAATGTGTGGTCCCTTTTGCCCAGTCTATATCTGGATAATTAAAATGCCCCATTATAATGACATTTCCCATTCTTGCCACCTTTCCAAGCTATGCTGGGAGGTCCACCTCCCTCTCCCTCCCTCTGGTTAAGGGGCATATAGCATACACCCAGTATTGCTTTCCCCTTTCCTCTCACAAAGATTTCACCTCCTCCCTAGCTCCATTAGTGAAATCGTCCCTCGCTTTCACTTGCACATCATTCAGGCATACCATTTGCCCTTTTTTACCCTCCCTATCTCTGCAGGTTCAAGTCTGGGCTCTGGCTGGGCCACTCAAGGACATTCACAGAGTTGTCTTGTAGCCACTCCTTTGTTATCTTGGCTGTGTGCTTAGGGTCATTGTCCTGCTGGAAGATAAACCTTCAACCCAGTCTGAAGTCCAGAGCGCTCTGGAGCAGGTTTTCATCATGGTTGTCTCTGTACATTGCTGCATTCATATTTCCCTCGATCCTGACTAAACTCCCAATTCCTGCTGTTGAAAAACATCCCCACAGCATGATGCTGCCACCACCATGCTTCACTGTAGATATGGTATTGGTCAGGAGATGAGTAGTGCCTGGTCTCCTCCAGACATGAAGCTTGTCAGTCAAAGAATTACATTTTTGTTTCAATAGACCAGAGAATTTTGTTTCCCAGAGTCCTTCAGGTGCCTTTTGGCAAACTCCAAACGGACTGTCATGTGCCTTTTCTTGAGGAGTGGCGTCCGTCTGACTACTCTACTATACAGGCCTGATTGGTGGAGTGCTGCAGAGATGGTTGTTCTCTCCACAGAGAAACGGTGGAGCTCTGCCAGCGTGACCAATTGGGTTCTTGGTCAGCTCACTGACTAAGGTCCTTCTCTCCCGATCGCTCAGTTTGGCCGGGCGGGGCCCGCTCTAGGAAGAGTCCTGGTGGTTCCAAACTTCTTCCATTTACAGATGGAGGCCACCATGCTCATTGGGACCTTCCATGCTGCAGACATTTTTCTATACCTTTCCCCAGATCTGTGCCTCGATACAATCCTGTCTCAGAGGTCTACAGACAATTCCTTGGACTTCATGGGTTGTTTTGTGCTCTGACATGCACGGTTAACTGTGGACCTTATATAGACAGGTGTGTGCCTTTCCAAATCATGTCCAATCAATTGAATTTACCACTAGTGGACTCCAGTCAAGTTGTAGAAACATCTCAAGGATGATCAGTGGAAACACCATGCACTTAAGCTCAATTTTAAGTGTTATTCACACATGAGTGTGTCGTTTTCAGGCAGAAAGTCGAGCAATTTTTCAGTGTTTTTACTGCGATTTTGTAGCGATTTTGTACAAGTCAAAAGGCCACCAATGTAAAAAGCAGAAAAACGCCCAAATCTGCCTGAAAAAATACTTCCAGAACTTGTTTGAGCTTCAGGCGTTTTCAGGCTTTTGGCTTCAGGCGTTTCTTAGTGGAGATGTGAACCATCTCCATAGAGAATCATTGATTTTTTTCCCCTCCAGCGTTTTGTAGCTTCAGGCTTCAAGCTACAAAACGCTCAGGTGTGAATGGGGCATTATGGTAAATGCTGTGAATACTTATGTACTGTACGTATAATTTTTTTTTTGTTTTTTATTTTTAATACATTTGCAAAGATTTCAAACAAACTTTTCATGTTGTCATTATCGGGTATTGTTTGTAGAATTTTAAGGAAAATAATGAATTTAATCCATTTTGGAAAAAGGCTGTAACATAACAGAATGTGGAAAAAGTGAAGTGCTGTGAATATTTTCCGGATGCACTGTACAGTAAATAAAATATTTCTGGAGTATGCCGTATTCTGGAGCTACTCTTTCTGTATTTTTGGCCAGAGATATTGGGGTTTATTTACTAAAGCTGGCCTGGTTATGAAGGGGGTAAAATTTTCCAGAGCTGAAGTGGTTAAGCCAGTGTGTATGGGACCCAAAATGACAGTTGGAATTGAGGTAGCTCAGTATTTTAACGTGATTGTAAAGGTTCTAATTAAAAATAAACAGGTTTCGCACAGAGCAGCCCTGAACCTCCTGTTTTGGAGTTCCCTATTGGTGCCCCTGGCTCCTTCTCCCTTCCAAATGCCCCTATAGCAAGCCGCATGCTATGGGTGCACTAGTGTGGGATTGATCCCGAATCAGGTTGTCTGCATCGATTGACACACACACAGGGCCGCTTAGCCCCAACCCCTTGCTCCCTCATCACAGGATTTGATTGACAACAGCAAGGACCAATGGGGGAGGGCCTGGGACTGGATCCTTTCCTCTAGATATGCTTTACTACTGGCCCATAACTTTGATGGGCACCCTTCCAAACCAATAATAAAATGCATCTGACAGGAACGGATAGGGTCAGCAATCTTGGGCTATTGTTTTGCAGCAAAGAGCATTCTAGGGTTTGGGATTCTACAGTCCGAGGCAGCATAGTCACATATAGAAATGCCTGCTAGATGATATAAGAGGAGCTTCCTTTTTCACCCCTCCCCTACTGGCTTATCTTAATATATTCTGCATTAGATAGGTTTGTGTGTGTGTTTTTTGCTATATCTATTTGGAGCCCAGCTTAATATTATATGGTGCATAATCATATAGATGCAAATTTCTACCTAGGGGATATTTTTAGTACAAAATGAAATCCAGGACAACAAATAAATATCTTTGCAGCGGGTTCCAATGCATCATCGCTCTTCAGCTTTGTATTGAATGTAGCATTCCCGCATGCAGCCTGGAAAGCCATTGTAACACTTTGTATTGGCAAAGCATTAATGTGTGAATTGCCAAGTCTACCACTGCTGTCTTGTCTGCTATTTCAAGCCGTGTTTACCCCAGCACTTTGTACAGGACCTGTGAAAGGATGCTACACCGTGCGTGTGAACATGATCTAGATAGATTTATCTGAGAGATCTAAAAAGAATGCTCGTCTGTGACATGTAACAACTTGAAAAGACTTTAAAGCGCAATAAAGCATAATTGAGAACTTTAAAGCATTCTTCCAACTGTAACGTCAGAAACGCCCCAGTTTATCAGATACGCTCTGTTTTACTTTTCTAGTAATTTACAGCATGCTGTCCTGTTTTTCATGCTTGATATCCTGAATGTTTAACGGTAAATGACGGATCCTTACAAAATATTTTATAAAACCCGTATTTATTCACAATAGAAAATAAATGTTTAAACAGTTAAAAAAAAAAAATGTAATTTTGAAATTGATGGCAGCAACACGGCTCAAAAAATTTGGGACAGGGCCATGTTTTCCACTGTGTACCATCTCCTCTTCTGTTAACAACACTGTAAACTTCTGGGAATTGAGGAGACTAGTTGCTGAAGTTTTGGGAGAGGAATGTCATTCCATTCTTACCGGATATAAGATTCTAACTTGCTTTGGGGGTACTCGGCAGGAAGGAGGGCCCAGGAGCGCCAGTGGGGGACCCGAGAAGGGCTGCCCTGTGCAAAACCACTGCACAGAGCAGGTAAGTATGGTATGTTTGTTAGTTTTTCTTAAAAAAAAATTATAATTGTCTTTAAAGCGGTAGTATACTGCCAGAAAAAGAAAAAGCAGTGGGCCCCCTGCAGGTGTAAGTCATAATGTACACATTATGAGAGACTTGCTTGTCCACGGAGCCCTCCAGCACAGCACTACCAATGCTGCCTTCCAGGTTCGCAGGCTGCGTCTGTATGAGTCGCCAGGGCCATGATGACGTCACTTCCCTGCATGTGCGCTGGAGCCTTTGGCTCCAGTGTCGAACTCTGAAGGTTCGGCACGGTATGCTGTCCCTTCAGAGCGCATGCACAGGTAACGTCACAGTGTAAGTTTAGAGGATATTTACTGCACCTACAGGTAAGCGTTATTATGGGCTTACTTGTAGGTACAACTTCAAAAGTAAACTCCCATGCTATTTTTTACCTGCCCCAGTGTGAAAGCATTCATTGAATTTAATGTTAATAGGTGTTTAGCGTGAAAGCGCCTGAAAAGCTCACAAACACCTATTTCCATTAAAATCAATGAATGCTTCTACACTGGGGCAGTGTGCTGGCAGGGTGGTGGAAAAAAAACCCCTCTCCATTGAAATGAATGGAAAGCTCTTCAAAAGCACCTGAAAAGCTCTTCAAAAGCGCTCAGTGTTTTACTGGCAGTTTAGAAGCACCTCAGTGTGAAAGGGGCCTTAGTGGTTTGTCTCATCCCTGTAAACTTGATACATTCTGCTGGAGAGCTTGAGCTTGGGAAAAGCAACAGATTTGCTGGCTGGATCACCAGATGAATTGTTTGCTTTTGGGTTTAATATTGCTTTAAGGTCACTGGTGTATAGTACATTAATAGCTTACATGCTTAGTAATACCATTGGTCCTTAAAGCGGTAGTAAACCCTAAAATCAATTTTTACATACAGGTAAGCCTATAATAAGGCTTACCTGTAGGTAAAAAGAATATCTCCTAAACCTACATGGTTCAGGAGATATTCGCCCTGCATGCAGCCGCTGACATTAGCAGCGCATGCGCTCTGACGATCCGGCCGAGACGGCCGGCATCTCAGAGCTGGCTGCCGGTGCGAAGAGCTCCCGCGCGCATGCGCGGGAGTGACGTCACGCGGCTCCGGCCACTCACAGCGCCGGAGCCGCGTACCCGGAAGACAGAAGAGGACAAAGATGTCAGCGTCCTTAGCGCTGACCGACTCGGGCATCGGGGGCCTCGTTCTAAGGTAAGTATTTCATAATATGTTAGTATGCGATGCATACTAACATATTATGCGATTTTCTTGCAGGATTTTTTTTTATTTTTAATTCTGTCAGCGGGTTTACTACCGCTTTAATATTGGCTGTTTTCTCCTTGATGTCACTGGTCTCTAGTGCCTGGAGTAAATAATGTGAACAACAGCACTGCTTACAGATATTATGCATTTCTTTATTAAGGGGAATGCAAAGTGCAGATTCTTTGGTTGTAAAATATCAGCCAAGCGCAGCAAGCTGTGCTGCATTCAGTAATGTGACGTGTACGGTGTTGTTGATATGCAGTGCTACAATGATTTCCTGGAGAGCTCTTTATTTCCATCAGCAATACGCTAAATACGTGCCGGTTTTGTAGAGAGATCTCCTGTATGTACAGACATTACCTGACGTGCGCCATTATTCAGGAGTAATCTCCGCGGCGCTTATTTATAATCCAGCTGAGCCACAATGTATAAATGTATTTCAGTGCAGACAGAAAATACATTAGTTGAATGTTTTGTTAATTTTTTATTTTAATAATCAAAACCAATACAGAAGTGAGGCAGCTTGGCGAAGAAAGAAATACCTTAAATGAGTTGTAAAGGCAGAAGCTTTTTTATCTTTATTATGCATTTTATGCATTAACCACTTCAGCCCCAGATGGATTTACACTCTTAATGACCAGAACATTTTTTACAATTTGGCACTGCACTGCTTTAACTGGTAACTGCGCGGTCATGCAATGCTGTACCCAAACTAAATTTGTGTCGTCCCCCCCCCCCCCCCAGGAATAGAGATTTCTTTTGGTGGTATTTGATTGCCTCTGCAGTTTTTATTTTCTGCGATATAAACAAAAAAAGACAGAAAATTTAGAAAAAAAATATTTACTACTTTGTTATAAAAAAATACAATAAACTCAATTTTAGTCATACATTTTAGGCTAAAATGCATTCAGCCACATGTTTTGGGTAAAAAAATTTCAACAAGCGTATATTTATTGGTTTATTTTTCTGTCACAAGTGATTGAAAAATGACAAAAAAAGAAAAAGAAAATTTTTACACGTAGTTGTCACTAAATGATATATTGCTCACATGCCATGGGTATATGTGGAATTGCAGCCAAAATACATTCTGCTGCTACTCCTGAATATGGGGATACCCCATGTGTGAGACTTTTTGGGAGCCTATCTGCGTACAGGACCCCGAAAACCAATCACCGCCTTCAGGATTTCTAAGGGCATAAATCTTTTATTTCACTCCACACTACCTATCACATTTTCCATTTTCCGAGGCCATGAAATGCCCAAATAGCACCCCCCCCCCCCCAAATGACCGCATTTTGGAAAGTAGACACCCCAAGCTATTTGCTTAGAGGCATGTTGAGTCCATGGAATCGTTTATATTTTGCCACAAGTTTTGGGAAAATTACATTTTTTTTTTTGCCAAGAGGCACATTGAGTATTTTGCAGATCTCGCTTTTTGGCACAAAGTTTTGAAAATTGGAAAAAAGAAAAAAAAAATTCCTTTTCTTTCCTCATTTTCCAAAACGAATGAGAGCTGCAAAATACTCGCCATGCCTCTTAGCAAATATTTCGGGGTGTCTACTTTCCAAAATGGGGTAATTTGGGGAGGTCTGTGCTACCTTAACATTTCAAATACAGT
Source organism: Glandirana rugosa (assembly GCA_018402905.1). Classification (NCBI taxonomy): domain Eukaryota; kingdom Metazoa; phylum Chordata; class Amphibia; order Anura; family Ranidae; genus Glandirana; species Glandirana rugosa. Next base: position 461,490 of record BLSH010084869.1, on the reverse strand, counting down.
AATAATAGAGAGAGAACAATATAGAGAGAAGAACAATAAAACCTCAACTATTTTTGGCTTTTTTATTATTTATTTATTTTGTTTTTGCACTTATATTTTAACTGTAAACTTTCCAGCTCAGGGTCTCTCAAAATGCGATGGTAGCCATCTCACCTTTCGAGACCCTGTGTTAGTGTGCCCTAGAACAGTGCAGTGCTGTAATATTCTACTAGTGTGTGGTAGCGACGGAAACATTCACCGATGCACAGACCAGGTTGGTCAGGACAGGAGGGACAATAATAGTGGGTATCAGGCCTATATCCACGTTTTCTACAGACACGACATCTTCTTTGGGGTGCTCGTTGGGTAGGGATACCAGGGAGGACATCCGGAAAATGCCTCTCATGCACCCGGCTCGCTGCATTTGCATTGGGAAGTTGGGGCACAGCACCGTCTGGAAACAGAAGGTCTGTGACAATCTCTTACTGGAATTTAAGGAAGGATCCAATTCATCCTGATGCTTTGTATAGCACATAAGCGTTCAGCAGAGCCAATTGAAATAAATATACAGACACTTTTTTATACCAGCATCTGACCTTACGGGGCAATTAAGTACGGCGCCATCAACTGGTCGTTGAAGTCCACCCCTCCCATGTTAAGGTTGTATCCGTGGACACAAAGGGGCTTCACAACAACACCAGTCGCCGCTGAAACTTGGACTGTCGTATCTGCGTGAATGGAGGACAGAAAGAAAACATTCTGTGTATCCTTCCACTTCACTGCAAGCAAATTATTACATCTCAAGCAGGCTCTTTCCCCCCATCTAAGTCGGGAATCTACAAGCCGTTGGGGGAAACCCCAGCGATTAGATTGCACAATGCCACATGCGCCAATTCCAGAATCAAAAAGGTGACTAAAAAGTGGCACGATTGTGTAATAATTGTCCACGTACAAGTGGTACCCCTTTCCGAATAAGGGTGACACCAAGTTCCAAACAATCTTGGCAGCGCTCCCTATCTGGCATGCTTGCTGGGGAGATACTGTTTGAAAGCAAGACAACTTGATCTGGAATAAACAAGACTGCGAACTGTTGGTTGAAGTGGTTTTCAAGTGACCAAATTTTGTGGAGCCGATCAAATCCAGGGTCACCCCGAGGACGACATTGTCATTGAAATGCATGAACCGCAAGATTTGCTCGTATCGTGTCCTGGTCATGGAAGCAGAGAACACGGGCATATGGTGAATTGGGTCAGTGGACCAATATGATCGCAACTCACTTTTTTTAGTTTTGCCCATGAGGAGGCATAGGCCCAGAAAGGTCTTAAATTCGGAAACCGTAATAGGTTTCCATTCTCTGGCAAGGGTCAAATGGGGATTAGTGACGATAAATTGATCAGCATACAAATTGCTTTGGTCCACAATAGATCTGTAGAGCTCTTCCGTGAAAAACAGCGAATAAAAATCAAGGGATGTAAAATCAACTGTTTCCACCTGAATTCCGGATTGGCCAGTGAATGGGGGAAGTACGGGCGCTGAAGAAGTGGTGGGCTGCCAATCAGGGCTTGCAAGCGCATTAAGAAGGGTACTATGGGCTCTACGGGCCTGTCTTTGTCTTCTTGATGACTGTGGGACACTACTTGTGCTAGCCACCGCATCAGCTTGAACTGCACTTATGGGACCCGCTATGTCACCAAGTGTTACTGTAGTGCTGGTTTGTCTATGACCAGGATGTACTAAGCCGCTGGTGCTTGCCATTTCGCCAGAAGGATGAGCGGCACTGGTACTGGCTCTCTGCTCCATTCGAGAACCCTGCAGTTGTTGCACCTCCACAACAGGAGAACAGGGTCGGGTACGCCTGACCTTAGCAGGGACCACTATTCTGTCATCAAAGCTATCTGTCAGGGTGCCGCTGCTCTCTATTGGTTTGTATAATGAGCTTGATTCTGACAGTGAGGCTTCCCCATCACTCTCTTCTGTCATGCTCAGCAATGTGTAGGCCTGTTCACTAGTGTCCTCTGTTTGGACATTTTGGCCTCTAAATTTATAGGTACAGCTAGTGTGACTCACAGGTAAAAGAGCACCTGGTTGTCAGAGCCTGCTTCAATCACTACCAAAAAAATTAACTGTTAGCGTTCGCAGGGATCAGGCGTGCATCGACTAACTCCACAAACAAACTCGTATCCTACGCTTTAATTTTTGAGCTTCACTCGGATGTTTGTCCAAGACCTTGACTTGTTATAAGAGGATATGTGCCGCCTTGCTGGCCTCACTGGACTGGGGACATCCCAAAACACTGTAGTAAAAACACAGACAGAGGGTGCACCGGCCTAGCGCATTATCCTTAATACAAAATGTATTAAAAATCAATACAGGCATGTCAGTAAATAGACTTTACATCTGCGGTAGTCCGTACCAGACAAACCTATCAGCATAGGATTGGCTAATTTGATTGACAGCAGCAGAAGCAAATGTGGAGGGACAGAGAGAGAGCAGCTTCACTGCTCTCGGGCACAGCGCTGGACAGAGTTTGAGCTTAGGTAAGTGTTTAGGAGGGGGAGGGCAGGGGGGAGCTACACCTAAAAGGTTATTTTTTACCTTTATGCTGAGAATGCATTAAGGTAAAAAACCTTTAGCCTTTACAACCACTTTAAAGGGCATGTCCACATTTAATCCTCTGATAAAAAGCTGTGAAAGGGTAACCTTTAACAGATTGTCTGCCATGTGACAGCTTGGAAGTTTATAGACTTGTTCAGTGTACAAAAATGTTATAAGCGTAAAGAGATCACCTACATAAAGCTACTTGACATTTTAATTTCAAAGCTGCATACTTGGTTTTGAAGCATGGCAGGAATTCAGATGAACAGTGCTCCATATGGCTCCTAAAGCTGCGTGTTCATCATTGAGTTCGATTGTTCCACTTCCCTTTTTATAAAAGAACTATCCTGGGTAAGGTCTGTGGCCCGAGTCAGTCCCACATTTATAGCTCTGGGGTCTCCTGCCGCAAGATCTCCTGCCACAGTTCTGGCTTATCTCCACCTTGGATCTTGCCCTCCTTGACTCAAAAGGGGATGTTGTTACCTTGATTTGTATTCTCCACATCCAGAACATCCAATGTAGAGAAAAAAACATGGATGCTATCCTCTAGCGTTTGACAAAAATTGACCAATTATCTGTTTTGAGTGAAGCTTCAGTTTTGTTGAGATTTAAAAAAAAAGAATATCTCAGAGGTCAGTTATATACTTTGAAAAGTTTTAACAAAATTAACTACATATTAGTGGGTACTCCTGTTCCGTAAATTTCGAGATAGTTGCTGTAATTTCTTGAAACAGATGGCTAAGTGGGAGGATCTACATGCTATAATGAGCAATTCCGGTCCTGTTGAAATGGATCACCTGTATCTTTACCTCCCTGTAGATGTACCATACTCTGTGCTAGTATATTACTAAAGATGAAAAGGTCACTGCAGCAGTCTTAGGTTTGTCCCACTCACAGATGTGGAAAATGTTTTCTTGGGGAGCTCCATATACAAACCTAGTCTAGCCACTTCAAGATGGCGATACGTATATATACGTTGAAGTGGTGACTAAAGCCATCGGCCATAACCCTGATATCTTATTCTTCAGCTGGTGGCTAGCTCTCACATGAAAGCATTCCAAGCAGCCCCCTGTCGCCGTTCGCCAGTGTTTCCCTGGCTTACTGTTTCCGCCAACTTGCAAGAGAAACGATCGGACGTTAGGGTTTCTAAGTAATTTTCTAGCAAAAAATACTGATTTCAACTTGTAAACAAAAAGTGCCAGAAAAAGTCTGGTCACAATTCGGTGTTCTGCCCCCCCCCCCCTTTCAAAAATTAAAAGTCAGCAGCTACATATATTGTAGCTGCTGACTTTTAGTATTAGGGCACTTACCACTTTTGCCACTGCCATTGCCAGTAAGGGAACACGCCAGTGAAGCCTTCACAGCCGGCTCCCTACTGCACATGTGTGAAGCGCGCTGCGCTCTCTCACTGGCCCAGCAGCAGGGGAAGTAGGTGGGAGGAGGGGGCCGAGCTTGTGACATACCTCGCCGAGGTGAGGTCCGACGGAAGTGGGCAAGGGTACCTGTCAAAAGCAGGTACCCGCTCTCCCCCCCCCCCCCCCCCCCCCCCCC